>JAESUZ010005368.1:600000-1157195 GCA_017311185.1 Proteles cristata cristata
TTTAAGATTCTACATAGAAGTGAAATCATATAGTATTTGTCTTTCTCTGGGTTATTTCACTTAGCATAATCCCAGTAAGTCTTTCTATGTTGTTGGAAAAGGCAAGATCTCATTCTTTTTTATGACTGAATAGTGTGTATATATATATAAAGAAGATGTGTGTGTGTGTGTGTGTTTGTGTGTATGTGTGTGTGATATAGACACCCCCCCACACACAACTTCTTTATCCATTCATCTATTGATGGACACTTAGGTCAGTTCCATATTTTGGCTATTGTAAATAATGCTGCAATAAACATAGGGATGCATAGGTCTTTTTGATTTAGTGTTTTCATTTTCTTCAGATGAATACCTAGAAGTGGAATTGCTGGATTGAATAGTATTTCTGTTTTTATTTTTTTGAAGATTCTCCGTACTGTTTTCCATAGCGGCTGCCACAAGTTACATTCCCACAGGCAGTGCACAAGGGTTCTTTTTCCTCCGCATCCTTGCCGACCCTTGCTATTTTTTGATTTTTTTGGTAATCGCCATTCTGACAGGAGTGAGATAATAAGAATATTTTAAAAATCATTCTTCGACTGAACATGATAGTAGGGAAAGAAATGCAAATCTCATTTTATCTGAGTCAATCCACCTCAGAAATACCCTTCAGGTGCAAAATTACACAATAATTTAGATAAAGACATTCGGAATGAAGGTAGACCTGAATTCAGATCCCAGCTCAGTGTCTTAATAGTGACATGACCCTTGCAAAGATTTTGAAATTTTCTGACTTCTAATATGTGAAATGAGAATGGTGATGAAATATCTTCTTCATAGGTTATTGGAAACACTGAATAAAATAACATACATAAGGTTCTTAGTAGACTACCAACCATATACGAATAATAATTCCAAACATGCAGCTTTAAAATAAACAGGGTAAAAAATGAAATTTTTAAGAAAAGCAAACAGTTTTGCCATTTACCAGATCTTCAGTCCAGGCTGTTGGTTTTTCCCTAGGGCTACGTAGCTATTTCTCTCTCCCTCTGGAAAAAAAAAAGAAAAAAAAAAAAAGGAATAAGTGACCTGTTAAAAGCACAGAAAAACCATGCCTGACCTTGAGATAGCATTTATGAGTTCTGAAAGGGTGAAGAAAAATGTAATAATTAACTATGAACCTACTATCCAAACAATTCGTGTGGGAGTCCCGGTCCAGCGGTCTTGACACTCTATAGGTTTCAACAGGTTCTGTGCATTTGCAGCTCCGTAGCCTTCTGGGAGATGGTGGCTGTGCTCTGGATGCTATTTCTCCTCACACTTGGGGATTAAGAGTCCTTTTGGGGGAAGGAAGTACGGTTGAGTTAAACTATTTGCTTCCTTCTGAATGAGAAGTCTTAAAAGGTGATGTTCCCAGAACAGCTCCTTCAACCGACCTTTCAGGCTCTGGGTGTTGTTTGAAGCATTTTATGATTGAAGACACGCAGATACCCAGTTACTAGGAAGATTCGACCCAACACTACTTTTATTTAACTGAGTTGCTTAGCAGCTACATTTTTATGTGAATATCTCAGATACAGAAATAATGGGGCTTGCTTTGCCCAATACTGTAATTTAGCTTGTGTAGACAGTGCCAAATTAGGAAACATTTAATAGAAATTCTCCTAGGCTCTATCACCTTTAAATAGGCAACTCCCATCATTCCCTTTCCATAAGCCATGTCACCTCCTCATAAAAACAGAGGCCAGGCTCTCTCAGGTGCTTATTCACTGCTTACTGACTTGCATGAATGGACTTAAAATAATGTTTCATTCATCTGTATTGGGAAGCCCCGGATTGTAAGGGATCTTCTATATATGGATGCAGGGCAATTGATATATAATTGGTTATGAGAATTTTTTTTTTGTTTCTTCTCTGTTTTAAAAAAAGAATCTATGGAGATTTTCCTATGATGTGACTTTAGAAGGTCTGTTGGTGTTTTGACACAGCCTTTAAATTGTTATTGTTTTTTCAATTTGTAAACAAAAATGTGTGTCTTTTCTATGTATCCCGCCTTTTGTCTTTGATTTTAAATGACTAGGCAGAGCATCTGATAGTTTAAAATCAGAGTATTGATATACTTTTTTTAAAACAATATTGTATTCAGAAAATCTTGTATTTTGACAATTCTTTTTTCTTATGGGGTCCAAATAAGTGGTAGAGAAATGATTTTAGAAGAAAGAATAGTAATATGTAGAACATAAAAGGCCACTTTGAAAAACAATTGGAAAAATAAAAGATCACTTTGACTCAGAAGAAGATTCTTTTTCTTTCTCTTTTCTCCTTCTTCTCTCTGTCTCTCTGTCTCTCTCTCTCCACACACACATACGCGCGCGCACACACACACACACACACACACACACACTTCCCAATATGTTCAGTTAACATTGGGCAGCTATAATTAATTTGTAGTTTTAGAATAATCTCTATTATTTACCTAGCTTGTTAATGTCAGAACCTGATTTGAAAGATAGTGAATGCTGAGGTGAAAGATGAAATCTTTCTGGCCAACAGGACAAAACCTCCAATTTTACACAGTGCCCTCCATAGACAACTTAGTCTCTACTCTTCAAGTCTTACAATATTAAAACTATGTTCACAGGACTCTGTTGGTGCAAATCATTCAGTTGTGCAGACGTAGATCATGAAAACTTCCATCTGTTTGCTTAGGTGAGGCTGTCCCTAGGTGGCTGGGACCGGGAAGCTTGTCTCAGCTCTGCTGGGTTCCCGGGTGTCTGAATGAGGGTGCCCTGTCTGCTTCATGGAACCAACCTTGCAAAGGGTAGACGTTCCTGCTGGGCCTTTCTCTTACCCCACTGCTCTCGTGCCCATTACAGGATGATTCCTGAGAGCAAGGAAGACATGGGTGGCTGAGATCCTCTGCCTCCTCATATTCTCCTTCCTTCCCCTACTTCCCCTCAGCTTCTCCATTCTCTTGCCCCCTTAGAAAAAGAGAAAAGGCAAAATGCAATTAAAGTTTTTTTTTTTTTTCCGGAGCTACTGGCCTTTAAGGGGTCTTTATGGGAAAGCTGAAATTCAATCCACTTTTAAGAAAAAGAGTATTTCTTTATACAAACACGATCTGGCCGGCTGTAGGTGTTCCGGGAGAGAACAAGTACTCAAAATACTCAAAAAAATCATCTATAAAGGATTGAACAATAACCACCAGGGTTCAGGAGATTTCCTGGGGATTAATGAGTAGCTGGGAAGAATCTGTGGCCTTCAACTGTACTCTGGGCAATTAACCTCAGCCAGTCAGTACTTGCTAGGAAATGCCCTGCGCTGTGGCAGTGATTGCCATTGTGAGATATAAACATAGAAGAACACTTTCAGTGTGATTTTATTTCAATGTGCCCTTTGCTTCTGAAAGACTGTGCAGCATCGTGTGGAGCGTTTGGGGCCTAATAACATAGCGCTCGTTACCCAACCATACACGCCTCGTCACATTAACCAAGCTGATTGAAATAATGTTTGAGGGAAAAAATTAATATTTTATTGCAGTAAAAAAATCATGGAGAAACCTGTTAAAATACTAAATACACAGCAGCCAGGGTAGTATTGAGTTCAGAGCAAACCAGGTATGATTTTAATCACAAGTACTATTAAAACATTTCTCTTCAGAGTAAGGCCCCCCCTTTTTTTTCCCCATGGAGATGAGATTTCCTCAAAAAGTTTTTTAAAAAGTCATGTGTCACTTTCTGGCTAACTGTTATGCTACCAAATAGTTCATGAGTTAAAAGATTTATGACCCAAGTTGACTTTGGTGTTAATTTCAAGGGGGAACTATGGAAAATTATTTGTAAGCTGATGTACTAAGAGAGTTACTTAAATTTTTCACTTATTATTGTGACTCTCAGTTTGTTTCATCTTTCAAACACTATCCCAACAGATTAAAAACTGGCTTTGTCATTTTTATTGCTGGTATCTTACATGAACGAACTCTGAGGTTGGAGATTGGCACTAATGTCAGTTGAACATTCCAGAGTACCTAGGCTGTTCGTATCTGACCTTCATTACCATGGCATTACCTTTTGGGAGCCTAGTGAGCCAACTGAACCTTTACGCCAGTTCCTGAAATGTCAATAGTACCTTTGGTTGCTTTGCCTCAGGGAGTCTAGAACTCAGTATTTAGACTGAGCAATAAATGGATTGGAGGCATATTCTTCAGTTTTGCTTCTTACTTGAAAATAAGTTTATTTATTATTATTTTTAATGTTTATTTATTTTTGAGAGGGAGTAAGGGAGAGATAGGAGAAGGGACAGAGAGAGAAGGAGAGAGAGGACCTGAAGTGGGCTCTGTACTGACAGCAGAGACGTGGGGCTCGAACTCAAAAACTGTGAGATGATGAACTGAGCCGAAGTCGGATGCTTAACTGACTGAGCCACCCACATGCCCTGAAAATAAGTTCAAAATAACTGGTTCTGGAAAATGTAAAGCAATACAGAAGCAGGTGAGGAAATATGTATTTCCAGATACACCCCTCCCCCCAAAGACAAATAGCAGGAGGAAATAGACTGGAAATACAGGGAGTGGGGTGCAATTTGTGAATCAGGCTGGCATCTGAGGTCTGAACAGGCTAAGAAGAGTGCTCTTCTGCCTGACAGAGTGACTCAGAGCCTGGGGGCCTGCGCTTTGCTTGAATGTTTTTTGGGTCCATTCTGTGGTTGGGCTTAGTTTCTAAATGGGGGCAGGGACTGAATGTTACACAGGAGATGGTGCATTTCCTCGGCTTATCTCCTCCGGTCTCATGGCAGGTTGAAACACAGTGAGACTTTCTTAGAGCAAAGGTGTTTCATTCTCGGCTTCCAATATGTGCAAACTCACCCGTTACTTGGGGGTAGAACAGCTAGCTACAGTGATAACAAATTTTAAGATAGGTGACGCTAAACTGAGAAGTCCAAACTCATTCATTTGATAGATAAATATGTAAATATGAAGACAATTGAGAAGAAGTAGCACTACTAACAAGAAATTAGAATGGCTTGAGGTGCCTGGGTGGCTCAGTCGGTTAGGTGTCTGACTCTTGATCTCGACTTAGGTCATGATCTCACAGTTCATGGGTTCGAATCCCGCATTGGGTTCTGTGCTAGCAGCAGAGTCTGCTTAGGACTCTGCCTCTCCCTCTCTCCGCCCCTCCACCTGTCATGCTCTCTTTCTCTCAAAATAAAGAAATAAACTTAAAAAAATAGAAATGGCTTAAATTAAGGTGAGTTGAAATCCAGGCCCAAGCTTTAAACTCATGTAAAAATGGATGCGCAGTAGATAGCCAACCAACTAATCAATGGTTCCTTGATAGCTGAGGCCCACCATGGGTGATGATTCTATGCACACACAGGGAAGGAACAGTGAGTTGTAACTGTTAGGCACCAGACCTCTGGAGTCAGAACTTCTATCTACTACCTATCCAGCCATGTGCTGCTCTGTGTGCAACCCTGAGCAGGTCATGATCATCTTCCTGTCCCAGTCCCCAGGCTGCCTGTAGGCCTCAGTGCCCTCCTCTTTCACAGAGGTGTTGCTTAATTATTTAAATACTTGGGAGAGGAGCTCCTGGCTGGCTCAGTTGAAGAAGCATGTGACTCTTGATCTCAGGGTTGTAAGTTCGAGCCCCATGTTTGGTGTAGGGATTACTTAAATAAATATACTTTTATATTTATTTAAATAAATATATATAAATACAGTAAAACCTTGGTTTGTGAGCATAATTTGTTCCAGAAACATGCTTGTAATCCAAAGCACTTGTATATCAAAGCAAATTTCAAGAACCATTGGCTCAGTTGTGATCATGTGACATTCAGTGTCATGCACTACTCATATTGCAAGACCACTCATTTATCAAATTAAATTTATTAGAATGTTTGCTCATCTTGCAGAACTCTTGCAGAACAAGTTCCTCACAATCCAAGGTTTTACTGAACTTGGGAGAGGATGAGTTTTAAGTTTGCCAGTAGGATTTGGGTCTTGGTATTACATCCATGAAATGGGGATAAAAACTCCTTGCAGGACTGCTTGCAGACTTGAAGATGATAATTATATCTGAGTGGTTAAAATAGATTATTGAATTCAACCCTCACCACAGTGGAGGCAGGTATGATTAAAATCCATGTTTTACAGATGTTGACACAGGTACAGACATACAGGTATGATGCTTTTATCATATAGTAAGCATTCAGTAAAGTTAGCTTTAGCAGTTTGGGTTAAGAAAATATTATTTTATTGGAATTTCTTAAAAAAATGTGTTAGTTTCTGAGGGCTGCCATAACAAAGTGCTATGGACTGGGTAGCTTAAACAATAGAAATACATTTTCTCATAGACCTGAAGACTAGAAGTCTGAGTCATGGGGTCAGTGGGTTGGTTTCTTCTGAAGTCTCCCTCCTTGGCTTGGGGATGGCCATCTTCCTCCCTGTCTTTCCATGGTTGTCTCTGTGTGTGTGTCTGTGTCTTAATCTTCTCTTCTTATAAGGACACCTGTCATCTTGAATTAGGACCCATCCCATGACCTCATTTTAATTTAATTGCATGTTTAAAGACATTATTTCCACATGAAGTCGCATTCTGGGTTATGAGGTAGGGACCTCCAGGGGTGATTTTTGTGGAGACACAATTCAGGATCAAGTTATGCAGTTGAACCGCTAAAAGTTCCTTGCCCTCAACCTGAGGACTTTGATCCCTTAAAATTTTCAAAAACAGAAGCAGCAATAGCCCAAACCCTCTATGGCCACAGATCTCTTTATATTTTAGTAACACAGAGGTGCAGATTATCAGGGAATTCTTCTAATAAAGTAGTTAAATCATAAGGATTATTTCTTCCCTTTACCATCAGTCCACTGAAGACTGCCATTCTCTCTGTCTTTTAGACAAGGAAGAGATGGCCTGAAAGTATTCTACCATTTTGGTATTTAGTGCAAAGGGATGGGACTCTAGGACACTGTATGGTTGGAGCTATTCCTGGCACGTAGAGGATTTTTAGCTAAGAGAAGGGGCAAAGAATGGTTTGGAACAACAGATGGATAGGTGATCTTGAAAATTTGTGGCGAAGCCCACATGGTCAGAGTGGAGATGTGTAGGTAGGTTGCTTCATTCTCCTGTCGATGATTCCCTCCTAGAAGTTCCTGTTTGGATTTTGTTTTTGCTAGTTTGAAATTCATTATTATTTATCTTTATTCCTTCTCTTTTCACTTTTTAAAATTCTTTTTACATTTTGCTTTGGGTGCCATTGTCTGTATTAAACCAATTTGTCTGTTTTTATTTTACGTTTTGGGGACATTCTGTATTGATAAAGGGGCTAGAAGAGAGTAGTTAGTCCAAATCTGCCATTTAAGCAGTGAATAGTATTAAAAGAGCCTTCAAGAACACAAGAGTTCCATTTTCTACTGAAATACTATGATCAGACTGAATGTTAGTGGTAATTTTTAAATGATTTAAAAAATGGCTGGTTTCAGAATTCTGAAGAAATATTTAATTTTTATCTTTTAGCAAAGTGATAAACATCAATATTGTACTTAGTCTTATTTTTTGGCGATATTCCATTTTCCCATAACATAAAATTCCCTACTTTTTTGTGACATCATAGGACATGTGCAGTAAAGAACCTGCTATTTCATGTCATTCCCGTGCTTTGTTCCTCCTTTCAATTTATGCCATGAAAATATTGACTACATCACAAATGAGACTTTAAAAATATCAGACTAGACTGAGTTACACTTTTTTGTATTATTTTTAGTAGGAGTTTGACTGGAAATTGCTTAAATGGAAAAATTGCTTAAATGGTAGAGGCTGGGATTTTGGAGGCAGAGATTCAAATTCTTGCTCCTTCATTCAATATTTTGTTGACTTAGGCAAGATTCCTCACCCTTCTCAGGCTTAGTGTTTTCATCTGTAAATGGAAAAATTAATAGGAGAACATCTAGAATGTACACATCAGAAACTACTGGGCACTATTCTGTTGCCTAAGAATGAATTCACCCTACTTAAGGGTAAAGTGTGTCTCCATTCTTTCCACAACGGTTTTCTCTCTGAAACACATTGGGGATAATTGTTAGGAATAAATACCCATAGCGACAGCAATAAAACCACCGTAATAATAATAATACAAGCTAATATTTATTTACAATGTGCCAGGTACCAGGCTAAGCGCTTTACATTCTTTTTTGACTTGTCATCACCACTTCACAGGGAACTGCTATTAGTTCCATATTACTGCTAGGAGAAACAAATGAGTTAGGCAAATTGATCAAGATTGCACCTTTGTGCTACTCGGTGGCAGTCAGGATTTGTTTAATGGGATGTCTCATATAGATACTGAAGACTTGTGGATACATAAAGGAATAAATTATGGTTCATTTCCATTTCAAATGGAAAAATGAACTGAAAGGAACTGGACATAAAGAAAATTCTAAATTCTAGAATTAAGTAAATAAAAATAGTTGCCTGTAAACTTTTTGGCCAACTGATTGGAAATTTTCAAGTCAGGCATCAATTCAAATTGGACAGAGATGAAAGATGGTCTATACAACTATCTATCAATTTCTTGTGACCAACTCTGTGAGTTCCATTCTTCTTGATGGACACATAGCAATGTTTCTAAAGTCATAGGTTTCATGGACTCAGCCAGAAGGACAAGTAGTAAAGTATTTTCAGAAGGTGGAGCAAAAGAGACCAAAAGAAATGTCTTAGGTCTTTGTAATGCTTCAAATTCTAATTGAATAGATATTATATAATCAATTATAACTTACATTTCATAAACTGAAAATATTATTTTATACACGTGTGATTACAAAAATACATTCTAGTTATGTGAGTTAACTAAATTCCTTTAAAGGACCTTCTTCCATTCAGATATCTAAATAATCTTTTTCAGTTTGTAATTGGGTGTTTTAGTAGCTCCTTGTTCTTGAACATGTTTCTTTAGGACCTGGTGGGTTAGACAGAATAAAAGCAATAACAGTCCCACTGTCTGAACAATGGATTCTTACCTTAGGGATAATTATCCCCCAAAAGGGGGTTACAATATTTAAAGGAGATTACATATATCTAAATGGAAGTAGCATAACATCTATCCTTCTGGTAAAATTCTAAAAAAATGCAATGAGGTTCTTTGAAATAGTGTAGACAAAACACATGCTATTGAAAGCAGATTATGTTCCTTTTCTTCTGCACCTATTCCTACTTTCAGAAAGACTCCAGTCTTGTGGGAAGACTGTGAGGGTATATGAAATTTGAATAGCTTTCGGCTGAATGAAAACATGATAAAATAAGCTAAGGGAACAAATGATTCTCTTCTCATCTCTCTAGATTAACAAATAGCCCTTGGGACAAGGGACAAACCATCCAACTCTTGGGAAGGTGGAAGATCAATGACTCCTTTGCTGGTGGAGCACCTCAGATGATGACCTCTCCCATGTAGCAGCTGAAATTAAGGGAAAACAACTTTGTACAAAGAGCTAATTCCTAATGGCATACTTTTAAACAACATGGGGGATTACTCACTCAGGAAAATGTCTAAGTAACATTTTTGGGGAGTTCAATGTGGCTGAGCTATTTAAAATAAGGTTTTGAGGGGCGCCTGGGTGGCTTAGTCGGTTAAGCGTCCGACTTTCGCTTAGGTCATGATCTCGCGGTTCATGGGTTCGAGCCCCGCGTTGGGCTCTGTGCTGACTGCCAGCTCGGAGCCTGGAGCCTGTTTCAGTCTGTGACTCCCTCTCTCTCTGACCCTCCCCTGCTCACGCTGTCTCTCTCTCTCTCTCCTAGAAATAAATAAAAAAAAATATTTAAAAAATAAAAAATTAAAAAAAAATAAAATAAGGTTTTGATATCCAAACATAACCTAATTGGAAAATCTATTTAGATTTTTCTCTAGCTCGGTGAAGGGTCCAAACTTGAAGAAGTTTGATTCTGTCCACTCCCTCAATTTCCCACATGACTTTTGGATGGTGACAGTTTCTTTCACAACATAGATGTTTGTTTGGTTCCCATGTGACCACTTGATCAGTATCCTTTAAGACTCTGTAGAACTTTCCCTCTGGGATACTTTTGTTTTCTTAACCCCCCCCTATTACCTTTCCAGTGCCACACACAGATGAGTCATTCACTTATCTGTAGGTCTGAGTGGTTTGTGCATTTGTGCTTGGTAACTGTTACACTACATTGGATTGCCAGCTTACATGTGTCTTCCTGAGTGAAATAAATGTGTCCTATGCCTATTTATGCAGAATAAATTAGGGATCTCAGTGTCCTGAAGTAGAGTCCATATCTCCTCAACCTTGTACTTCCAGCATTTAGATGCTCAATAAAAGTCTGTGGAATGAATTAGCTTTCAATTTGCCTGCATTGCAACTATAGCACTAAAAATACCTACATCTATTTCCAAGCAGAGAATTGCATATGTTAATAACTGTCATTTCTTGAGCACCCACCATGTACTGTGCTCAATCCTTTATGGATGTTATTTATTTCATTTAATACTAACAGCATTCCTGTAAACTCAGCATTAATGTCTCTATTTTATTGATTAAAAAATAATGTTGAGGATGAGAGAGGTTAGGTGCTACTTAGAGAATTCACAATTCCAAAATATTGCTGCCTTTCTCAATATCTTCAGAAAGATAAGTAAAAATAAACTCAATGATAGTAACTCATGAAAGCACAAGTTAGAGCTTCTGTCTCAAACACATCCTAACATTTCTGAATATTAGATGTCTTAAGAGTTCTATCCTGGAGTCAAGCAAAGACTGCCATAAAAACATACAAGGTAGTTAGTGGGTAAGTATGCCATAATTTCTTTCTTGAAATTCCTCAAGGGTTCGGGGACCTCATTTTCCAGAGGTCTGCCCCATAAAATAAACATTGTATATATGAATTAAAGTTCAAATGCAGGATTGACTGTATTTATATGCATTTTCATGTTTTCATGTATCATAAAGGAAATAATATGTAACTGGTTTTTCAAATGGATTGGATTTGGTAAGGAAGCTAGAAACAACATCATGACTTCTTACCACTACTTCAAACGATTTATGATGGATTTCCCTTCCCTATCCCAGGATAGTAAATCAGGGAGAGTTCATACCTGCTCTGTTCAGTTTTCCTCAATGGACTGGGTGATGCCCATCTACACTGGGGAGAACAATGCACTTCACTCAGTCTACTTATTCAACTTCTAATCTCTTCCAGAAACACCCTCACGGACACACCAAAAGCAATGTTTAATTTGTGTACTGCATGAACCAGGCAAGATAATACATAAATCAGTCATCACACCACTGTTGACCAACTTGGCCACTATATTTTCTTTCTTACATCCTAATGACAGCCCATCTTACCTTCTGGCTTATAGCCTCTTTCTGCTGAAGAGCCTCACCTGTCAGGCCTCAGAAAACCATCAGGCTTCCATGATCTGCCCAACATGATGAGTGCAAGCATGCCTTACCGAAGTCTCTCTTCTTGGCTCTGTGGTCATTGGTAGCCTCTTGCCTTCAGATGTTTCCAGAAATACAGCCTCTGGCTTCCTCAAGCTCTAGGAACATAGGTTAATTTTTCCCAGAGATTCTCATCATTCCCCAGGCCACAAAGCCCCTTTGCTTGACTTAAGGTGAATGTAAACATCCCTCTATACCATCCTTGAACACAGCAAAATGGTTCTGCTCTCTAAAGACACATTCTAGCTTGTAGCTCTTCAAGTAAATCCCTCTCTCCCTCTATACACCCAACCTTCCCCAATAAGCTTCTAGTTTTTCTATAGGCTGGTAGATGGTGATTGGTAAAGAGGCCACAGAATTGGGGTTTGGCCAACCTTTAGCTTAGTGAGACAAAGATAGTGTTAAAGACTAAATGTGTTTCCCCCAAATTCACATAATGATATCTATTCCCCAATGTGACGGTATTTGGAAGTGTGGTCTTTGGGAGATAGTTAGTTCATGAGTGTAGCGGCCTCATGGATGAGATTAGTACCTTATAAGAAGAGGTCAGAGAGCTAGCTAGTTTTCTTTCCACCAAGTGAAGATACAAGGTGAAGTCAGCCATTTGCAACCTGGAAGATGGCCCTTACCAGAATCCAACCATGCCTATACCTTGATTTCAGCATCTAGAACTGTGACAAGGAAATTTATGTTGTTTGTAAGCCACTCCATTATGGTACTTTGATATAGCTGCCTGAACTAAGACAGATGGTATGGTATTGGCAGAATGGCCCAGTAATGATGTCCATGACCTAATTCCTAGAAGCTGTGAATATGTATTGTACGTGACTAACAGGACTTTGCAGATGTAATTAAGGTTATGTCCCTCGAGAGAGGGACATAATCCTAGATTATTCCAGTGTGTTCAGTCTAGTCATATGCACCCTTAAAAGGAGAGATCCTTTTCTGGCAAAAGGCAGAAAGAATCATGTAGATGAGGTCAACAGAGATTCAAAGTGTATGAAGAATTCAACCTGTTGCTGCCGGTTTTGAAGACAAAGGGAGCCAGAAGCCAGGAGATGAAGGTGACCTCTAGAGGTGAGAATAACCCTTGGCTGGCAGCCAACAAAGAATGGGGACCTCTGTTTGATGAGTGCAAAGACTGGCTTCTGCATATCTCCTCAATGACCTAAAAAGCAGAGCCTTCCCCAGAGCCTGCAGACAAACCGCCAGTTCTGCTGACATCTCCATTTTACCCCATGAGACCTTGAGCAGAGAACCCATCCAGCTTGCCCAGACTTATGAATGAAAAAAGCTATGAGATATTAATTTGTGTTGTTTCAAACTGCTACATTGGTGGTGATCCATTACCGCAAGGAAAAAAAAAACCCTAATACAGATGGATTGGCTGCTCTTGAGAATAAAGAAGGCAGTTGTCTACATACTGTCCTCTCCTTTGGGGTCCCAGCCAGGATCATAAGAAAGGGCCCATTTGCACATGTACTTTTCTCAAGTCAATGCTCAGCCACCTGCTGCTTCTCCAGAGTCTGAGAGAGGCCAGCAGGCTCATCACCAGCAACATTCGGGGAAATTCTCAGCCAGAAGCAGGAAAGGAGCAGGCAGTAGATTGATATTTTGTATATTTCTGTTATAAGAGAGCTAAATGTGAACTCTAAGACACAATTTTATTTTATTGGGCTATATATAAACAGTGGAAATGAAGTCTAACGTTTATGTTCAGGAATTATGTTCCTAAAACCCATGGATTTTAAATCCAACCTTCTCAGCTTCACACAAAGTCTCAGCTGTCTACATTTTTCTTCTGCTTGCATTTTCCCATGTCTCAGCCATAAAATATTAGAAGAGGAGGAGGCAGTATGCAAGATTAACTCTATTAGAATTATTTGGTTGCCACATAATGAAGAAAGAAACACTCAATTTTGAATTGCCACAATATTGATATTACATGGGTAGAAGGATGAGGTGGGATTCTGGAGCACATAGCTAGTGAATTAATGTAAGACATAAAATGAGCTTCCTGAATCAGTACTTTGAGGGCCACAGCTTCTATGTGCCAGCTGCTCCCCTCCCACCCCAAACAATGGAGGAATAAAGCTGGTACTGACATCAAGAGTCAGAAGATTTCTTAGGTGTTGACTCTCAGCCTGGGAGGGAAAGTGGTACTTCTGAGCTGAATCCGTCAGGATGGGCTAGGGTGTGCTGTGGTAACAAGTCACCCTCACATTGTGGTGTCTTGGCCCACCCAAAGACTCTGTCTCACTTATATTACATTGCCCACTGTTCGCCAGCAAGGGGGCTGTGCTCACTGCAGTCAGTGGAGGAATCAGGTGCTTTTTCTACATTTACTTCCAGGACCACTGAAGCAGAGGGCTGGGAAGGTGGTGTTTACAACAGGTTCTTAAAGCTTCTGCCTGGAAGTAACATTTCTGCTTATATTTCATTGGCCAAAGTCAGTCACCTGGCCACCGCTTACTTCCATGTGGGAGGTGGAGGGAGGAGGAGAGTGAAATCTTCCTGTGTTCCTGAAGGCAGAGAGCTGGACGTTATTTGGTTAATGGTGCTGAGTGCTACAACAGCCTAGGAGGATCCTAAAACTCCACTTGGGAAAGGAGTGTGTTTGGACTGAAAGAATTGGTTTGTTTACAGGCTCAGATCATGATCTCATTGTTCATAAGTTCGAGCCCTGGGTCAGGCTCTGCGCTGGCAGCATGGAGCCTGCTTGGGATTCTCTCTGTCTCCCTCTCTCTCTTCCCCTACCCCACTTGAGCTCTCTCTCTGAAAATAGATGAGTAAACTTGAAAACAAAACAAAAGAAATAATTAAAGTAGCTCTTTCTCATCTTTCTTTTTTCTCTAATATCTTGTGGTGAATTACATTTTATCATTTGAAAAGAGTGTTAAGAATATGAATTGTAACAAGAATATGGTCAAGGTGCAGTTTATTTTTTGTCTCACTTTATTTGGAGATATTTTGGGGATAAAAAATTAAGTATTCTCCTATTATGAACCTCATAAAGATATATTAAGTGTTACTATGTACGAGAATGCTAGGAGTTCACCATCAGTGATACAAGATAGGCATATTTTGTGCCCCACTGGTTCAATATGTCCTGTTGGATCCTCATATCTGTGTTTGGAAAATAACTTCTCAGGCGAACCTGAATAGCACTCTTCTTAAACAGCCAGATTGTGTTAAAATAAGTATCAAAACACAAAATCTTTAAAAAATTTATTTTTTAAAGCATCTATTAGTAGTGAAAGGGATGGGGTAAGGTAAATTGCTTATTTTTTTTTACTTTAATTTAATTATTTTGTTTTGTTTTATTTTATTCTGTTGTATTTTAATAAAAAGCTTAGGTTGTGTCCATGGTTTTAATGTGTCTCAAAAGCAAAAGTACCATGTATTTCCTTATCTGCTGCATCACCGGATCTTCCCTTAAGAAGAGCCTGGGAGGTGCCCAGGTCTTGGTGGTAACTGGTATTTTACCTCCTGCTTGGAATTATGTTTTAAAAACTTTTTTAATGTTTATTTATTTTTGAGACAGAAAGAGACAGAGCACATGCAGGAGAGGGCAGAGAGAGGGAGACACAGAATCTGAAACAGGCTCCAGGCTCTGAGCTGTCAGCACAGAGCCCGATGCGGGGCTCTAATCCATGAACTTTAAGATCATGACCTGATCTGAAGTTGGACACTTAACTGACTGAGCCACCCAGGCACCTCTGGAATTATCTTTATGTATTTGTTTTCCTCATGAAAGTCTTGACAATGTTCATCAATAGGACATTTATATAATCTTTATCCTGAAGAAGTCTGTGTGCCCCAAAATACTTCCAAGTTCTCATTTTATAATGAGCCCTTAGGACTCAGTGGACATAAGTACTTCAAAAGTGATTTCCAAACTTGTAAAATAGCAACACTACTTTCAGCAGGGATTGTGCAAAAAGTTGGTTGCTGGGAAATGTGAGTTCTGGACCTCCCTTGGAGGCCACCACCCTGCCTTAGATCCCTCTGCACTTTACAAGCTATTCTCTTTAACTGGGCAGAGGGATTCCAGAAGGACTATGTGGAAAGGCAACTATCTCCTGGTCAGTAATAGGTTCAATGATATTCATCTTTGAAATAAGAATTAAAGTGTCAGATTACCCATTGTCATAATTGTAGGTCTTTCTCACTGGAGTGTGAGCTCTAGGAACGCAAAGACTTTTACCAGATTCATGCACTGCTAGACCAAGTGTCTGACAGAAAAGAGCCATGCAGTAAACACTGGTTAAATGAATTAAGATGACATTCATCCATGCAAAGATCCTGACACAGTGGAACACAGAGTGCCCATTTCAATGGTTAATATAATAAGCGTTAGGGAAAGCTGAATCTAGGTATAGATACCAGTCCACTCCCTTGGTATCTCTGTTCCCTTAGACATGTATTTAACCTCTAAGCTTTAATTTCTCCTTGTAAAAGGCAGAGAGTAGTGAGGATGGGGCAAGATGGCGGAGAAGTAAGGAGCTCCGTACTTGCACTCGCGCCCATACATCACACAGAAAAGATATGAAGCCATTGGAAACCTTATAAAACCTGAGAGACTGGGAGAAAAAGGACGCAGAATCCACTGAGAAAGCCTTCTAACGTGAGTGCGAACCGGGGAAGATAAAATCGGGCCGGGATCGGAGACTCCAGGGTGGGAGGCGATCCCCCTCTACCCTCTATGGGGAGTGAGAGGAGAAAAGGAGAGAGTCCAAAACAGAAAAACCTCCACTCGGGGGGGAAAAAACCTCTGCTCGATGCATAGAAAGACCGTACTTGCCAAATACCTGCACACCGGGTCCCCTCGCGCCAACTGGTCCTGGGGGGGGCTGAGCACACAAACTGCTTCTTTGTGCCACTCCTTGAGGTTGGATTTCAGAGCAGCGGCGCGCCTGCCGCCATTGTAGCTCCAGGGTGGCTGGGACCCCTGGGAGAGCTGCGCTGACACCGGGCGCCGCGCTCCTGGCTGGCTGGAACTCGAGAGGGAAGGCAAAGAGCTAAAAACTGGGAAATTTGCCTGTGACTTCGTGTTTCGGGTGACGAGCCATAGAGGGACCCGGTTTTCCTCACTCCAGCGGGCTCGGGCTACTCGGACCCGGCAGGCAAGCCCCCGCGCATGCGCGCCAGCCTGACCCAGAGAAGGAAGCAGCGATTCTGACTCCGCCCCAGAGCTCAGCAGGGAGCCTGGAATAGCCCGAGGGGGTTGTCTGGGAAGCTGTGTCTAAGGCAACTTCAGCGGGGCGCGCGGACTGGGATTTGGAGATTGGAACTGGCCTGGGTTGAAGAGTGCAACCAACTTCGGCTGCGTCCCCGGAACGGGGAGTTGACACGCCAAAAAAAAGCGAGCTGCAGCGTGCGGTTCAAGAAGGGACTGGAGCACCGTCACTCTCCTCCCCACAACCGCCAAGGCAGAACCCCCGCCTGAGGCATTGGATCACGCCATGCCCATCCCTGCCTGAGAGGTGCCCTCCTCCCTTTTTTTTTTCTCTTTCTTTTTTCCTTTTTTTTGTGTTTTTCCTTTTTTTCTTCTTTCTTTTTTTTTCCCTTTCTTTTCTCTTTCTTTTTTTCTTCTTCTTTCTCTTTTCTCGCTTTTTTCCCCAAAACACACACCTGATTAACTCTGGTCGCCAGCTTGCTTAAACAATCACAACAAGTCCATTCTGTAAATGTAAATTCTACACCTACCGACCTTTTCAGCTCTTTCTCTCAGGAGGAATTAGACTATATAGTTTCTCTGGATAATTCCAGCATCCTTCCTCACCTATCCAACCATATTCTACCCTTTACCTCTTTGAAAAAAGCTTCTTATTCCCTTCTGCCTGTTCATTCTATTTCCAATTGTGCCTCATCCCGCCCTGCCTTCTCTCTTTATCTCTATGCTCTTCAACCAGCACTGCATACACACGGCTATTTAAGTGTAGCTGGGAAATCCAGGTATATGCTTTAAACCGTTCTTTGTCTATCGGTTTTCTACTTTTTTCCTTTCCTTTTCCCCTTTTTAACCCTTTTATGTATTTTATGCTCCCTATTATTCGCCCTCCCTCCTCTGTCTTTTCTCTTAACTTTTTCGTTTTCCCTCTCGCTTTGCATGTTAGTTGAATTAGCCTGTGCGTTTGTGTGCTCCTGCTCCCTGTGTGTTTGTCTGTCTGTTTTCTTTTCCAGGGCTACCTCAAGAAACAAGCCAGAGTACACAAGGTGAAGAGTCCCAAATATCACTACGAATAGGAAAATAAAATAACTAAGGTCCCAACAAGAGAGGCCGAGGGATACCATTCAAAAAACAATCTCTGAAAGTATAGGCCCTGGACAGTCAAAGAGTCTTCTTGGACATAGCAGCGCTCATAGAAACAGAGAGCATAACAGGTCTTTAAAACCAACAAGAGCCGGAAAGCTAACTAAAATGACGAAACGAAAGACCTCTCCTCCAAAGAAACTCCAAGAAGAAATGACAGCTAATGAACTGCTCAAAACAGATATCAGCAGCATAAGTGAACAAGATTTTAGAATAATAATGGTAAAAGTAATAGCAGGGCTTGAAAAAAACATAGGGGACATCAAAGAAACCATGGCTACAGACAGAATGGAAAATAAAAATAGGCATGAAGAATTAAAAAATGCGATAAATGAGATCCATAATAAATTAGAGGTCTCCAATGCACGGCTTGAAGAGGCAGAAAGGAGAATAAGTGATTTAGAAGACACCATTATAGAAAAACAAGAAGCTGACAAAAAGAGACAAACTGATCCAGGAACAGGAAAGAATTCGAGAGCTCAGCGATACGGTCAAACGCAACAATATCCATATCATAGGAATCCCAGAAGAGGAAGAGAGAGGGAAAGGTGCTGAAGGAGTCCTGGAACAAATTATAGCAGAGAACTTCCCCGACCTGGGGAAGGAAGTCACTGTGGAAATACAAGAGGCTCAGAGGACTCCCCTCAGACGTAACTTGAATCGATCTTCTGCACGACATATCATCATAAAAATGGCAAAATACAAGGACAAAGAGAAAATTTGGAAAGCAACTAGGGAGAAAAGGGCCCTCACATACAAAGGGAAACCTATCAGAGTGGTGACAGACCTATCTACTGAAACGTGGCAGGCCAGAAAGGAATGGCAGGAGATCTTCAATGTGATGAACAGTAAAAATATGCAGCCAAGAATCCTCTATTCAGCAAGCCTGTCATTCAAAATAGAAGGAGAGATAAAAACCTTTCCAAATAAACAGAAATTGAAAGAATTTGTCACCACGAAGCCAGCCTTACAAGAAATCCTGAGGGGGATGCTCTGAAGGAAAGGTTGCAAGGAACAAAGATTCCAGAGACACCACCACAAACATGAACCTTTCAAAAGATACAAAGACTCTAAACCCACATATTTCAATAATAACACTGAATGTCAATGGGCTGAATGCTCCAATCAAAAGACATAGGGTAGCAGAATGGATTAAAAAACAAAATCTATCTATATGCTGTCTACAAGACACTCATTTTAGACGGGAAGATACCTTCAGATTAAAAGTGAAGGGATGGAGAAATATATATCATGCTACAGGAAATCAAAAGAAAGCCGGAGTAGCAATACTTATATCAGACAAACTGGACTTTAAATTAAAGACAATCACAAGAGATGAAGAAGGGCACTACATAATAATTACAGGGTCCATCCATCAGGAAGAACTAATAATCATAAATGTCTACGCACCGAATATGGGAGCACCTAAATATCTAAAACAATCACAAACAGAAACAAGCTTATAGATAAGAATGTGCTAATAGCAGGGGACTTTAATACTCCGCTTACAGCAATGGATAGGTCAACCAGACAGAAAATCACTAAAGAAATAATGGACTTGAAAGATACATTGGACCAGATGGACCGGACGGATATATTTAGAACTTTACATCCTGAGGCCTAGGAATTTACTTTCTTCTCAAGTGCTCATGGCACATTCTCCAAGATAGATCACATACTGGGACATAAAGCAGCCCTCAATAAATATAAAAGAATAGAGATCATACCATGCACACTGTCAGATCACAATGCTTTGAAACTTGAAATCAATTACAGGAAGAAGTCTGGAAAACTTCCAAGAACATGGAGGTTAAAGAACACCCTTCTAAAGAATGAATGGGCCAATCAGGCAATTAGAGATGAAATTAAAAAATATATGGAAACAAATGAAAATGAAAACACAACAATTCAAAATCTATGGGATGCGGCAAAGGCACTGCTAAGAGGAAAGTACATTGCTCTCCAGGCCTATTTCAAGAGATTAGAAAAAGCGCAAGTCCAAAATCTAACAGCTCACCTAAAGGAACTAGAGGCAGAGCAACAAGAACACCCTAAACCCAGTAGAAGAAGAGAAATTGTAAAAATCAGAGCAGAAATAAACAACATAGAGACCAAAGAAATAATTGAACAGATCCATGAAACCAAAAGTTGGTTTTTTGAAAAAGTAAACAAAATTGACAAACCTCTAGCCAGACTTATCCAAAAGAAAACAGAGAGCACCCAAATAGACAAAATTATGAATGAAAATGGATTTTTTACAACCAACCATTCAGGAATATAAGCAATTATCAGGGAATACTATGAAAAATTATATGCCAACAAATTGGACAACTTAGAAGAAATGGACAAATTCCTAAACACACACTCACTACCAAAATTCACACGGGAAGAGATAAAAAACCTGAACAGACCCATAACGAGTGAAGAAATTGAATCAGTGATCAAAAATCTCCCAACAAATAAGAGCCCTGGACCTGATGGCTTCCCTGGGGAATTCTACCAGACATTTAAAACAGAATTAATCCCAATTCTTCTCAAGTTATTCCAAAAAATAGAAAGCGAAGGAAAACTCCCAGACTCATTTTATGAAGCCAGCATCATTCTGATTCCCAAGCCAGACAGAGATCCAGCAAAAAAAGAGAACTACAGGCCAATATCCTTGATGAATACGGATGCAAAAATTCTCAACAAGATCCTTGCAAATCAAATCCAGCAACATATAAAAAGAATCATCCACCAAGATCAAGTGGGATTCATTCCTGGGTTACAGGGCTGTTTCAACATTCGCAAATCAATCAATGTGATACATCATATCAATAAAAGAAAAGATAAAACCATATGATCCTGTCAATAGATGCAGAAAAAGCATTTGACAAAATACAGCGTCCCTTCTTAATAAAGACTCTCCAGAAAGTTGGGATAGAAGGAACCTACTTAAACATCATCAGAGCCATCTATGAGAAGCCTTCAGCTAACATCATCCTCAATGGGGAAAAACTCAGATCTTTCCCCCTGAGATCAGGAACACGACAGGGATGCCCACTCTCACCACTGCTGTTTAACATAGTGCTGGAAGTCCTAACATCAGCCATCAGACACCAAAAGGAAATCAAAGGCATCAGAATTGGCAAAGAGGAAGTCAAACTTTCACTCTTCGCAGATGACATGATACTCTACATAGAAAACCCGATAGACTCCACCAGAAGCCTACTAGAACTGATCCAAGAATTCAGCCAAGTTTCAGGGTACAAAATCAACGTACAGAAATCGGTTGCATTTTTATACACCAACAATGAAGCAACAGAAAGAGAAATCAAGAATCTGCTCCCATTCACAATTGCACAAAAAAACATAAAATACCTCGGAATAAACCTAACCAAGGATACGAGAGATCTGTATGATGAAAACTATAGAAAACTTATGAAGGAAATTGAAGAAGACCCAAAGAAATGGAAAAACATTCCATGCTCATGGATAGGAAGAATAAATATAGTTAAGATGTCATTACTCCCCAAAGTACTCTACACATTCAATGCAATTCCAATCAAAATTGCACCAGCATACTTCTCAAAACTAGAACAAACTATCCAAAAATTTGTATGGAACCACAAAAGACCCCGAGTAGCCAAAGTAATGCTGAAAAATAAAACCAAAATGGGAGGGATCACCATCCCAGACTTTAGCCTCTACTACAAAGCTGTCATCATCAAGACAGTATGGTATTGGCACAAAAACAGACACATAGACCAATGGAACAGAATTGAGAACTCAGAAGTGGACCCAAAAATATACAGCCAACTGATCTTTGACAAAGCAGGAAAGAATATCCAATGGAAAAAAGACAGCCTTTTTAATAGATGGTGTTGGGAGAACTGGACAGCAACATGCAGAAAAATGAAACTAGATCATTTTCTCACACCATGCACAAAAATAAACTCAAAATGGATAAAGGACCTGAACGTGAGACAGGAAACTATCAACACCCTAGAGGAGAAAGCAGAAACAACCTCCTTGACCTCCACCGCAGCAACTTCTTACTTGACACATCCCCAAAAGCAAGGGAATTAAGAGCAAAATAAACTGTTGGGACCTCCTCAAGATTAAAAGCTTCTGCACAGCCAAGGAAACAACCCAGAAAATTAATAGGCAACCAACGGAATGGGAAAAGATAGTTGCAAATGACATATCAGATAAAGGGTTGATATCCAGAATCTACAAGGAACTCACCAAACCACACGCCCGAAAAACAAACAACCCAGTGAAGAAATGGGCAGAAGATATGAACAGACACTTCTCCAAAGAGGACATCCAGATGGCCAACAGACACATGAAACCATGCTCAGCATCCCTCCTCATCAGGGAAATACAAATCAAAACCACACTGACATACCACCTCACACCAGTCAGAGTGGCTAAAATGAGCAAATCAGAGAACTCTAGGTGCTGGCGAGGATGTGGAGAAACGGGCACCCTCCTACACTGTTGGTGGGAATGTAAACTGGTACAGCCCTCTGGAAAACAGTGTGGAGGTTCCTCAGGAAACTAACAGTAGAACTCCCCTATGACCCAGCAATAGCACTGCTAGGAATTTACCCAAGGGATACAGAAATGTTGATGCATAGGAGCACATGTACCCCAATGTTCATAGCAGCACTCTCCACAACAGCTAAAACATGGAAAGAGCCTAAGTGTCCATCAACAGATGAATGGATCAAGAAGATGCGGTTTATCTATACCATGGAATACTACATGGCAATGAGAAACAACGAAATCTGACCATGTGTAGCAACACGGATGGACCTTGAGGGTGTTATGCTGAGCGAAATAAGTCAGGCAGAGAAGGACAAATATCATATGTGTGCACGTACAGGAGGATTAGGAGGAACTTGACGTAGGAACAAGGGGGAGAAGAAGGGCGGAAATGGTGGGGGAAAGGGAGAGAGGCAAACCATGAGAGACTCTTGAATGCTGACAAAAACTGAGGACTGATGGATGTGGGGGGAAGGGAGGGATAGGCATGGAGGAGGACACTTGTGGGGATGAGCACTGGGTGTTATGTGGAAACTAATTTGACAATAAACTATCTGTAAAAAAAAAAAAAAAAGGCAGAGAGTAGTAACCCTCTCACGTTTGTTAGGATTATAAGAGATGATGTCTATAAAATATCCAACTTGGTACCTCATACATGGCAGAACTCAGTAACGTGCAGGTGTTGTTACTATTACTATCAAATGGGGAGAAAAAAGAGGAGTAGTCTCACGTTTTAGGGCTGAGAGTGGGAGAGGCTGGGATAAGCCACGAATTATGGGAGGAGCACTGTACTAGGGCAGGGGGAAGCTGGGGAGACCCCAAAAGTTCCCCCACCCTTCCCCAGGTGCCTCTCTGAACTTGGTTTTTATAAAGGATTGAGGTATGGACCTCTGTAGATGTCTTTAGAAATAGACATATGTGGACATACATGCAACATGAATATTTACAGTTACACCAACATATATGTAGACAGATGTGAAATGTGAATGAAAACCATTTGCATGTGAAGACATTTTAAGAATTTTGAGAAAGGTCTTGAGGTCCTAGGGGAAGATGGGGAGAGTGGAGTGGGGGAGAACCCCAGAATGTCACAAAACTAGATCTAGGAACCTTGGTACTCTAAACGTTTGGCATGTCTGTGGAATAGCAGAGTATCTAATTATCTTCATTTGCATGCCACAAAAGGAGCGAAGTGTGTCTCCGGCGACATTAACTGTTTATTGGCCTCATGAATAGCTAGTATATCTGCAACAGAGCCTCACTACCTAGACGCTGGGTGGAAAAACGCATGTAGTATTGGTTGCGGCGGGAGTTCTATGAAGAATATTTGGCTATTCCAGACACATGTTGTGATCTGTGGGAACGGAGTTCTGACTGTATTTTGAGGCTTCAAAGAGACAAGCCATTGGATCATTCTTGTTTTCTAAATATGTTAAGACAAACTGCCTTAAGGAAGCAACCTGAGTGAGATGACTTGTTATCTTATTTCTTCTAGTGTTTCTGTTTCCCTCCATGATAAATGAAAATAATACCTTTGGTGCTTATATGTCAGGATATTTGTGAAGATGACAAAAAAAAAAAAAAAAAAAGATAGATGCAGAAATACGTGACCAAAGAACATTGGAAGCACCACAGAATTGTTTGCTTTCTTCCTCTTGCTTCTTATTCTTCTTGATCTTCTTGTTCTTTCTTCTTGTCCTTTCTCTCCTCGCCCTTCTCCCTCTTGCTTTCTCTGTGGGGACCCTTATCCCTTGTGAAGGAGAAGTTGGTGAATGTCCCTGTGGCAAACCAGGGACTTCTAGACAGATTCGCTTTACTCTTTCTACTGTTGAAATAGCCAGCAGGGAAGGTAGCCTTGAGACCTTCTAATCACTTTGCTATGTACCTGGGGAAAGTGCTCTTTATTCCTAAACAAATTTTATGTAAAATCTGGTATCTAAAATAGGTTTTAAGAAAGAAGTGATTTATTTCAAATGGAATAAAAAGTTGGGAAGAGAGTTCAGAGCCACCCCACATGGCCCTTCCCCAGAACCATCAAGTTCCACAGGGAACAGTGTGAAAAGAGGGACTTCTCCACTATCCTCACTTTATATGAGAGGTCATGAAAGACCTGAGCAGAAAAATAAGTTCTGACTGAAGAAAGAATGACTTGGGAGCAAGCCTGTTTTGATGACTGCAGTGACCATG
This sequence comes from Proteles cristata cristata, assembly GCA_017311185.1. NCBI lineage: Eukaryota > Metazoa > Chordata > Mammalia > Carnivora > Hyaenidae > Proteles > Proteles cristata. The sequence goes on from JAESUZ010005368.1 coordinate 624,468, forward strand.
ACCTTTCATTGTCTGATGCTTTGCTTAAAGGCATAGTGTCCCATGTATAATGTAAATGAATCCACCATCCCCTATGAAATCCCATATGGTTGTGTATTCCCTTAAAGTTGCAGAATCTTCATTTATTAGCTTGGTTTTCCTAGAGAACCTCTCTGGGCCTCAGCTCATTCCTCATTTGCACACTAAGGGTTGATGAAATGAGCTCCAAGATTCTATAATTCAAAACTTCCATTTTTTCTTCTTCCTTTTTCAAATGAAGAAAGACTTACATAGAAGCAAAATCCAGTGTGGTGAAAGACACTGCCGATAATTATAACAGGTCTAGTCACCTACAAAACAAATATTTTCTTTGTAGAAAAAAATTTTTTTGTAGAAAATTTTTTTTAATTTTTTAAAATTTATTTCTGAGAGAGAGAGAGAGAGAGAGAGAGAGACAGTGTGAGCAGGGGAGGGTCAGAGAGGGAAATACAGAATCTGAAGCAGGCTCCAGGCTCTGAGCTAGCTGTTAGCACAGAGCCCAACACAGGGCTCGAACCCACGAACCGTGAGATCATGACCTGAGCCGAAGTCGGACGCTTAACCAACTGAATCACCCAGGCATCCCCAAACAAATATTTTCTTAAGTGACTATTATGTGCCAGTGATTTTAGGTATTGGGATGAATCAATGAATGAAGTAGAGATGAATGCACTAGTGTCGTGGAGTTGACATTCTATCAAAGGGCAGGGTGTGTGTGTGAATGTGCCATTTTAGGCCAGTGAGGTCCTTTGGGCAGACAGATCACATCTGGGCTACTGACAGTGATCATCCCCAGTAAAAATAATGGCACCTTTGTAGGAAGTGATCACTTGTACTGGAGGGGTTTCCACATTTTACTTTAATCCTTATGAAAACTCTATGAGGTGGGTGTTAGTATCCCATTTTATAGATAAGAATGCTGAAGCACAGGGCATTTGTACACACTGCCTAAGTCTATTTTTAAAAAGTATGAAGAAGCTGGGATTTGCCCCGAATCCCTGGCACCACCCCCCACTCATGTCCTCATTTACTGTCCTCAGTAACAGAGGGCCTCAGCCAGTGGCAAGGCCAGAGATGCACTTCCACAGAGTAAATGGGCCATTATGAAGAGTTGCATTTAAGAAAAACACATTTAGTAGTTCATTTAAGCTAATTCAGCAAATATTATTTTAAGAAGTCTAGAAAATAGACTGTGGTACATATACCTCTTTGCTTTTGGAGGTGGGATGAATAAATTATATTCTTGGTGTTAAATTAGCCTGAAGATGTGGCATCACTTGGCCATCCCCAAAGTGGCAAAAGCTGACACTGAGTTAATCTATAGCGATTATTATTATTTTTAATATATGCATATTGTTTTATTAAAATTTTCTTGACATGTATTTATTTTTGAGAGACAGAACGTGAGTTGGGCAGGGGCAGAGAGAGGGAGACACAGAATCTGAAGCAGGCTTTAAGCTCTCAGCTGTCAGCACAGAGCCTGACGTGGGGCTTGAACCTAGGAATGGCAAGATCATGACCTGAGCCGAAGCCAGATGCTTAACCATCTGAGCCACCCACATACCACATATATATATATAATGTTTTAAAGTTTATTTATTTGATAAACACAGAGACAGTGTGAGTGGGAGAGGGGCAGGGGGAGAGGGAGAGAGAGAATCTCAAGCAGGCTCCGTGCTGCCATCACAGAGCCCTACTCAGGGCTCAAACTCACAGAACCAGGAGATCATGACCTGGGCTGAAACCAAGTGTTGGGCACTTAACTGACTGAGGCACCCAGGTGCCCCAGTCTCCAGCAGTTATAATGCCAGTGTCATGTTTGGTGTCCCAAGCCGGGACTTCATTCCAAGCGCCCCACTCTCCAGCCTCCTGGTCTCTTCATTGAGCATGTCCGTTTGCTTTTGCCATCCTCTGTTTATTGATCAGACCCTGTCATCTCCGAGATGGTCCTCCCATGCAATTGAACCCTCCACCCTCCAGACCCTCCTCCCCGCCTCTCCACAACCTCCGGACACCCTTTCACCTGGGCTGTCAGAATAATGAAGGCTTGATTTCAATACTTTCCCTCATTTCTCTGTTCACTGCTCTGCGGGTTAATGCAGATTCCAAACTTCAACAAGCAGCTGTTAAACATGTCATTAACACTGCTTGGGCTGCAAATGAGACTCTGCTACTGGGATTACTCCGTGAGCTATAGTTTTGTGATGAGCTTTGTCAATCACAGCTGACCTGCTGTGTACCGAATGGAACTCAGATTATCTTCTTTCTTCCTCTGACTCTTGTCATTTTTTTCACAAAGAATTACTATTCTACTCCCTGAAAGATTGATTACTTGCACAAATAAGAGAGTCTGAGACATTAATACAAAATTCACAGGCTTTTCTTTATCTCAAACCTGCAACTCCCTCTACATTTGCTCCTAGTAATTATATTAGAATTGTGTACACTAGGAATTGCCATCTGATTATTATGAAACTAGTTTTGTCATGACAAAAATGAGCTTAAGTCTTGTTTTTTTGGAAAATGATCAGTACAGTGCACTGGATGAGAGAGAAGGAGATTAAATCCAACTTGCTTTCATCCATGAATGCTTTCATCTCTTTTTCAAACACAGGAAATGATTACCACCGCTATAAGCTGCAGTTCATATGAGTGAAAAAGGATAAGGAAATATTGAAAATTCTGTAACCAACAGTAGGACATAATATAGGTCCCTGGCACCCACTGAGCGACATGTACTTTATTTTTCCATACCACCAATGTCAAGAGTTTCACATTTTCTGGGAGTCTTACCTTGAGGTGTGACAGTACAGACTAAGGAATAAACAGATTGACTTTTTTTTTTCATTTGGGCCATTTTCTTTTTCATAGAAAATTAGACAGAAGATAGTATTTACAGAGTCTAATAACTATTAGCTACGGCACAATGTCAGTTCATGTGTATGATTTACATAAGGGGAAAGGTAGAGTGTTCATCTCATTGTAGTTTCCAGAATGTCATCAAGTACATAGACAGAAGGTTCTTCAAGAGCACTGACCACAGCCTATTCACCTTTATATCCCTGATGCCTGGTACGCTGTAACTACATGATAATTATTGGTAGTCAATGAATGAATAAATAAATGAATAAGTAGGCGAGTTACCAAGTGTCTTCTTGAAGATTAGGAGAAATAAGCATGGTCAGTAATCATCCATGCGGAGAAACATCGGCCATGCCCTTTCTCTCTAGTTCATACACACACATACATGCCCCAGCAATGCTGATATGCCCATTTGCTTTCCAAATCAGTCTTTACAATGGGTCTTATTTTGAGTGAGATGAGGTACTAAAACTCTACTGTATCCATTATCTATTGCCATTATAATGCTGTGTGACGAAGCAGGTTGTGGCACACAACGAAAAGCACTTATTTTTTATTTGTACTTACTTTTTATTTGTCTGGATTCAGGTAGAGGTTGCCTGAGTCTCTCTGATGCTCTTGGCTGGGCTTGATCACATGCCTGGGCATTGGCTATTGCATGAATTAGAATGGCCCCCACTTGGACACAGAGGGCAACCTGGCTCTGCTCCGTGTGTCTTGAATCCTCTGGCAGGCCAGCCTGGATGTGTCCCCTGTTGATGGCAGAGTTGTGAGTGTGGGGAAATGGAACCCTATGGGCCCCTAAGGTCTTGACTTGGAGCTGATGCTTCTACTCTATTCTATTGGGCCCATTCCGAAAGAAGGGTTAGAGAGATAGGCTCTGCCTTTATGGAAAGAACTTCAAAAATTACACAGCAAAGGGCATGGTTAGAGGGAAGGGCGAGGAATGTGGCCATTTATGCAACTTGTACAGTTTATATTGAGTAAATCCCTTAAGGGGCACCTGGGGGGCTCAGTCAGTTAAGTATCCAACTTGCAGTTTTGGCTCAGGTCATGATCTCACAGGTGTGGGTTCAAGCCCCGTGTCAGGCTCTGTGCAGGCAGCATGCAGCCTGCTTGGGATTCTTTCCCTGCTCTCTCTCCCTTTCTCTCTCTCTCTGTCTCTCAAAATAAATGAAATTAAAAAAATAAATCCCTTGAAAATAAAAGAGTATCGGTTCCATTGAATTGAGCACACTTGTGGTTCATCTTCCTTCTCCATGACTTTTAATCACACATGCATAGCATGAAGCTGTTTTGCCTAATTGAGGTAAAAGAAAGAAAAAGATGTGCATTCCTCATGTTTGGAATCAAGAGACATGTTCAGCTCCAGGCCACTTAAAAACCCGACCTTTTCCTGCAGCTTGCTGGTGTTCTTTCTGCTAAGCAGGTATGCATAAAAGAGCAACAGAGACAGTGAAAAACTGCTAATAGAAACAGAAGGCAGATGAAAGGTGGGGACAGTGTGGGCAAAAGGAAGTAACACAAGAAATCGGCTCCAAAATTAGAGGCTTTCCAATCTCCCAGTTCTCTCAGAGTTAGCAGAAGAGAGGAAAAGAAAGCTGGCTTTTAATGGATCAATAAGGTTATCCCTAAACAAGGCCCCAGACCCAGGGTTATTTGGGTCTTTCATATTTTTAACTCATTTACATTTTGTGTGCCCCAAACAGTGCTTCTTGGCATTCAATTTTTTTCTCCATTGATTTTAATTAAGCTCCCGAGAGGCTAGCAACCCTGATGAACACGGACAGTGTTTCCTATCAAAAAGCTATCTAGCTTCTGAGGCAGGAATTCTGGGGCTCATCCACAGCTTATTCAAAATGTTTTTGCTTCCATCCTGTAGCATGATTCCTAGAATGTGAAATAAAGACATATTCAGCTGCTACACCATAAATATTTTCCACTCTGTAACTGTGAAAATTACCATATTATTCCTGATTCAGACATGTCATAAGGAATCTGGGATCAGTGATAAGTGCTGTATATACAGTAGCTCCTATGCGGGAAGTGGTGCCTGGTGCCGTTCGAGATGGGACATGCTTGCATACCTCCATTTAGGTGGCTAATCACGTGGCTCCTCTCTCGCTCTCCATCATTTCCTCTTCATCCCTAAGATTCCAATTTTTGTGTCTCTGACTGGAGCAAGGAAGAGATATATTTATCTAGCGTTTGAGGGTTAACCTAATCCATGAATTGTGTTACCTGGGAAGAAATTGCTGCTCTGTCTTTTTGATGAGGAATCCCAAGGCAAACATCAGAGTGCAAGATTCTTGTACTTAATCACTCCAAAGATGGCTTCAAGAGGTGGGGTGGGCTTATTGTTAAACCAACGCCAGTCCAGTTTCTGGGAGTGCAGAGTCACTTTTTTACATAGTCTGTCTATGTAAAAAGTGTCAACTGTGCAAAATAAATAAACATTAAAAATAAATTAAAAGGGGCGTCGGGGTGGCTCAGTCGGTTAAGCACCAGACTTCAGCGCAGGTCATGATCTCACCACTTGTGAGTTCAAGCCCCGTGTTGGGCTCTGTGCTGACAGTTCCGAGCTTGGAGGCTGTTTTGGATTCTGTCTCCTGCTCTCTCTGCCCCTCTGCCATTCATGCTGTGTGTCTCTCTTTCTCAAAAATAAATAAACATTAAAAAAATGTCAACTGCGTAGACTTTAACAACAGTTTATAGTGGAAAACGACAGATGTGGGTCCAATTGAAATCAGAATGAGAGGACAAGGAGCTGCAGTGTGGTGTAGGCAGAGGTCACTGAGATTAGGCTTTCAGCAGTCTGCGTAATCCTACGCAGCCATATAATTCTGGAAAAGAGAAAAGGGAAAAGAAGGAAGGAAACAAGGAAAGGGGAAACCAACTGACCAGAACTCTTTGATTGTGCAGTTAATATTTTTGAAAATGTGTTTGTTAATGTTTATTTATTTATTTTAAGAGAGAGGAGGCAGAGAGAGAGGATCCCAAGCAGGCTCTGTGCTGTCAGTGCAAAGCTTGATGCCATGCTTGATCTCAGGAACTATGAGATATGACCTGAGCCGGTATCAAGAGTTAGACACTTAATGGAATGAGCCACGCAGGCGCCCCTATATTTGTTTCTGTTTTGTTTTGTCAATTTTTAGAAATGGGAAAACTACATTTTATTGTCAGTTATTGCTGTATAACAAATGACTCCAACATTTAGTAGCTTAAAGAAGAACGTTTACTCTCTGCTGTTTCTGTCGGTCTGGGTACAGGCAAGCTGAGTGTGCCTGCCTCAACCTCTCTCGTGAGGTTATGGTGTCAAGCTGATAGTCAGGACTGTGGTCTTATCTACAGGCTCTGCTAGAGATGGGGAAGGAAGAGCAACGCAGACTTGCTTCTATGCTTCTTCAAGACAGCTCAGTCCTTCCCCGCATAAGCCTCTCATGGCTGCCTTACAATACAGCAGCTGGCCTCTCAAGGACAAGTACCCCAAGAAAGAGCAAGAGAGCTCAAGATGGAAGCAGTGTGTTATTTAAAAACCTCATCTCAAAATTGCCATTCCATCACATCTTCCGTATGCTGTTTGTTAGAGGCAGGTCAGTAAGTCTCACTAAGTTTTCAAGAGAGCAGATTATACAATAGCCCAACGACTGGGTGTTGGATTCTGGCAGTAATGGTAGGAGGTGACTGCCATATACACAAAATCAAGGAGGAAAAAAATTTAAATCATCTGTAGGGACACCTGGATGGCTCACAGTCAGTTAAGAGTCCTACTCTTGGGTTCAGCTACGGTTCATGAGGTTGAGCCCCACGTAGGGCTCTGTGCTGACAGCATGAAGCCTGCTAGGGATTCTCTCCCTCTCTCTCTCTCTCTCAAAATAAATAAATAAACTTAAAAGATAAAAAATAAAAGAAAATAAATAAAAATCATCTCTAATCTTATTGCCCAGATATAGTTATTGTTCAGTTTTAGGTGTGTGTGTGTGTGTGTGTGTGTGTGTGTGTGTGTGTGTGTATTATGTAATATATACAGAAAATTTCCAAAACATTGAAATACACTTATATCACTTTTTTTTACTTTTAGAATCAGCTCATACTACATGCAACTTTCTGAGACTTTTCACTTTGTACTAGGATATTTAGGAAAAGGGGGAGCTTTTTATTATTCATCTAATGCATATTTGCTTTGGAAACAAAACAAAAACAAAAATCCAAAATGATCTCCGATATCATGATTCTGACATAACTGCTGTTGGCCTTTTTGGAATACTTCTGTCTCTGGTTTCATGTTTATTTATCTGATAAACATATACATACAAGCATAAATGGTACCTGCTATCATTTGTTAACCTGAGTCCTTTTTTATTTTTGCATCATATTTGCAGTGTAAGGAGATCCAATCTCCACAAATAACAATTTATATTTATTGTTAATATCATAGTTGTGACCCAGGGAAGAGCTTGGTCAACTGGCATTTTACATTTTGCTAGAATTATATTTTAAGATGAGTGTCAAATATATGTGGTCATTAAAGCCAAGGATCACATTCAAATTACAAATTTATTGTTCAACAAGAGAATAACATCTGAACAACAGTAACTCCGATGATCTTCCATCCTACTCAAAATGAAAAGATTTAGAAGGACAAGTTAAAAATAAAAACACAAACACAACTTTCTCCTATTAAATGCAGAATTGGATTTTTCTGCCTGCAAGACAACAGCATGCATCACATTAAGTTAACCTTGTTAAAAAATATTTGATTGGATTGTTGTTTAGTTTGTGTTTGACTTGAGTTTTAGAGAGGTATAAGAAGTTGTGAGCATGAAGGGTTTAGATTTACTTAACTATTTGTATAATTTAAAACACTTTGTGATAACAGGGGCACCTGGGTGGCTCAGTTGGTTAACACGTGACTCTTGGTTTTGGCTAAGGTTGTTAGCTCATGGTTCTTGAGTTTGAGCCCTGCATCAGGTTCTGTGGGACCATGCACACCCTGCTTGGGATTCTCTCTCTCCCTCTCTCTCTGCCCCTTCCTGGCTTGCTGTCTCTCTCTCTCTATCAAAAGAAAAAAACATTTAAAAGATTTTATGGTATAAAAATTTAAATAATGGTTGGCTAACTAGGAGACTTTTTCCTCTTTAAGGAGGGGGAAATTCATTATCAATATGTTATTATTAATATTAGTTGGTCCATATTTTGGAGAGTTTTTCTTGCTGCATACAAGATTCTCTGTCATTGCCAGTAAGATCTTAGTCCTCAGCTATTTTATTCTTTCTTTTCATCTTGAAAAATCTATCTGCTTTGTGAGAGTTGCATTGACCAATGGTAATATTTCTCCCCTCCACCCCAGCCAATTGATATTACATATAGCAATTTAGTAACAACAAAAAATTTTAAGTATATACTAGAAGTTCCCAATGTAATGAAACATGCACTCCAAAAGGAAAATAGACTCGTGTGTGTGTGTGTGCGTGTGTCTATTTTAAATACTGCTAAAGCATATTAAAATGTTAGGTAGCGACGGATTCTCTGGCGAAAAGAAAGCAGGTGATCCTCATAGCTAACCCAAGGAGCTTTAGCATTTCATTCCTGGAGCCAAAAGGCTACCAGTGAGATAGGTAGATCATACTGTTTGAGTAAGGAGCGAGGGAGACTCATGTTTAAGATTCCATCCGTTCAAACCTGGCTGTACATCAGAATCACCTGGAGAACTTGAAAAATGCTGTGCCTGCACTTGTAACAAAATAACTGGAAGCCTAGCTCCTTTGGTAGTTTGGAACCAAGTCGTCAACATCTCACCTTTACCAGTCCCATTGCCTCCACGTGATATGACATGTCCATAAACAAAAGTCACAGAGGGGGCTTTGGGGTTGGCTAGAGATGGTTTTCTGTGTTCCTTCTCCAGCTTGGTGTTTTGTCGTTCCCTGGCTGAGGAGAACGGTGGGTGAGGGGGTGAGAGTCCCTCTCAACGGTGGGACCTTTGCACTCAGGCAGATGATTTGCTCATGACCTTGTTTAACTGATGGTTCCTGGCTGGAATGGACACTTGCTTGCTTGACCCAACCAACCACATGACATTTCCGATGCAAAATCATGTACTGACATGGCCCTCGGAGATGAGATAGTCTCTGGAAAGGCCAGAGGCACCCTCCTGGGCCTGCAGTCTTGAGGTGTGGTATTGCCCCACAGCTGTGGACCTTGGTCACCTCAACAGCAGCAGCTTTCTTTTTCTCTGTTTACATCATTGGTTTATGTAGTAATGTTAGCTACTTTTACTGTATTTTTTTTTTACTTACTGTGTTTGTTTTATTGTATTTTCTTTTAATGTGTAAAATTTTGTGTTTAACTTGAACGTTTGCAACTCGGAAGTTCTCATGGCTGCCATAACATGTCAGAATGAAATGTCTTTATCCATTTCCATTAAAACAAACTAAAAAATCCTGTGCCTGAATACCACCCCTCGAGGTTCTTCTGTAATTGGTGTAGGGTACTCTGGCCTGGGTTTTGAGGTTTTTAACAGCTCCCTAGCAGATTCCAAGATGCCAATCTCAGACCCAAAGTATTAAACCGTCCAGATGATGGCGTTTGGAAATTAGTTTTAGCATAGTGTGTGTGTGGGGGGGGGTGGAGGGTGCCAAGTTCCTGCTGAAAGCTCTTCAGTGGCCCGCCAAGGCCACAGTGGTGTTTCCCAAACCTATCTGATGGAAAGAATCACCTGTCACCTGTAGTCTTTGCTAAATATCCAGGTCGGTGCGATCCTGTGCCACTCTATTGAATCAGAATCTCTGGTAGTGGGGCTAGAGGAGCATTTTAGCTCTTTCAATTGAGCTATGTACTCATAATCTCCTAGGAAGAAGCTTTTGCTAAAAATACTTAGAGCAGTGTTAACAGTTTATAGCCAGTGACAAAGGGTGTTTTTTGGTAACGGGTAAGAGATTATTTTGGAATACATACCGGGTCCTTTAGAGGTAATTCCTGAGGAGAAGCGTGAGCAAGCAGAGGGTGGGTTTGTTCATAGTAATGTCCAGTCCTCTGTGCGTGTCTCTTTTAATCTTCATAAAGTTTTCTCTTAACTCTGTTCCCATATAAGCCAATGGAACTTTCTGTTGCCATCTTTTAATGGCCTAAGGAACCTCATTTGGAATGACTGTATAATAAGCTCAGATATATTTAGATAGCTGGTTTTTAAAAGGCATTTTTTACACCATGGTGTTTCATTTGATTTTCTTGTTGTCCAGGTAGTTTGGAAGACTAGGGACTGTCTACCTTTGATGAAGAATCTGAAGCAAAAAAAATGGGGAACTGAGGAGGGTTTTATGGGGCACACAGCTGGTCACCTGGTGAGCAGTACCTAGATTTCTGTGTATTCTTACTCCTGAGTTTTTCCGGCTCAGTAAACAAGGACTTTTTCCCTTGTTTTCAATTATAAATTATCCCCACCATTTACTGATAGTCTTTAGCTTATAGCTCATGAAGGCTATTTTCCTTTTACAACTTGAAATATGCTTCTAAGGTTAGAAAACAATGGGGTTCTTTTTAGTAATGAATTAGTTTGAGTATTTTTAATTGAGCCCACTTAATTAGAAATTACGAGATTGTTTTTGAAACCTGTGGATTATGGAACAACATAAAAAAGGTTTTTGTTTTTGTTTTTGATTATTTTTTAGACAAGTGCTTCATGTAGGTTTGAGGGCTCAGGTGGGATTTATAATTCAACTTGCCGTGGGAGATGGTGAAAAAATTTCGCTGTGAGAAAAGATCATTTCTGCCACAGGACTGTAGGAGAGGGAAAGGAATAGTTAGTTTGGTAATGTCAAGAGAAAACCATAGCTTCCAGGAGATAAACTCTTTTTTCACCAATTTTCTTTTATTGCTTTATGATCATTTCGGCTTCTTTTTTTGCTGATCTGTAAGAAGTAAATGCACAAAAGAAGTGGATTTCCACATGGTCCTAAGTAGCAGGGAAGTAGTGAGAGAAGGGTACAGTCAGAATTCTGCCAAGTGGATTGTTTCACATGGTTCATCCATGTGGGGCCACAGGTCCAGACTCTTCGCTGATGGTCAGATTTCACTGGTCTAGGTGTCAGTGGAAGACCTCAGAAGGGGCCTTCCTCTCAGTTTTATCCCTAATGGCTAAGTTTACATGTCACCTTGTCAGAAAGGCCCAGCCCTGCTCTAAGCTGCTGTCACTAATTGTCTTCATGTCATTCAGCACAACTTGTGAGTCTGTAATTATTGGAGAGTTTCAATTGTCCCCAGTAGACTTCCAGTTCACGAGAGTAGGAATCATACCATTTTCCCCATTATTCTATTTTCGGTGTCTAGGGCACAGCCAACTATCATTGAGGGAATAAATGGGTGGATGAGTGAATGAATTCTATTTCTTCCACCTGGACTGCTATTTCCTCATCCTTTCTGAGGAACTCAAAACAAAACTCTTTGGGGATCCATTAAGACCCAGTGAAAATTATAATTTTGTTTTCTTGCCACAGTTTCTGCACTTTTGTCTTTCAATAGGAAAAAACACCCTTGTTTTCAGGGGCGCCTGGGTGGCTCAGTCGCTTGAGCGTCTGACTCAGCTCAGGTCATGATCTCACAGTTCATGGATTCAAGCCGTACACTGGGCTCTGTGCTGACAGCTCAGAGCCTGGAGCCTGCTTTAGATTCTGTGTCTCCCTCTCTCTCTCTGCCCCTCCCCCACTCACAGTCTGTCTCTCTCTTTCTCAAAAAATGAATAAACATTACAAAATAGTTGTTTTTATTTCTTCTCCCTAAGTCTTTGTGTATGTCCTACAATTATAGAAGATGCTCAGAAACATATTAGTTTTATTTTCTTATGTCCCCGCAACACTCACATTATACTCTTCTTCACGGCAGAACCGTGTCCTGTTAGCCTGCAGGTCCCTTTCACACAGGGGATGATGGATAAATGACATCAGCTTTGTAGATGGTAGTGGGGAAGACTGGTGGAGAAGAGATTCTGGGGAGAAGATTCCAGCTGGAAGAGATACATGAACAACAACACATTGAGCTCTTTCCCGAGGTGAGGGAACTTTTTGATATGTGCTATTTTGGAAGAGTATGGCTTTCCATTCTTCTAAGCGGCTTTCACTTCTGAGACTTCATAGAAACACTTGAGAAAGTCCTGAGGCAGTTTGTAGACGTACTTCTCATAGGTATTTGATTTTGAATGAATAATATTTCCTATCGGAACTCTGATTCCTCAAATGTAAGCTGCCTGATATGTAGTTGCCTACTTATTAAGAGAAATATCCCAATACTTGTTGTAATCTTGGGCTGCATTCTATCTCTGATGAAGCCAGGAGCTGCTACCTCTGGCCAGTGATTGGCAGCCGTGCACATTTGTGATTAGTGTGCAGTAACTTTAGGTGAACTGTACAATGAAGGTTGATTACATTTTGCTCTTAGCGTTTGAAGTGGTAACATTGGTGGGCGTCTACCGCAGAACCATACGTACTTCACTTGGCTGGTGAAACCTGTGCTGAGGTTACCCACTCTGGATCCTTGGAGAACCACTATTGGTGCCAATAGGCATTTTATTGTGAGGCAGGTTAATTTTGGAGCTCAATCAAAAGACATTTTGTTTGTGAAGTACCAAAAGACTTTCCCATAAAAAGACGCTCTTTTTTGAAAAAATGTAACATTCGGGGGCACCTGAGTGGCTCAGTCGGTTAAGTGTCCAACTTTAGCTCAGGTCATGATCTCATGGTCCATAGGTTCAAGCCCCTCATGGGGCTCTGTGCTGACAGTTCAGAGCCTAGAGCCTGCTTTGGATTCTGTGTCTCCCTCTGTGCGTTTCCTCCATTCTCTCTCTCTTTCTCTCAAAAATAAATAAACATTAAAAAATTTTTTAAATGTAACATTCAAAGTCAGTATGATGACCAATCTTCAGCCTCTTGCTAATTCTGAAGTTTGTTTATTTACTTTTATTTATTCTTTTGGGTTTATCATTATTATGATTGCTTCAGCCCTTGAGTTCTATTTATCCCAAATTCTCTGAATATTCATGGGGAGTGGTTAGGGGTTGTAGTGGTATCAGTGGGAATTAGGAACGGTTAGTTGGGAAAAAGAAAAGGAGGGCACAGATGAATGAATTCAAGGCAGAGCACATAGACACGACATCTACAGCTGGCAAACGTAAGGGACTTCGGAAATTTCTCTCAACAGCAGGCTTTCAGGCTCTGATGCAGGAAACGGTCCAGCACCAGAGCTAGCAGTGACACCAAATAATTTAGCCAAAGCGAGAGCAGTCTGCTCATCACCTCCGAGCCCCATGGCCCTCGCTAACGAGAAGGATAAAACAAAAATCAACATAAAAGGACATTTGGTGTGGAACACACACCAAGAGGGAAGCAGGGAATTTGGCACACTATCCTGGTCCGCTTTTGCATGCTAATGAAAATAAATCATTATTCTGATAAATGAAGGCCATTTCTCCTGCAGCCCTCCAGGAGGAACGGTGCACCTGATCCTTTCTTTGAAGCATTTGGAAGTCTGAACACTCAATTCTTGCCACTGCCAGCTTTGGAAAATTGGCCTCTCCTCTCCTTGGGATTTAGCAGCAGAGTCAGCAATGACTCTACAAAGCCCTTGCACACTGGGGGTTAAGGCCGCGGGTAGGGGCTGGATTTTTCAGGAGTAAGCGGAATCTTAATGCCCTTGCTGCAGATGGCAAGAGGAAATGAAAATATATACCTGAGCATATTCGAGTGTCATTGGGGCTACTGTGTAGGAGTCGCCTTCAGCCACCGAGGGGCTGTCCACGCTAATAACTATAATCATACCCAAATTATTCCTCGCCAATTTATTTACTTCTTCTGCCTGTCAGAAAAAGACAATGCCTCACAAACAAGTCACAGACAATTCTTTTCCTGTAAAGGCCGGGGTGCTCGATGAACATTCAGAGCCACGCACACGAGTGTGAAGAAGTTGACTACCACAGCTATTTAATCAGGAGTGTTTGTTGATTTGAGCAGAGGCCCTATGCTGTGAAATGAAAACAGAAAACCAAATTTTCTTGAGCAATCTTGCTGTTCCTGCTTCAGGTGCTAGGCCATTTCACTAAAGCAGCTCAGACGAGAATGTCATTAGTTCTTAAGCCCCAGGTGAATTTGCCACTGTTCCACATGATTAAGCCAGATAATTGTGTGTTGATAGCGAATGTGGTTGGTGAAATACAATTTCTAGGACCTTCCTAAACAAACACAATGTAGGAGTGAGTCAGAGTGCTGTCATTTTAGTCCTTTGTCACAGGTTTTGCACGGGCAGACATCTCTGGTGCAGGCTGGCAAGTAATTCAGTGACGACAGCCACCCTGGCTCTTAAAGGTGACCTGGCTTGGAAAGTGAATCACACATCATTCTGCATTTGTTTAGGGGGAAAAAAAAAAGGACACTCATATCTCATTAAAGTGCCAGCTCCTACTTGTACCTTGTTTTGTACCCTGAATGTAAATGATTACTTGAAGTTTGTTTTAAAAAGCACTCGTGATTTCAACGATCCTTTCTGAAGTGTGTAAAAATACCAACGTCTCCAGTGATAAAACAACAACAACATCTGCCGATGGCAAAATATAGTCAACTTTCAGGGCCAAGTTTTCGGAAGCAGCCAATGTGTTTGCATGTGTGATTTTCCTTTTCACATGTAAGTTTCTGTGGCTTCAAAAATATGTATTTGTATTTACAAGTCAGGTGTCTGGGTCTTAAATTATATAGTTATGGCTTCTCCTGCACCCATATATTGAGACTTTTGGAATTTGTAGTGCGAAGGTGGAAAGCTCTTAATTTGTTGATGGCCGTGTTTGGCCTGAGAGCCTGGGTGGCTTTCTCATTTGTATTTTAAAAGCAAATCTACTTGCTTTTCAGAGGGATCACTTTTCCTGTAAGTGTATGCATTATTTTATTTCCCCACATATTCCCTTTCCAAATAATTATAGTACTGTATATCCTAATAATTTTTGGTCTACAAAGCACCCATTTGATTTTTATAAAAGAAGACTGTCATGGACTCCTGAAGATAAAAGAAAAAAAAGGGTAAAAATGGATGCCAAATGAAAAGGTCAGAGAAATAATAGCCCCTTAATTGGCGTCAGGAAGTACACACAGCTGAAGTGGGTACAGATGTTGTGGGATCTGGCTACTGATGTGGACAGCTTTCTATGTCAGCTACAAGAGTTCAAATCATTACTGTGAAAAATCAGTAATTAAACCACAGAGCCTTAGCAGTCATGGAGTGTGACCTTCTTGCCAAGGCAGGATTTCCTCTTTCCTCTCCCTGTCTGACCACTTCCAGTGACAGGGAGGTCATTGCATTTGGGCACAGTAGTATGGGGTGGTGCTCCAGCACGACAGGCACTTGTGGAAGAGTAGACTTTTTGTGTGTGACCTGAGGCAGTGACTCAAATGCCTTCTGGTGCTGCAGTCACCACCAACACAGTCTCTCCTCCAGGGGCTGCTGTCTTCTTTAGAATTTGATTCCCTCTGGTGACTCCTTTTTTGCAGCCATCCTTGAGTGTCTTGGTATTTCAGCTCTTCCACATGCCTCATAAGAAACTTGTTTATATTCCTTTTGCCTAGGAAGTTGATGAAAACTTTTGGAGGTTAAACTAGAGGGTAGAAGACACAAATAGGGGCACCTCGGTGGCTCAGTTGGTTGAGCATCTGACTTTTGATTTCAGCTCAGGTCATGACCTCACAGTTTGTGAGTTCAAGTCCCGCATCTGGCTCTGTGCTGACAGTGTGGAGCCTGCTTGGGATTCTTTCTTACCTTTCTCCCTGCCCTTCCCCCTGCTAGTACTATTGTTCTCTCTTCTCTCTCAAAATAAATAAATAAACTTAAAAAAAAAAGACAGATAACCTATGACAACATTGTCCCTAAAGGAGAAGACCCCCATGACAAAAGAATTGGTAATGGATTTTTTTATTTTCTTTATGGTTGGTGGTAGTCACAGTGGAAGTGACTGTCAGCCTGGAAGAAGGGGACCACAGATCAAAGGAATGGCATCTATAGCTTCTTCACTCAACCCTCATTCAGTTAGAGTACAAAGAGTTGTTTAAATACCCATCTGTTTGTTTTAGAAAGCTGGCTGGTTTGGTTTTTAAGCACCTAGATTATCATAGAAATATGAACATCTAGTCACTGGACAAGACCCAACCTTGGCACAGGGAAAGCACCACCCTTGGTTAGAATTCCCAAGATGAGCTGTGTCACCGACTAGTTCCTTGACCTTGGACAGTTCACTTTATCAGTGTTCTCTTCAGCTTCTTCATCTGTAAAATGAGACACTGGGGTGAGATTCCCTCTCATTTATTTATTATCCCCAGAAATCCATGATTTTAAAAGGTAACAGTAGACCTTTGGTAGAGGTAGAAGGAAGGTTGGTAAAGCAGTGGAAACTTGGGGACATGGAGACTTGGGAACAGAACAATGAAAGAAGACCCTAATGTGGGATTTAGGGCAACTGATGCATGGGGCATGATGTGGGCTCTTCAAAGGTGGAAAAGATGCTGGAAACAAGGGGAGCTTAATATCTCTTGGTTGACTCTGCCAGCAATGTGATGTTTGACCCAATTCAAGTAGTGGGGACACTTCCCCTCTTTTGAAGATCAACAAATGCTCAGACATAGGGCCAGGTGTGAGAAAGCATTGGTAACAGCCTGGAGCACTGCAGTGATGTCCGGTGGGGGGCGGGGGTTATCCTTACAAGGCAGTCCAGTTGCCTGAACAAACAGCTCATGAAAGGAATTTACTCTACAGATGAAGTTGGATCAGAATGCAATTTAGGGGATGAACTGGGACCGTTTTACACTTTACGAATTAGGATGATGGGGAGTGAAAAGAATCTGGTAGACGTGGGAACTCTGCCTAATAGGGAAAGTGAAAAGCAGCCAGACCTTTTACGGTGCCATGTACACTAAGCATAAGACATCCTTTAAAAGTACATTTTTTAAATATTCTTGAAAACAGGACGATAGGTTGAGAAAAGTAGAAAGCACCAAAGGGCCAGATCTCTCACTGGCAACAGGCGTGTTTGTGTGATTTGTCCAGATTTATGTACATTTCAAAACATACGTCGGCCCCCTTATTTTAATATCCCGGGAAGCTTTTCTGTTACTGGCCATGGTCTGTAGGTCGCTATGAGCAAATGGAATAAAGCAATTGTCAAAGCTAATTCTTAATCAGAATCTTAAGCCTGCTCTTTGGAAGAACGGCGTCTGTGTGTCCGGACTTGCCCTCTGCTGCCTGGACATGCCTGCCTTAAGACACAGCAGCAATGGCTCTACACAGAAGTAAACAAAGTCAAAGCTGGAGCAAGTCACTGGTCTGATACGTTGGGTGTTTCTTTTCACAAAGTGCAGCCATGTTTCATGTCGAGAAGGAAGGGATACAGTTGTTCTCTAATGAAAATCTGTAATAGGACAAGCTGGGTACTGTACTTGTCCATTGGGTGAATGGGGCTCTAACCGCATGATTTCCATTAACAGAAATGGCAGGCATGCTGTTAAACTTGTCTGCTCTGAACCAAATGTCTCTCTGGCCTCTTTCACCCATCCACTCTGCCCCCTCCTAGCCTCTCCCGTATGTGTCTATTAATGCCACTAAAGGAGGACATTTGAAATTTGGGGAAATAGTTGCATTTTTCCCCCAAAAGGTCTTGAGGGGCCTATAAAACAGAAGCTTGGTGAGTGAGACTAAAACCCAATCCCATCAAAATGATTAGATTCAGTCCTGCAAAGTACTTCATTGAGCATCACTCCTGTGAGTTCTTAGGTGTAATTTTTGGAGGCTCTGAAATGCTTTTCTTTGTTACGCGATTGCAGCAAAAGGAAAGGAAATGTTAGTGGCAGCCAACATTTAAAAATGAACCATTGTGGCCCTTAGCGTTTTATAAGCAATCGTAAATTTCAGCTGACAGCTTATTGCTTGATTCCTTTCTAATTAGAGACATAATAATATATATTTCTTGAGGAGAAAGTGGTCTGGGCTCTTATGATGCCAGAGTCTTTGCTAAAATAAAACAACCGAGGCCAATGTCAAACATACGATGGATTCACTGCATCTGAGGGGTCCTGGGCATCATGCTTCTAAATTAAGGAGAGACCAGAAGTGTGTTTTAATACTTTCAAATAATTGTGTCCAAATAGCCCTGCTCACTCCTTAAACAGCTAAATCTTTTTAATGCCTCTCAAAAAGGGTTCCAAATGGATTTAAATGGGTTTGATAAATGTGAAATTTTCCTCTCTCCTTCTAATATTTCCAGAAACAGTGCAATTAATTTGATTTGCGTGTAGGTACAAATCATTAGTACATTGGGCGCTTGTGTTGTAAAAGATTTGGAGCTTATTTAACCCTTTCAAATCAATGGGTTTGGGTAAAAAAAAAATCATTCTGTGAATATTGAGTCATCAGACCCTAGGACTGGATTTTTCTGTTGTTTTAATACACATATCAGAAGTTTTGCTTAAAACCCTAATAAACAGTCAGTCACCTCCTTCACAATAAGAACTTTACATATGCACTGATTGTAAGAGCTTCTCTTGCTATTAACATTTTTTTTTAGCTCTGAAGGTTTCAGGTTCTTTTGTATTTTTTTTCCTTTTATTTACTAAAGCCAGCTCAGTGTAAGCCTGTTTTGTTTTGTTTTTAAGTTTATTTATTTATTTTGAGAGAGAGAGGGGAGAAGAGCGAGAACAAGCTGGGGATGGGGAGAGAGAGAAGGAGAGAGAGAGGATCTGGCAGCACAGAGCCCAACTTGGGGATCGATCCCACAAATCATGAGATCATGACCTGAGCCGAAATCAAGAGTAGGACACAAAACCAGCTGAGCTACCCAAGTACCTCACGGTGAGCCTGTTTTATTGGTTTAATTTCTCATATTTCAGCAGGACTCAGGTGTCAGGATTCAAATATATCTCAAATAATCTCTATGATTTTGTTCAAATGAGCCCTAACGAATAATTCTCTAGATGTTTACATAGTAACTGAGCCTTACTAAGGATTAGCATGTGCTCCCCTTGGAATAGTCTCTCTTTGGGAGAGGGCTTTGCCATTGGGAAATTAGTCATTTCATTCTTACTTCCAGGATCCTAACCAGAAAAATAGATATCTGCTTGACAACACCCACTAGAGGTATTTCCCATTTTCCATGACCTTAAATGGGAAAAATGGGCTTTAACATATAAATACAAAATTCCTAGCTGGTATCTTAAAATACAACAAAATCACACTAACATCCCCCATATACCCACAATAAACTACTATGTTAACATGCATAAGGTTAACACTATCTCCAGATCACCAAAATAGTAACTAGGTTGTTAGCCAATAGTCAGTTTGTGTGTGTGTGTGTGTGTGTGTGTGTGTGTGTGTGTGTGTGTGTGTATGCGCTATCCCGTGACTTCTCTTAGCTCTAGCATTTGAAGCATACATCATTTTTTTCTGGCAGGTGGTGTGAATTTCAGCATAACTACCCACATACAAATTGTATATGCAATATAACTCCAGATTTTTCTTCATATTGTTTTGTTAAATATGTTGAATTGAATTTTGGTGATATAATTATAATATATAATATTTGCTAAGAACACATTGTACTGATAGACATACATAAGTTACAAAGCTCTAATATTAGAAACCAGGAGGAGGACTGCTTCTTGGTCATGTTGATATAACCAACTTTCATTCATGTCATAAACACTTGGAAAACTGGATAATACCTATGAAATAATTCTTCTTAGACACTGAACACTAGGCACCACAGGACTGAGATACTGAAGAGAAGAGAAAACAAATGAAGCAAGTCCTATGGTCACTCTAGCTTGCTGCCTGAAGGCATTTTACAGATTGTAAGGAAGGAGAATCTGGGCAGAGAAGAATGGGCTTATTGAGCTGACAAAACAGAAATTACAGTGCAAGTAGTTTCATGTGGCTGGATTTGCAAAGCAGAGTACCATAGATGGAAGAAGGGGAAAGTGAGAGATAGAGAGAGAGGGAGAGAGGGGGGGAGAGATAAGGGAGATGTAGAGACAAAAAGAGGGACAGAGATATCTTATAGGAGATTCCTTGAGGCTTTATGTACTATGCCTACATGTACAGAGTAAAACTCCATTATCAGGGCAAAATATAACCACCTGTGAGTTGTAAGTTAAACATTTCCCAGAGCTCACATAGAACTGGGAGAAAATCACATTCCAAAACAGCCGAAGTGAAGAACTTTTGTTGCATATGCAAGGCATTCAGTAGAGATTCCAGAAGGGTGAGGCCTTATTAACATGGTTAAACTAAGTCTCTAATAAGGCCTACTCTGGGCTCACACTAGAGTAGCTTAGAAACAAGCTGCCATAGGAGAAAGATAATCTGCAAATAACTTTCTGTTAGAACAAGGCTCAACACTTTATTTAAAGGCCACAAAACCCAAGTACTCAACTATATAACAACCACAATAAAACTTGCTAGACATTTGAAGAAACAAGAAAATGTGGTCAATAACATGGAGAAAAATCAGTCAATAGAAACAGACACAGAAATGACAGAGATGGTATAATTAGCAGATAAGGAATTTTAAATGCCACAATAAATAGAGGCAAGAATTTAAAGTGAAGTCAGGAAAATAATGGAGATAGAAATGAAAATAATAAAAAGACAGAAATTGAAACCACAGAAATGAAAAACCTGATATTTGAAGTGAGAAATTCACCAGAGAGAATTACGAACAAGTTAGACACTGCAGAAGAAAAGATTAGTAAACTTGAAGGCAAGACAATAGAAAATATACAAATAGCACAGAGGAAAAAAGGCTAAAAACCAGACAGACCTGAGGGACAATACTAGGTAGTCTATCATTTGTATTTGGAATCTGAGGAAGAAAGGAGAGAGAAAGAAGAGCAAAATAATTCAAGAAATAATGGCATAAATATATATGTTTTGTTCCAAATATAATGTTTTGAATCCGTTGATCCAAGAAACTCATAACTTTCAGTTAGAATAAATGGTAAGGTACATGGTAATCAGATTACTGAAAACTAGTGACAAAACATCTTGAATCTTATTGAAAAGAAATCTGATTATCTAAAGGGAAATGAAGGTAAGAATTAATACCAATTCTGTTTAAAAATTACACAAGCCAAAAGTCAACAGAACATATTTTAAAGACTAAAAGAAAACAAGCTAATTTAGAATTTTATATCCCGTTGGGTGGGGAAAACCATTAAAAATAAAGACAAAATAAAGACATTCTATTATAAACAAAAACTGAAGGAATGTGTCATCAGAGGACCCATGCTATAAGAAACATTAAGGGGAGTTCTTTGGGCTAAATATACATAATACCAGATGGAAACTTGGGTCTATACAATATGAAGAATGCCAAAGATAGTAAATATATGAATAAATCTTATTTTTTCATTTATAGTTATTTAAACAGAATTGGCTGTATAAAGGAAAATTAATAACAACATATTGTGGGATTTCTTAATATATGCAAAAATATGTGACAAGAGTAGCACAGAAGTTGGGAAGGGGGAGATGACAGTGTAGCCTTCTAAGTTTCTTTCATGGGTCATGATAGAATGTTATTTTAAAATAAATAACTGGGATAAGTTACAGATGCATATTTTAGATGCTAGAGAGACCACAAAGAGATACAGCAAAAAGCAAATAAATATTAGACAGGAAAGTAAGAAAATAACACACACACACACCGACACACACACACACACACACACACACGCACACGCACACACACACACAAACAAAACAAAAATCCACCCACTATCCTACCAGAAAAATACTCAGCAGGGAAATATTTTACTGGGTACAAGAGTACATGGATTGATTAGAAATATTTGCGAATAGTCCAAAGTGAACTCTTCATTCGTAAACTCTTCCACAAAAATGTACGAATACTACTATATGCCTGCTCGTTGCAGTAGCCGGCACAGGAGTAATAGACCAATGCTGTCTGGTGAGCTTGACCAGCTCACATTGGCTTTCTAAGAAGAGTCAAGGGACCATGTGGGTTTTTAAAAATTAAGCCCAGGGAAAGAAAAAGTCTTCTGAATACAAAAGGAAACAATGCCAAACAAATAACACTGCTGCATTTCTGTTTGCAGGAGGGTCTAGAGTTCATCTTTGAGCGTTAAGTCCTTCAGGGGATAAAAGAGAGACTGTAAGCTCTTGGAGGATGTCTGCCATGCTTTACCCTTCCTTGTCTGACACTCCCACCCAGCAAGTTCTAACGAATGTTGAAGTCAGCAGTTGTGATTCTTCAATTGCAAGATGCAGTTAAGCTTTCTCACCAAGGCCCATTCCAGTCTCCTCATCTCTGTTTTGTGAAGGTAATTAGGACAGTCATGTGACTGGATTTGGAAATAGAGCCTCTAAGGATGTAATTAAGGTTAAATGAGAGCATTGGGGTGGGCGCCTGATCAATAGGATTAGTGTCCTTATGAAAAGAGACACCAGAAATCTGTGCACGTGTGCATTCAAGCAGACATGTGGAGGAAAGGCCGTGTGAAGACACAACAAAAAAGCAGCCACCTGCAACCCAGGGTGGGGAGCTCTTATCAGACACTAATCCTGCTGGCACCCAGAATAGTGAGAAAATACATTTCTGCTGTTTAAACTACCTACTCTGTGGGACTAGCAGCCTGAGCAGACTGATACATCCCTGAGCAATGGATGCAGTATATCTTGAAACCATTAGTAACCTCCCCAGTCAAAATTAGGGGAAGGTTTGGTGATTTCCCCATCACATCTAATGTTGGACGTGTGTAGCCTTCAATCTTGAACAGGGTGTCACTAGTGGGACTAGGTTCCAGCTGGCTTCTCTCCACAATCAGACGGCCTAGAGGAAGTCTTCCCACAGGCCCATGAAACCTAGGCAAAATGCGGTTCCCAGCGGACTCGTCATCCTTGTCATCTTTTTTTTTCTTTTTGTAATTACATTTTCCTTTTTCAGCTTAAGTGAATATTGTTTCAATACTGTCATTCTGCTTTCGTTGCTTGTCAACAGCGCTGCACGCTGAAGAGAGTCATGTCAGCCTTTCCCGCCTATGAACTAAATAGGTTCTCACTGCCATTGTAGCCAACGCTCCTTTCCTTAAGCCAATTCTGACAGATGGCACCAGATGAGTGTGACACGCTCAGTTCCTAGCCACTAGGCTGGGCGGCGAGTCTGGGTCACACAGTTAGCGGACCTCTGCTACTGAAGCTGGACTTTTTTTTTTTTGCTGAAGAACATCACTTAAAAATAAAATTAAGCATTTCTGACTTTTCTCATTTAAATTAATAATTTGCATGAGCAGAGCTATTTCAATTTTCAGTTACTTTTATTATTAAAAAAGCAAACTTTAGAGGCGCCTGGGTGGCTCAGTCGGTTAAGCGTCTGACTTTGGCTCAAGTCACGATCTCACAGTTCGTGGGTTCGAGCCCCACATTGGGCTCTGTGCTGACAGCTAGCTCAGAGCCTGGAGCCTGCTTCAGATCCTGTGTCTCCCTCTCTCTCTGACCCCCCCTGCTCTCTCTCTCTCTCAGAAATAAATAAAACACTAAAAAAATTTTTAAAAAGCAAACTTTAAATGTACCAGGGTGTTGGAGTTTCTCCACCCTTACTCTCTAGAAGAAACATTTCCTGGTTATGTGAAGCAAAAACCTATAAAAAGATTTCATTGTTTCTTCAGGCTTTTTATCGCTTCCTCAGGTTCATTACATTTGCCACAGGGACTGAGTGCCAAACAAAACAATACAACACAACAAAAAACAAAACACAAACCAAAAAAATGAAATAAAGAAGGAAAAGGCATTTGAATATTCTTCCCATTTACTGTGTTAAGAGTAAGCTCTAACGGCCAACTGTTAGACTAGCATTTGGCATATAGTAAGTGTTCAGTAAAAATCCTTGCCCAAGGAATTATGAAGTAAAGTGTCATAACTCCTTGAAGCTCTGTTTGTAAGTGATGACTGTAAACCAAACTGCCCTGTACAAGCTTTTAAAATTCACAGTTTAAGAAATATTTAAATACCTAAATCTCTTTCTCTAATTAATTTTCCTATACCGTGAAAGAAAAGTCTTCATGTCGGTTGTGAGATTCAATTTCCATAGAAGCAAAGAGCTTTCTGAGGTTTTCCCCAGTGAGCCCAGCCCACAGGACAGTATGGGTGGCCATTCCCGAAGTGCTCTGTGTTACTTTGGTCATCTCTAACCCTCGCTCATTAGCCTCACTGGTGTGAACATACCTCTGTCACCACAATTTGTAGACCTTCTGGCTTTTCCTTAGCACTTTAGTGCTTCCGAGAAAAGGGCAGGAGACCTAACTTCCTCTAAGAGACTCCTTTCATTATTAATGCCTGATGGAGTGTTTTTCAAATTATAGACTTTCTTTTGGAACCACCCACTTGTGCAATATGAAGTTTTACTCTCTTACACACACACACTTCTTTGGTCTCTAACTTGTTGGCCCTAAATTACCTTACCTGTAAGAGTCCATGAATATTTGCAATGTTGGGAGGAATAAGTAATAAGTTATGGGGCGTCTGGGTGGCTCAGTCGGTTGAGGGTTTGACTTGATTTCGGATGAGGTCATGATCCCAGGGTCGTGAGACTGAGCCCCGCATCAGGCTCCACACTGAGCACGGAGCCTACTGGAGGTTTCCTGTCTCCCTCTGTCCCTCTCCCCAGCTCACACCCTCAATCTCTCTCTCTCTCTCTCTCAAAAATAAATAAATAAGTTAAAGTAGGACTTCCATCTTTAAATATGATTAACCAGGGTTTCCCTGGTCAGGGTTAGAATATTGTACTAGACCCTAACATGATGGAGTTCACTCATGTTTTCAGATGAGCACTGTAATGGCAACCCTACAGCAGTGTCTGAGGGGACTCTGGATTTCTTGTGAAATGCACAAGCCTGAGCCGCCTTCATAATTGCAAATGACATCTTCATGTTATGAAAGGTCTTCTGTCATGATAGAAGCATTAAAATAGAAAAGCTAAGAACATGTGCTAAAGCCTTTTCTTTTGGCTACACAGACAGCCAGGGAAATAAAGTGAAGGAGGCTAATTAGTTTGCAGGGTGTCAGTTTTGTTCCACTGCTCACGTGCTGGAAGGCCTGTCCTCAGAGGTAGCGAGATGTCACCGTGTGCCCCAGATCTCGCTTGCTACTCCAAAGTATTGCCTACATCAGCACTCAGGGGTCAGAACACTGTTTACGAAAAATGGCAACATGGGACATGGGTGCTCTGTACCTTTCTTACTGGGCATCCTCTCCGTGGCATCCTCTCTTCCATTGGAAGATGAAGGAAAGAGCAAATGATTTTTTGGCTTAATTTTCCTACCCTTTTCCGTTTTGAACTCCAGAGTTTTGGTCCATATCACATTATTTTGCAGGGGTTAAAAAAAAAAAAAAACAAAAAAACAGTGCAAACCTGCCAGGAGACAGAGAGGCATGAAGAATGTTAAGCAAGGGAGAACACTTTTGAGTTGAGCTGGCAAAAGCCACTGTGTTTGCTGCAGGGGAGCAGATTAAAGCCGTCTAAACACTTCATTTCCCTACGGGGCCTGACTATATGAGAACAATTCAAGGTCCACTGCACAGAGCAATGGAACTTCCCGTCCTCGCCAGCCTACCCCCTGTGGTCTTTATCAAATTTAAATGACCTACGCCCACCAGGACAGATATATACAGTTGTGCACGTTGTCTAGGTGTGCTGGGTCTTAGATGCCAGTAGACTTTTTATGCACAAAGCTATAGATAGATTGGGAGCTCAGGATACAAGTTATATTTTAATATTATCAGCAAGGATTCAAGTAGACTCCCCAGGGTCCCCAGCTTTGGGGCTCTGACATGCTTTTAAGCTCAGAATCCTGAGTGGTTCTAAAATTCACCTTCCAGTAACAACTCTGATGGAATGACCCACCTAATAAATCGCCTTGTCAGGCAGGCTGTGGGCTGCAGCAGAGCATACAGTGTGGCTCAGACGGCCTCCTGCCTCCACATCAGGACACCTGTCTGCTCTGGACCTGAGAGAGGGAACTGTGAGGACACCCTCGGTCCGGTACGGAAGTTCCGTCGCCTGCACGTCCACAATTAAAAGCCTCCCTGTGATTACTCACTCCTAGTGGAAGGTCCCAACCCTTTGGATTGCCACATTTTGGGATCTCAAGTAGTCTTGTCTTTTCTTTCTTCCACCCTCCTCCTTTTTCGTTCCTTCCCAAAGGGACCCACGAGGAAGGACACACCAGTAGCAAGAGGCCTGTGTCCTGGCTGGAAAGGGTGTTTAAAACCCATTTGGAGTTTGGGTGAAGGTGAAATTGTCAAACTGTGAAAAATGGCATCAGTGTTGGCCGACCTGAAATAGGGCCGTAAAGTTCCATTCCTCACAAAGGCAAGATATATTATTGCTGTAACGCCATTATTCCGCTCCATCACTTTTAAACCTTGTTCCCATTATCTGCAAGTTAAATATAACCCTATGTAAAAACAGGAAGGACAGCACTGAGTTGTCCAGCTTAACAGCACACACTTAAAACATAATAGAGCACTTGTTACTGTATTTTATGGAACGGAAACTCCAAATGTAAAGATGTATTAAGGAAATATCTCAAAGTTATTAGGGAAGGATATTTACAATTACAGATTGCTTTATATTATGCTTTTATGAACATCTCAGGAAATGAAATAGCCCTCAGCTGTAGAGAGTGAAGAGGGAGGTAATTTTCCTTAATACGGGTGATAAAATTAATCTGATTGAAATCGCAGGCGATTATTTCTCAGAATACTGAGTGGCAGTACAATCACTTTACACTCTTTTATATTTTTTTAGTCAAAGCTCGTGTAGATGAAAGCTAATTACAAAGTAGTGATGTGAAGCGCTAAGGAAATAGTTTGTATAGCATAGAACAGGCACAGCTAATTGGGGTTTGTGATTACACAGATTGTTGTTAAGGAGAATTAACTACCAGCAGTCTCTCCTGCAAAGCTTCTCATCAAGGCAAAGTAAAAATAGACACTGGATCTGTTATTTATCTAATTATGCCTTGAATATTTTCACAAGCACGTTACACACTCTCAAATGGTTTGTTGTTCAAAAACTTTTCAGTCCCACGCTGTTTGTGATCAAAGTGTCGATATGAATTTTTTGACACCGGGCTCTCTTCAGATGATGTTCCCCGAATCCCAACTCACAGGTGGTGTGCATTGAAGACTTTGGCGCGGGGAGGCTGGTCGGGGATCACTGAGTCTGCCGGCAAAGAGGATGTTATGATAAGGATCCGTGATGTTTAATAGAGCATCCTGGATACCTGTAAGGCACGATGTGTGATGTGTTTGTATCAGAGTCAGTCTCGTGGAGGGCAATGGAGAGATTTGAGAAGAGCTTTGAGGCTTTCAGTTAGTGAAACATGAATTCATTAGAAAGTTGCCGGGTCCCTTTGACCTTTGGCAACAATTTATTGCCTTCTTCTTATGGTCCTGCTCCTGGGCCTCCCATGTTCCTGAAAGCCCTCATTTCCAGGCTATGTTGGAGTTTATATCAGAGTCCGCAGAAGAACTAATTAGTTCTGGAGACCACCTATCTAATCAGTATTTCTGGAGCTGAGGATCAGGATGCTAGGGCCTACAGCAAGGTTCCGGCAGAAGGCCATCACTGCCTCGCCTTCGTGTCTCACCCTGTGGTCCTGCCACCCAGTGGCTCCCATAGCCCTGTCTCTCATCACCTCTATGATGCTTGCTGCCCTTCCATCTCAGCTCTCAGTTATGAATTCTTTCCCCACGTTTATCGAGCGACTCCTCTGCAGGAAGGCCCGTAGCTCCTCTCCAAGAGGGAAAAGAGTGTGTATCACTCGTCGTCCAAGGTCCCGGGGATCTCATCTGTCTCCTCCTGGCCTGGGTGGCGGTGGCACTTGCAGGATAATGTGAGCAAGCGGGAAATGTGCACAGGGAGCCTGAGAAGAAGCCTTTAAGGCAAAGCTGTATGAATCTTAAACAGTTGGAAAGGCAGTGCCTTAAGAACGCCATTCTAAAAGGCACTTCCTAGAATAATTCTGCAACATATGAAATGCAAATTTATTGACAAGGTGATATTTTCTGAAGACAAGGTGTCTTCTGGAAGCCTCATTTGAATGGTGACAAACAGCCTCTCTCAGGATATGAACGGGCACGAGTGTAAACGCTTCGTGCGAGAGTATTCGCTGTCTGGCTCTGGTGATACTCCTCAGCAGCACAAACCAAACGTAATAGCTTCACAAATTGCTTTAATAGACCTAAGATCAACCAGTAGCATACATTAGTGAAACAACTTATAGATTTCAACTCTTGCTTCTGTGCTTATGCTTTTTTTTTCTTACTCATCTGTCTGCTTTTTATTTAATCCTCATTACCGAAATGACCAAGTTGCTGTGGGAAATTATGTACTAGGTTTCATTTCGAATGTGGTGAATAGTAAAAAAAAAAAAAAAAAAAAAAAAGGAAGAAGAAGAACTGGAGAAAATACACATTCTCCCCTCCGTTTGCTCTCGTTAGCATCTGAGAAGGTTCTTCTCATGTGGATAAATATAGCTAGTTCCTAAAATTGAATTTCCTGCATTATTATTATTATTATTAACAGTTTGCTACGACCAATATGCTATGCAGCGGTCTGTGGATGATATCTGCAATTTTGCAGCCTTCCTATGTGAAAAGAAGATAAAAATTATATTATATGGGTGTATGCAAATTATAGAGGGCCTGGCCTTGTGCTCCAGTAATTCTTCTATGTGCCTCTTGTCCACTTCGAATGACAGGTACTGAAAATTAAATGGTTTCCAATAAAAATCCTGTAACCTGAAATGAATCCCCACTGAATAATTAGAATATCTCACCCATAAAAGGTAATCATGTGTCTTCCATTTTTGAAGAAGCCCCTCTCCCTGATCAGCATCGATGGAGCTGTGGTCAGATTAGATCTTTAATTCTTATGAAAGAGACATAATACTCATCCTTTACGAGGGACGCTTCGGTTGGGGCTGACAGCCTTAAGCTGTCACAGTTCCCAAGGATCAGAACTGTACTCAGAGCTTAATATGAGAGAAAAGAAATGAAAGGAGTGGGGCAGGCTCTGCATTATTTTAGAGACGCATCTTTTCCAGATGCAGATAGGCGCTCTCAGCCTCTAACCCACTAAGACGGGCACACCTTACTTGTTAAGGTCTTGCTACCACAGGGCAGTATTGTGGGTCCCAAACTTCCCGTTGTTATGGCCTCACTGACTGATTAAACTAGAATGAAACCTTTAGGTGAAGAAATGCTCAAGCATCAGTCTACTCACCTCTAACGCACCATCTCTCCTAACATGGTAGAGGCAAGATGCAAGGATTGAGGATGAAAACTTGGCAGGATTCAGATCCTGGCCGACCGGCCGGCTGGGACCTGTTGGGCAGGCTATCATTGTCTCTGACCCCAATTTTCTCACCTGAAAAAGGCTGATGGAGGGAGACTTTTATATGGATCGTTACTGTGCACAACTGAAGATCCTCTTTGTTCTGCTTTGCCAAAACAGTGGGGGGTGGTTTTAGGCCAGAGGATGAAGCCCCTTCGAATCTTTACCATTTTTAAAATGCAGGCAGGGCAGTTCAGTGCTAATAGACACACAAGGAAAGCCATGTATAGATGCGAAAGTCCTGTCAACAACAATGCAGAAACAGACATTTTAACAGAGAGAGGAGTTACCGAAAATTTAAGTTAACACAGCTCCACGAGTTAATGGATTGTCAGGATAATGATGAGTAACAGTAGTTTGGGTCCAATTTTCTGTAATTTATTTATAATATGAAGAACCTCCTGTCCCTTGTCAAAAAATATACAAATCATTCCTAAAAAACAACTAATAGTCACGTTAAGAGGAACAAATTATGACACTGAAATATGTCCTTGGGCTAAAAACAAGGAAACAATGTAAAACTGCACACTACAAAAAATATGGCCTAATGATACATATTAAAATAATTACACATAGTTAGCAATTCTTCTCAGATAATCTATTGAACTTGATCTCGTGACTATCTGGTTTGCCAGCTCTCTGGATATTTCTGTTTCAGAGGATTTTGACATTTATGTCATTTTTTTCCCCATGGAGAAAAATGGAAAAAAGAGGATTTGCTCATAGAATTACATGAAAACAGAAACATCCAAATAAGCACAAATTTTTGTAAATGTAAAATGAAGACAAATATTTAATATCTGGGCTAAATATTATTTCTTGAATTTCTGGCCAGGTATGTAAAATATATTGTAACCTAGAAATATTTTAAATTCAGAGATGCCAGATTCTCTGTGAAAATTATGTCTAAATATATTACTCCTAAAATATTCATATTCTCATGATTAATAATTTATGTTAAAATATTTTGCAATTTTATATACATTCAAATTTAATATTTCCTACCTGGCTGCTCAAAAAATTGTAAAATTTGGAATTTAAGAATAAGAGTGAGTACGTTACAAATAGATGGTGAGTTACAGTGCCCTTTATATAAATATAAAATATTATCCAAACCAAGAGAACAAAAGGAGTTTAGGAACTCTTCTTTCTATGCCTACATATTTCCAGACCATATCCATACATAAGAATCTACCAAGACTGGATGAAATTATATAATAAATATTTTTAATTAATAGATTTCTTGCTCTGATTTTATCCAAAGATCTACAAAAACTGTGTGTCGAGAGCAAACATACTGAATTAAAAATTTTCTATTATACTTTAGATTTGAAAAAAAAGGAGGTTAGAAAGACTGTATCCATTCAATGTATTTCTATCCACCAATTTATTTAAAAATGAATATTCTAAAACTGAGTGATTGCACCATATGCATGCACTTCGTGGAACCTGTGACATTCTCTTAACATTTGGATAACACAGAAAGTTTCTTAAAAACCTTTGTGGGGGGCGCCTGGGTGGCTTAGTCGGTTAAGCATCCGACTTTCACTTAGGTCATGATCTCGCAGTTTGTGGGTTTGAGCCCCGCGTCAGGCTCAGTGCTGGCTGCCAGCTCAGAGCCTGGAGCCTGTTTCAGAGTCTGTGACTCCCTCTCTCTGACCCTCCCCTGCTCACGCTGTCTCTCTCTCTCTCTATCCTAGAAATAAATAAAACATTAAAAAATTGAAAAAAAACCTTTGTGGGTATCATGAGCCACAATTGTGATAAAATATCCTACCTAAATATTTGAGACAGAGGTTAACAAAATACGTGCGTGCCCATACATGTGTGTTCGTGTATGTGACTTACCGTCTACGTTTTGAGGGCAAGATACACAAGTAAGTTAAAAATGACTTAATAATAAAAAAATCATATGGTCATGGTTTAATTTAAATTTTGCAAAAAGTTACTTTAAATTTTCTGACCTCGAAATTTTTATTGTACTTCGTATTTGAAAAATATACTCTCCATAATTGCCAGCACGTGACAACATTCTCATTGAAAGGCATTTAATGCTGAGATAAATGTAATGGGTGAGAATTGTTTTTACTGAGCCCATTAAATCCTCCCTATTTTAAAAGTAAATCACATTAAGAAATTTAAACTTTCAATTTACCATATCCTGTAAAGCATCTTTAAAAGTACCCCAAATGACTGTGGTGTAATGACATGACCCTGAAAATAGCAATAAAATTTTGGCATGGTTTCTGTTCACCTTTTTTTAATGGTGTGATGGTGACAAGACAGGAGCCTCAGATTACATTTTCACATCATTTAAAGATATTTAAATGGACCACAATCTAAATGTTACTTTTTCGGTATACATCCCTTCCCCCAGACCAAAAGCGAGCAAGAATGTTTCCCAGTTATGCCCCAAGTTAGCAAGCCTTCCCAGATTTAGTATGAGGGTCCAGACTTCCGCTTGAGATAAAGCCCTCAGTGGAGCATAATCCACAGAGTCCTCTAGAGGGTCAAGTAACATGTGTCCTAATTTCCATAAGCAGATGTGCAAGAACCTCGAACGTTAAAACCTGAGAAGGAAGCAAATAAAGTCTCCCCACTGAAGCCTAGGTCCTTATTTAATGTAATTAAGAAATACAACATAATATACATATTGAAATGTCTGTTCAGTGTTAGGCAGTGTGGGAGGTGATAGGAAAGAATCCTGAACATGAGAGAATCAAATGTGATCCCGGGGTAAAGGAGGCTGCCTTCAATGGGTTCTGTTCTTGATGTGCAAACAAGAACACACCTGGAGGCATGGTCAACACTGCAAAGCCGGAGCAGAGGCATGGATACTTGCCAGGGAAACTGATGGGTGGAAGAAAATTATTATTTACTGGAAATCCTCATAGAGGAGAAGACATTTATTCTACATTTTGAAAAATGAGCTGGTTTGGGCTAGAAGCATAAAGAGAAAAATGGCATTTCAGGCAGAGGGTACTCCCGAGACAGGAGCTCAGAAGAGTGAGGAAAGACATGATGACTGCTAAAGGAATCACACGTAGTTCTGTATAAGTGTATCGTAAACTACGCATGCACAAGCGATAGGAAATTACCCCAGAAAGTAGGGTTATGTCGTGAGGTAAAAGGCCTTGACGGTCAAGTATACTTTTCCTAGGAGCAGTAGCAAGCAGACCAGATTCCTCTATAGCACTGAGCATGGCTGGGGTATTTTGGCTGCTCTTATATTTGATAATGGATCCATCTGTTTGGATAGCCAGGCAGCTGTATATTTAACATAAAACAGTGAGCACCTACCACCTGCCAGGCAGTGATCCAGTCTCTGCGGTTTTAAAAACAAATCCTGGAGAAATTATCAGACACCGGTAGTAGAGTCATTTCCTCATTCTTTATTTATTTTTTTAAAGTAATCTTTACACTCAACGTGGGTTTCAAACTCATACTGTCAAGATCAAGAGTTGTGCCTTGGCGGTTCAACTCTTTGAAACGACATTATGAGTTTGAAACCCACGTTGAGTTGTAAAGATTACTTTAAAAAAAAAAGTGGAGAAGTGTGGCAGAGACAAAGTTTTGCTCATGACAATTTCATTTCGTATTTCTTATTCTCAGAAGACTACACTTCTCTGCCTCTTGACATTGTGTGGTGTTCACTTGATCAATTGTGGCCATTAAAGTGTGAGTGGAAATAATGTGTGTCACTTCCATGGGTGACAGTGAAAAGCCCATGCACAATTCAATTCTTCAGTGTCTCTTTTGGATGGTGAATATGGGTGGCTCATGTTGAGAAAACAGAGCCACACAATTGAAACAGATTGGGTCTCTGAGTCACCAAATAGAGAACAGCTTCCCTTGAGAAATGTTGCATGCACAGTGGCCATTACGTTAGTAAGGAATAAACTTCTATGGTGTTAAGTCCCTGGGATCTGAGAGTTGTTTGTTATGATGCCACAGCCTAGCATTTCTTGACCAACGCAGGAAGGCATGCCTATCTTTAACCACCTTGCCAAAAAGCTGCAAATATTACATCCACACATGTTTTATTGGTGAGAACTAGTCTCTTGGTCCTCCTAGAGGTTTTGTTAGTCAGGGCAACCTCTTCCAGCAACTTCCCCACGTGGTTGTATGAGATGTGGTGGGACTCCTACTCAGGCTGCTGGAAACTTCGGCTGCTACAGACTCACTGCTGGTTCTTTTCACTGGGCATCGCCTGTGCCTAATGAGTGACCCCTGCAGGAATTCACAAACACAGACTCCCCGGAATTAATTTGGGACAATTCTGAAGGGCTATCCCAGCTCCAGGATTTGCCAAGGAACCAGTTACAGCTGTGTGGCACATCGACTTCTCTCTCTACTGAATCCTGTCTCTCATTTCTTCATGCGTGTATATCCTGATAGCATGCCCAAAATACAATTTCTGCATCTAACCCTCTCTCTGAGTCTGTTTCCAGGGAGCCTAATCTAAGGTAATTGTGAGAGCAGAGAAGAAATCTTCTCTATCTGTTGGATAGAGCTATGTCTATTGCAGGAGAAATGAAAGATTTTGTGGAACTGATAAATGTCTATTTTAGTCATTATGTATGTATACATATGCATATGCGTTTATTTATACATATGTAAATAATTATTTGTTAGGGACAGTTAATTTGTTTATTTATAAAGAAAAATTTTATTTGCAAGCCTCTGTGGCCTTCTGATGAGGGTGGGCTTCATCATTCAAGAGTGTGTGGTTTGCTGGACATGCTACAGGTTTGAGTGGGCAAATATGGTGGAAGAAGCTGGGGCATCACTGGCTGAACTGCTCTGTGTATTAAAAAGGAAGAGGGACATGAAAAGTTTGTTTGAAAATTCAGGAGGCAGGCATCGGGAGCCAGAAAGCAGGTCCTGTGTAAAGGTAGGGGAGGAAAAGCATGTCAGTGGGAACATGGTGAATATGGAGTTGGGGACATCAGTGCTAAATGGGGCTTTAAAGTTGTTTTCTAAATAATATGTATAACATCTCAACTACATCCCCTACAACACTGTTAGTAGATATGTATTGGAGATTCTTTGGGGGAAACGTGGAAAGGATGCCAGTAGGAGATGGCATTCTCTTGTGCCCACAGACATCTGTATAAAAAGCATGTAATTCTACTGAACACTTTCCAGTCACTGAGTTGGAATAACCAACCAGATTGATTCAATTTTTAAAAATAGTTATTTATTTTTGAGAGAGAGAGAGAAAACATGTGCACAAGCAGGGGAGGGGAAAAAGGGGGACAGAGGATCTGAAGCAGGCTCTACACTGACAACAGAGAGCCCAATGTGGGGCTCTAACTCATGAGCCATGAGACCATGACCTGAATCGAAGTCAGATGCTTACCTGAGCCACTGAACCCCGTAAATTGGTTCAATTTCTTAAAAACATTCTAAGCAATGATGAAATGAATCTTCTAGTGGATTAAACTTTGAACACATACACACATATATATGATTAATTCTTTAGGAAAACTTTCTAAGAGTTGATGATGAAATGTTATGATTTTTGATGAAATATGAAAATTTTAAGGCTTTTGATACTATTATATAATTGTGCTCCCAAAAGCTTATGCTTACAGAAATTAGTAACCATTCGAAAGCTAATATTCCAAGTATTTTTCCTCTTCTATCATTTACGTTTTTAATGACACACACATGTATACATATACTTTTGCACAAATATTTTAAATTTTCATGTAGTAGCATGACAATCATTTACTTTACAAATTTAGCTTGGCCATTTGCTTGAAAAGACATTCCTTATTCTGATGCATTAAATTTTGGACTATATTGTATTTGTATTTTACTCAGAGTTGTCTTAAAATGGATCTTACACTTTTTAACATTTTGTTCTTGATTTTTTAATTACTTTTATGAATGGAGCATTCTCATGAAAGATAATCTTATCTGGTTAGCCAATGCCAAAACGTCATTTTTCAAATTTTCTGTTCTTCCTCTATTTATCTCAAAGGCCATCAATGTCATATACTAAATATTTCTATTAATAGTGCTTATTTCATGGCTATGTTGCTTTTATAGCCTGTGAATTATATTCACAAGTATAATTTATATTACAAATTTCGATTAGGATAAGTTATATTACATTATAATTGGAAAATCATAATTATAAATATTGATAAATTATAAATACAATTATAATTACCCAGGGATAATTGATAGCTTTACAAAATTGCACTTGTCCATCAAGAAGAATGATATATCAACAATTGTATCATTCTTCACTGTAAATTACAGAGTTTTCTTGAAATAGATCTTTCAGTTTTAAAACTTTTGGTTCTGGATAATTTTTGTATTAACTTTGTGAAGAGAAACATTTTCAGGTTTCTCTAATCATTATTTCTGGTATATGAAAAAGCTGTGTGTGTGTGTGTGTGTGTGTGTGTGTGTGTGTTTTGGAGTTTGCCACCTTACTAGATTTTCTCATTTTATTTGTTTTTCAGTTGAGTCTATAACTTTCTAAACAGGCAATCTCATCATCAACAACATAATCATAGTTTTATCTCATTTCTACTATTTTTGCCTAATTTCTTTCTATGGTTTTATTAAACTGGCTAGAATAATTGGAAAATACTTGCAATAATACACATAAATATTTGTATTTCTGAGTACAACATATATTCTTTAGCTTTTTGCTGTTAGATACACTGTTAAGGAAGTGTACTTTTATTAGTACAAGAGGAAGATTATTACTGTTTAAAAATCAAGAATAGATAATGAATTCTATCAATTCTCACTGGTCTTGAAAGTGACCTTGGCATTGTATATCCCACTCTGTGCATGTGTGTGTGAGTGTTTCTGGGGAGAATAGCTACAGTTTCCAATCTCAAGGAGATGTCTTACTCCCACATGTTTACACCACTTAAATTGGACAGTTTTTCTTACTATTAATGCTGTATATGACATATTTTGATTTTCTAATGTGAAAGCCTTTCGCATTCCTGAGCAAAGCTGGTCACTGAACATCGTCCTTGTAATATACTGGTGAATTTGATTTTGCTAGTGTTTTATTTAAGAGTTCTGTTTTATTCAGTCACTACCTTTGTCAGATACTGGTATCAAGATTACTTGTGAAAATAATCATTATTCTCTATGTGTTGTGCACATTGGAAAAAAAACAAAATTTTTTTGTGTTTTGCTTTGAAGTTCTAAAAGAATTGAACTGTATAAACGACCTGGGATGCTCATGTTTGTGGACATAAATGTTTAAATTCATTTTCTTATATGATAATTAATATTATCATATTAATTCTGAAATGTGTTCTGAAATGTGTCAGTGTTAGTTATTATTATTTATTGGATACTGTACTTTTAAGCCATATTTAAAAATGTATTAGTATAGAGTTGTTTGAAGTATATCCTAATACTTGAAAAAAGTTCAACAGAATCTGTAATTATATTTCTATTTTTGTTACTGGTAACACTTATATGTACTTTCATTTTTTTAATTATTATTTTTGTCAGATGCATCATAATTGTATTAAGTTTATGATCATTTGTAGATAGCTAGTTCTAGGATTTATTTATATATTGATTCTTTTCTAACTTACTAATTTACTTTTTTATATTTCTTACTTCTTTCATCATGCTTTCCTAGAATTTTTGTTACAATTTTTATCAATTCTGAAATTAAATGTTTACTACATTTATTTTTATTAGTTCTTTTCCCATTAGAACCAGGTTTTTTTTTCTTAATACTGCTTTGGTTTTATTTCATATGTTTCATTATTTTTCTTAATGTTACTATTTGCACACTTAAAATTATATTTTAGAGTGTCATAAAGGACATACATACTGTTTTTTAGAAATTTTTAAAAATGCAAAGTGAAAAAAGAAGGTACAAACTTATAGGAATTATATCTCCCTTGAGAGCTGTGCTTTTTATCAAACATCATCCTTTGCCCTTTTTACATTGTTTATTGTAAATTTAGTTTTCTTTCATGTTAATACAGCAATTCCTGATAGCCATTTACTGCCCTCATTAGACTATCTTTTCCTACTCTCTCATTTTTTTAAAAAAATGTTTTATTTATTTATTTCGAGGAGAGAGAGAGAGAGAGACAGCGTGAGCAGGGGAGGGTCAGAGAGAGAGGGAGTCACAGACTGAAACAGGCTCCAGGCTCTGAGCTGGCAGTCAGCACAGAGCCCGACGCGGGGCTCGAACCCACGAACCGCGAGATCATGACCTGAGTGAAAGTCGGACGCTTAACCGACTAAGCCACCCGGGCGCCCCTTTTTTTTTTTTAAAAATTTTTAACCTCTCTCTGTACTGGGAGTATTTTTCCTCTATATTGTTTGGGGGGTGGGGGTGCGACAGCCAGGTAGCTCAGTCAGTTAAGCGGCTGACGCTTGGTTTTAGACCAGGTCATGATCTTGCCGTTTGTGGGTTCAAGCCCTGCATCAGGCTCTGCACTGTCAGTGGGAAGCTTGCTCGGGATTCTCTTTCCCTCTCTCTCTTCCTCCCCCACTGTGCTTTCTCTGTCTCTCAAAATAAATAAACTCAAAAAATTAAAAAAGAATATATTGTTGGAATTGGGGTTTTGCCTAATAAAGACTTTCTATCCTTAAAAGGCAACTTATCGATTGATGTTTATTATTATAGTGTTATATTCAATTTTCCTGTGTCATATCTTTGTGTTCTTTTTTTGATGTATGTGTGTCCACATGCTTATTTGTTGTATCCTTGTGTTTCTTTCAGAATACACGCATTGTGTCTTGTTTTTATCTCCTTTGCTATTCTGAACATGCATGTTCTGTCTTATAGGCTACGGGATTTTTTATTCTTAGGTTCTATTTTTTTATTTTTTATTTTTTTTGTAATCTTTATTTATTTTTGAGAGAAAGACAGAGTGTGAGTTGGGGAGGGACAGAGAGAGAAGGAGAAGCAGAATCCGAAGCAGGCTCCAGGCTCTGAGCTGTCAGCACAAAGCCTGATGGGCTTGAACTTACAAGCGGTGAGATCATGACCTGAGCTGAAGTCGGATGCTTAACCAACTGAGCCACCCAGGTGCCCCTATTTTTAGGTTTTAAAAGCATTCTTGAAGATATCAAGCCATAGTTACAGGACTCAGCTTTGCATTTCACTTCTGATGCTTGCTACCTATGTGATCTTTGTCCTTCCCCTTTCTGAGACTCTAGTTCCTTATCTGTACAACAGAAATCATAACAAAGGATTAAATGAATGGCAAATGAATGAAACAAAACACAAAACACCTAGAATCACTAGCACTATGTAAAGACATCAGGACATAAAATACTTTCCCATTATTAATATTATTCTTATTGCTTTATTGCCCTAATTCTTAGAGTGAAGGAGGAATGGTATGTTTTAAATTTTCTCTGTTCAGGAATTCCACCTGTGGAAATATTTTTAATTAATTTTGCCTGCAATAAGGTGAGCAACTGTAAATCTGCCTGGTGAGGATTCTTTCATCTCTTTGATTATGGCTTCTGATCTATTTACTTTCATCTCTTCTTCAAGAATAGAAGTGATCTCTGTACTAATCAGACTCTCTTTAAACTTTTCTTTTGCTTTGGAAAAGCTTCTCAAATTCATCCTGTCGCTGATTAGACTCCTCCCTTATCGATTCTGTTCCTTATTGCATTCAATCTGGATTTTATTTTCATTTGTATTTTTATTTTCCTGTTAGTTCGCTTTCTCTAAGTCCTTTCCTTCTTTGTGTTTCTCTATTGTATCAATTCTCATTGCTTATTAACCATAACCTGCTCCCTCCTCACTGTCCAGTGTTCTTGTATAGAGGCCTGTCTTCTTGCATTCCCTGGAGGATCCGTCTTGAAATTTTCTTACAGCTGCTGCCCTGCATCATTTTTAGTGAACTTCCTTGGGATGCTTCTCTGTTTCCCTTGTACTTTTTTTTCTTTTGTAGTTTATTGTCAAGTCAGTTTCCATATAACACCCAGTGCTAATCTCAACAAGTGCCCTCCTCCATGACCATCATCCCCCCTTCCCCTCTCCCCCACCCTCATCAGCCCTCAGTTTGTTCTCAGTATTCAAGAGTCTCTCATGGTTTGCCTCCCTCTCTCTCCCCAACTATTTTTCCCCTTCTCCTCCCCCATGGTCCTCTGTTAAGTTTCTCCTATTCCACTTATAAGGAAAACATATGGTACCTGTCTTTCTATGCCTGACTTATTTCACTCAGGCATAACACCCTCGAGTTCCATCCGCATTGCTACAAATGGCCAGATTTCATTCTTTCTCATTGCCATGTAGTATTCCATTGTATAGATAAACCACATCTTCTTGATCCATTCTTCTGTTGATGGACACTTGGGTTCTTTCCATGTTTTGGCTATTGTTGAGAGTGCTGCTATGAACATTGGGGTACATCTGCTCCTCTGCGTCAGCACTCCTGCATCCCTTGGGTAAATTCCTAGCAGTGCTATTGCTGGGTCATAGGGGAGTCCTATTGTTAATTTTTTGAGGAACCTCGACACTGCTTTCCAGAGGGGCTGCACCAGTTGACATCCCCAACAACAGTGTAGGAGGGTGCCCGTTTCTCCACATCCTCGCCAGCATCTAGAGTCTCCTGATTTGTTCATTTTAGTCATTCTGACCAGTGTAAGGTAGCATCTCAGTGTGGTTTTGATTTGTATTTCCCTGATGAGGAGGGATGCTGAGCATCCTTTCATGTGTCTGTTGGCCATCTGGATGTCTCCTTTGGAGAAATGTCTGTTCATGTCTTCTGCCCATTTCTTCACTGGATTATTTGATTTTCAGGTGTGGAGTTTGGTGAGTTCCTTATAGATTTTGGATACTAGCCCTTTATGCAATATGTCATTTGCAGCTATCTTTTCCCATTCCATCGGTTGCCTATTAGTTTTATTGATTGTTTCCTTTGCCATGCAGAAGCTTTTAATCTTGATGAGGTCCCAATAGTTCATTTTTACTCTTGATTCCTTTGCCTTTGGGGATGTATCGAGTAAGAAATTGCTGTTGTTGAGGTCAAGGAGGTTGTTTCCTGCTTTTTCCTCTAGGGTTTTGATGGTTTCTTGTTTCACATTCAGGTTCTTCATCTATTTTGAGTTTATTTTTGTGTATGTTGTGAGAAAGTGATCTAGTTTAATTCTATTGCATGTTGCTGTCCAGTTCTCCCAGCACCATCTGTTAAAGATGCTGTCTTTTTTCCATTGGATACTGTTTCCTGCTTTGTCAAAGATTAATTGGCCATACATTTGCGGGTCCAATTCAGAGTTCTCTATTCTATTTCACTGGTCTATGTGTCTGTTTTCATGCCAATACCATACTTTCTTGATGATTACAGCTTTGTAGTAGAGGCTAAAGTCTGGGATTGTGATGCTTCCCATTTTGGTTTTCTTTTTCAAACTTACTTTGGCTATTTGGGGTCTTTTGTGGTTCCATACAAATTTTAGGATTGTTTGTTCTAGCTTTGAGAAGAATGCTGGTGCAATTTTGGTTGGGATTGCATTGAATGTGTAGTTTGCTTTGGGTAGTATTGACATTTTAACAATATTTATTCTTCTGAACCATGATCATGGAATGTTTCCCTTGTTCTTCAAGTAAGTTGGGTATTTTTGTTTTGTTTTTCTGTCTCATTCATGTAAATTTCTCAGGTTTTTAAATTTTATCATGCTGAAAGTTGAGCTAATCCACCTAGACAGGTGTTATTTCTCAGGTGTCTTCTCCAAGCACCTTGTGACCACCAGCTCTCCTCAGGCATGCAATAGAAGGCTGGTGGAAGCATGAACCAAACTCCGATCGCCCATTTTGGCCAGCATTCCTCTGATGCAGCTCTGCACTCAGGGTGCCTCTTCCCACCTGCTGTTTGATTTCCTAATAAATCTGTCTTGTCGGAGACCAAAATAGCAGGAACTACGTCTAGAGATTCTGTGCTTTCTGCACCTGTCTACCTTGCTTGACTTTCAGGAACCATATTTCCTAAGTTAAAACGTGGGACTGTATGTCTAACCTGCGAGTCACAACTCTGCCTTGCAGATGTTTCTGGAACATACCTCTGAGTGGGTCTAGACAAATGGTCAGGATGAGGCAGAAAATCAGTATCCTGTCCTCCAGCGAAAAAACCAGGAGTCAAAGCCTGACTATGAGGGTGTCCTTCACCTTGATAATTGGCATCGCCATACATCCTTGATCTCCAGCCACAACTGCACTTCCATAACTTTGGGGAGGGACTGATGCATGAAAGATAGTGAAAAGTGACATCCTAAGGAAAAGGGAGATTGCTTTGCTACCCACAAGCTTCTTAAGGTCGGAAGTTATATTTGGCTCATTTCCCTAAATACCCAGTATTCAAATCTTGTTGATTCTAGCTCATTCAGCTTTGTCCTTTTTTTTTCTTTTTTCCTTCCACTGGGCTATTTTCCTAACTTTCTAGCTAATGTGACATATTGTTTGATATGGCTCTCAATGTCCCCTTTCTTCCACTCAGGACTAAGAGAATCATTCCAAAATGCACACCAGATAACCTAAAGCATTCACTTACATAACCTGACAATAACCCTTCCTGTAGCAAGTGGCTTGGGACGACATACCAGGTCCATATAATCATGTGGCACCAGCCTAGTTTTCTATTCTTATCTCAGAGATTTGAAGTAGATGACTTACCAGAATATTCACTGATAAATAATTATCAAAGGAATATTTTACAATCAACTTTTCAGTTTGATATCTGGGCTATTTTCAAGAATCATGGGAAAATTTTGTAAGAATTTAAGCATTTTCCAGCTTTTCCCTGTCAGACTTTTTATCCACCTTTTTGTGTTTTCTGTGAATAAATGCCAATCAGTTTTCCATTTCCACTTCTATTTGTTTTCACGCATCTGCAAATATTTGTTTAGCTCATATTAAAACAATCATGCCAATTCTGATCTATTTCTGAGATTTAACTATATTAACTTTATGCTCTATTATATACTATATAAAGTTATATTCTTATAACTTTAAACTATACCAACTTACTGTGAAATATAAAAATAAATATGCCTAAAATAAATATTTTAAACTAGTTCATATTTTGATAACTACTGTTATATTGTTATTTTTTATAACTTTCTTTGTAGGATTTAAGTAACATTATTTGCTTTCTAAATTATGTTGCCTTGATATTTTCATTTCTTCATGAAGCAAGAGATACTCAGTTTTCCTAGTTGGTCATATTCTCAGCTTACAAAATAATTCAATATCATATATAGAGCATTTTACATAAATAATACATAAATATACAAAGCAGATGAAAGATTAGTTATTCTTTTCTACTTTTTTTCTTATTTTGAAAAATATTTTGGTAAATTTTAAATCAGTGGACAATTAAACAAAGAAAGTGAAAAACTTACCAGGATGAATATGTATCATTACTTTGAATTTTTGCTTTTCTCCATAAACACAGAATTGAGTAAATTTGGCTAATAATCATTTATGAGAGGAAGTAGTTGTAACTGGATAAAATATGGAGTCTAAAATGTGTAAAAAATTAGTCAGATACCTTAGAAACCTTAGTAAAAGCGCGTATAGGAGCTTTTGGTAACATGAGTTATCAACACCAGACACTGCAAAAAATAAGGGAAAGCAATTGTAACAACATGTACCCAATTCTAACAGACTTGGATACCTAAAGGCATCCATACTTGTTCATATCCATATTTGTTACACTAAAAGATTAAGAGTTTAAAAAGTAGTGTTTAGAGATACATAACTTGGATTCATCTGTTGGATGTGTTTTCTAATAATTTCATCTCTTGTCACGCTTTTGTAACTGTGCACAGTCCCCATTCACCAGTGGCCCCTTGGCCTCCCTCTGTGTCCTCTCCAGAGACGGCCACTCAAAACACCCTTCAGAACCATAGACACAACTTTGCATATATAATAAACCCACATATGAGGATTTTCTTAATAAGTGGGAAAAATACCATATGTGTTATTAACTCAACTTGTTTTCAACCTCTTTTTATTTCAGGCCATATTCTTATCTTTTTATTCTCTCCACCATATTACATACTATTAAAAAATGTTTCCCTAATGATTGCCTTAAGAATTTTCCCAATCTTTCTTATTTTATACAGTTCTTCTCTGTCCTCTATTACATAATCCTTAAGCATACATTTTTGTTCACTTGAGTATTTTCCAAAAATATTTTAATAGAAGTGTTATTATGTTTTGAAGGATATGTCCAATCCAAATGGTAATAAAGAGTAACTGAAAAAAAAAACCCAAGTCATTAAATCAACTTATATTCTCATATTAAAAAAATAACACTGCATCTCTTTAAAAATTAATTTTCTATGTAATTCCAGGAGGAAAATATATACATTTAGAGAAATTACTCATAGGATCGATAAGTATCTTCTCTTTCATTTATGGTAAATGAATTGTTTAGTATGTTGTTGATATTGTTGTAGTTTCTTAGAGACGTGGGTTTTCTGTGTGCGTGTGTGTGTGTGTGCACTCTCACTGTGTCTGTACACAAGTGTATATGTGTATATTATGTAGGGTCCCTTCAAGAAACAGATGGTGCTCTCAACCTGAGTCACTTGAGAAGCGTTTGATGAACTATCTTTACAAGAGTTGTGGTCAGGATTTAGGAGACTGAAAAGGGTAGTGCGCTTTCCTGACACAAGGCTTGATGAGACCAGGAAAGAGCACACTTAGTGACTTAGAGAGCACGGTTCTATGGATGAGTCCACTTGAGAGACATAGTCTTCCCTGGAACCCTGTAAGGGGAGAGAAGGAGAAAGAAACTCCTGATTTCCACCTCTCCTGCTCTGAAGTTTCCTGCATGGCTTCCCCTGGCAAAAACCTGTGTAGATTCTAAAGGCAACACACAAGGCAGTTCATGACTTGTCTCTAAAAACCAGCTTCCTGGAAAAAAAAAAAGGGGGGGTACCTGGGTGGTTCAGTTGGTTAAGCGTCCAACTTCAGCTCAGGTCATGATCTCACGGTTCATGAGTTTGAGCCCTGTGTTGTGCTCTGTGCTGACAGCTCAGAGCCTGGAAACTGCTTTGGGTTCTGTATCTCCCCCTCTCTCTCTGCCCCCTCCCCTGCTTGTGCTCTTTCTCAAAAATAAAGAAATAAACATTCAAAAAATAAAAATACATAAAATAAATAAAAACTAGCCTCCTGGAGGACAAGGTAGGGTAGATACGGGAAAGGAGTGGATCTCAGAAAAACAAATGGGAGGAAAAAAAATCAGCATAGATGCATGCTGAGCATGTGTGTATGTGTGTAGTGCATGTAGGTACATATGTGTGGTGAGTCCGTGTGTGTGTGTGTGTGTGTGTCTGTGTGTGTATTTGCAATATAGTGTTTCTTGTTGTTCTTTGGCTTTATTAATTGAACCACTTTTATGTACAAAATCTTACAAGGAATGTCAACAGATGAGGCATAAGAACCAAGCTGTGTGGATTGAAGGGAAGCTTAGAGATCTACCTGAAGTGTGTCCCCTATCTCCCTGCAGCCTGGATAATTATATAGTATGGGACCTACTTCATTAGTGGGATATATCACTATAGGAGCACAGGGTGAACTGAACCCATCATACCTCTATAACATCACCAGGAAAAGGGTAGAAACAAATCTAATAGACATT
The DNA here is from genome assembly GCA_017311185.1 of Proteles cristata cristata. Classification (NCBI taxonomy): domain Eukaryota; kingdom Metazoa; phylum Chordata; class Mammalia; order Carnivora; family Hyaenidae; genus Proteles; species Proteles cristata. The sequence goes on from JAESUZ010005368.1 coordinate 669,393, forward strand.
TTTGTTTTTGTAACTGTGAACTGAAAAACAATCTAATAAGCAATGTGTGGCATTCCCCTTCACTGCACATTATAGGCTCATAGAATACTGAAGCTGGAAAGGCCTTACACCATCATATCACATCATGATAAAGCCTTACTCATGTATAAGATGAAAGCTCATACCTCTGGGATGCACTTGGTAAACTGTTTCATTATTATGGTTACATATAACTACATGCTGATAAGGAATGCTGGGTTTTGGAAGCTGTTTGCCCACCAGAAGCAATAAATACAGAAATAATCAACTTTTGTACAAACATACCCATGGTATAAATAAGTTGCTACCATGTATGCAGATATAATATTTCGTATCTTTATAAAATCCATTGAGATAAAAAAAACCTTGAAAATTTCCCATTATGCACATTCATTTTTATCACGCCTATAGAAGTTGGCAATTTCGAAACAATGCAGGGCCATGTTTTATTTATTTGTGGAAAGTAGCTAAAGTAAAAAAAAATGCAAACTTGCAGTAGATAGTAAACTGTTTAATTATTCGCCTCAAGAAAATGTTGGAAGTTTGGAAGCAGGGGTGGAGAAGAAAGGTACTCCGATTCTGTGAAGTTAGCAGCTATCACTTAATACATTCCTTGCACCCAATAAGTCTGTCCCTTTATGAGTTATTGCAATTGTGAAAAGCCTTTATTACTGTTCTCTGAATTTTATTCCACTTATCAACTCTGACTGCATCGTGGGATACTTGGGGCTCACATATCGAAGTCATGTGTCTTTAATAAGTATCAGTAGAAGGACATAAAGGAAATGGGATAGACTCGCTCTGAGAAGTCCTGCCTCTGATATTTTAGTATCTGTTTTTACAAGGTGTAAAGTTCATGACTACAGATCATGGGACTTCTCAGCCTCTAACCATGGAACCAATTCCTATAATAAATTTCCTTATATCTATCTGTCTGTCTATTATCTATCTATCTATCTATCTATCTATCTATCTATCTATCTACCTACCTATCTATCTATTTGTTCTGTTTCTCTGGAGAACCCTGACTAATACAGAAAATTGGTATCAAGATGTAGGGGTGCTGATGTAACACATATGTAAAAATGTAGAAGCAGTTGGAATTTACAATTGGGTAATGGGTAGAAGTTAGGAAAGTTTGGAGGTGCGTGCTAGAAAAAGCTACAATCTTCTTAATACCTAAGTGGTCATGAACAGTACGTTGGTAGAAATCTGGATGATAAATCCCATTCAGAGGATCCTTGGTTCAATGGCAAGCTTTCTGGACCCACTAGCATGAGAGCTGGGCTCTCAAAGCTCAAGGAAGTCCTGCCCTATGACTCTGCTGGGTGCAGCCCACACAGCTGTGCCCAAGCAGTGGTGTGCCTACATCTCTCCTACGCAAGAATCTCATGCCTTGACTCTGTAGGTCTGGGTGAGGTTGGCCTGGTCTTGGACATCGCTGGGCTTTGCTTAGCGGAGGATATCTGCAATAGACTCACCCCATGAGCAACCCTCTGCCTGGGTGACATACCTGCCAGTTGGGACAGCCCTGGGTGGCTCCAGGATGCTACATCCTCCAAATTCTAGATGGAGGTAGCTATGCTTCCTGTGTTTTAATGGACTCAGTTCATGCCACTCTGGGGGCTTGCTGTAGTCCTACCTGGCGTGGCTGAGGAGCATGGTACTAGAATCCAGAGAGCAGAGCCCACAATGTAAGGAGGTGACCTGCAGAGTCAGCTTCCCTTTGAAATTGTTCTGATTCTCAGACCCTTGTTCTCTGGGCCTTGATGAGAGAGACAACCCCACCACTCTCAAGTGCCTTGGGGGTCATTCTTCCATTGTTTTGGACACCAGTGGTTGGTCCTGGCTGAGTAATCTTACCATTGTTTTGTTGAATAGCTTCTAGCTTCTATTGAGAAATCATACTCATATTCTTATCAAATTTGGCCACAGCCTTTCTGTTCTCTCCAAAACAAGCTTTTATGTGACTTTCCATATGGTTAGGCTGATAATTTTGCAAACTCAAATTATGCTTCCTTTTTGATAAACAATTTCATCTTTAAATTATTTCTCTCTGGTCACATTTTGTGATAGGCATTTGAGAGAACCCAGGTTGTACCTTCAACAATTTGTTTAAATATTTGCTCAGCCAAATAAACAATTTTATTGCCCACAAGTTTTACTTTTCACAAAAACACTAGGACATGAACACAATTCAGCCTAGCAGCTTTCTACTTTTTAATAAGGATTGCGTTTCCTTCAATTTTCAATGACATTTTTCTCATTTCCAAGTCCTCATTAGAACAGGCTTTACCATCCAGATTTCCACCACATTCTGTTCATGATCACTTAGGTGTTCTCCAAGAAGATTGTAGCGTTTTCTAGCATGCACTTCCAAACTCTCCTAGCTTCTACTCATTACCATACAGTATGCATGTGAGGGTATTTTCTGAATTTGAATTGGTGAATTGAGTAAAGCAGTTGGAATTTACAATTCAGTTCTTGAGACTGGGGTTTAGGGTTTGTCCTGTAGGTTTTCGACTTACCTTGGACCCATTGCTAGTTTTTTTTTTTTTTTAATTTACTCCCTTTATTTTTTTTATTTGTCTCTCCTATGTCTACCATTGTATTTTAGAAACACATAACATGTTGGATTTCACAGGTTGGCAACTGGAATGTCACTTATGTCTTAATAATTTTTTTAAAAAAATTTGATGTTTTATTTATTTCTGAGAGAGAGAGAGAGAGACAGCATGAGCAGGGGAGGGTCAGAGAGAGAGAGGGAGATACAGAATCCGAAACAAGCTCCAGGCTCTGAGCTGACAGTCAGCACAGAGCCCGATGTGGGGCTCGAACCCATGAACCGTGAGATCATGACCTGAGCGGAAGTGGGAGGCTTAACCTACTGAGCCACCCAGGCGCCCCACCTATGTCTTATTTTGATGATATTTAGATGAGGTTTTGGACTTAGACTTTTGAGTTGATGACATGGGAGTAGAACGTGAATTTTGAGGGGCCAAAGGTAGAATGCTGTAGTTTGAATATCCCGTTCCCCAAATTTATGTGTTTAAATCTAATGCCCAGTGTGATAGTATTAGGAGATAGAGCTCTTAAGGAATGATTAGGTCCTGAGGATGGAGCCCCGGTGAATACTGTTAGTACCATTGTAAAAAAACAAAAAGGCCCTGCAGAGCTTTCCACCGTGTTGAGGGCACAGCAAGAAGGCCCCGTTTATGAACCAGGAAACCCTCACTAAATACCAAATCTTGCGAGTGCAATGATCCTTGACTTCTCAGTCTCTGTGCTATGAGAAAGACATGCTTGCTGTTTATAAGACACCAGTCTGTAATGTTTTGTTATAGTACCCCTGATGCACTCAGACGGCCCTGTTCCATATGTCCATACTGGCAATGTCTCTACAGCAAAAGGGACTACTTCTGTTTTTGTGCTATCGGTTACAATAACTGACTATAATAATATTTCTTCTTCTCGTCCATTCTTTTCCTCTTTTACCATCACCATTGAAGTCCAAGGCCCTATTACTTGGTGAACCATTGCCTCAGATCTATCTGATCTATTACTTTCAGCTTCCTTCCAATCCAATCCAGCTGATCCACTGCAACTAGATTAAAATTTGGAGCAAGTTCTCTCCCACATTTGACTCTATTTTCCGCTGAGGCCTGTCCTTAATTTGGAATGCACACGGAAATAGAGCAGTGAAGGATTCTTCTAAGTGTTCTCATCTAGATTTGAGTTGAAGGAAACCAAGTAGTTCACCTGCACTGTTCTTATTCATCATTTTTATTATTAATTAAATTCGAAAACATATCTCTTAATATACACAACATATGCCGTGCAATAAATTAATTCATGATTAAATCCTCAAATTTTACATTTATTGCCTTGTATATAAAATGACCTTTGAAGCATTAATGTAGCACTAATTATGTTTTTCATTTGATGTAAAGTGCTTATAAACTACCTCACATCACTACAAATTAAACTACATAGTAATACGTTGTATGGTGTATTCTTCTTTCCAAAAGCTCAGGGACCTTTACAGAAATCATTTTATTAATCTTCACACATCTCTGAGATAAGATGGTTGGTTTTAATTATCCTTCCTTATGCGTTTGGAAAAGCTGAACGGATGCCATTTATCATTGAAGTATACAGGCATCGTACCAAGCATGCTATGTTAATACAGAGTCGCATAAAGGCCGAAAAATCATCTCTTTCATCAAATATACATTATTGTTGAAATTTTCAGAAGTTCTGTGCCAGTAGGAAGTGAGCTGCCTTCTGTTATGTTCAGGAGTACCAAACACCTTACCTTTTTTCTGTTCAGTGGTATGATACAGTGATCAGATCTCCAGTGACATAAGTCAGGGAGTTTGGTATAGGACTTAAGGAAGAATCACCCTTGTGTATCTCTGCTCTTGAGTCCTTAGGTCTATCTTACTTTTACTCAGGTTCGAATTAATATCACAAGCCATCTCTCTGCCATAATTGTAAATTTAGGGCAAAAATGCTACCAACACAAATTCCATAACCATCTTCCACATTTATTTTTCCACAGGCCTTAACAGGAGTAGGAAAGAGCAAAAATGCATTTAAAATTTGATTAGCTGAATTAATAAAGGGATATACCCCCAGAGCAGACATTGAAGAAGCATTTTTATATTTTTCCAGGGAATACACTAAATGAGCACAGATTTTCATCATATTTACACTCCTCCTGTTATTTTATTATGGATCCTATCAAAATGAAGATGTGAATACTCACAGGTGCAAAATCACCAGGTTGGAGAAAGGGAGCTGATTGACAACAGGTTGAACAGAGGCAGAAACTCCAGACAATTTTAAATTCATCATTCAGTCCACTAAAACTGTGCAGATAATTGACAATTTGTGGCATTTCCAAAGACAAAGGCATAAATGTATATAAAATAAAGACTAATCAATGAGTTGACTTTAGCAACTGAGGAACAGAGACAAAATGTATATCCTAAACTAAATTGGCTCTAAGTATTATTAGCAACAACCACATAAAAGCATGTAGCAATTAGGAGGCAATTAAGCCTTAGGCGGAGATCAGTTGAAACCATCAGAAGTCATCACCATGCCGAGGAAAGGTATGAGATCTTAAGCTGGTACTTGAGTGAGCTCCCCAAAACTTTAGCATTGGGAAACAACACACATTTATTATTTCCTAGTGGGTCAGGAATCCAGGAGTGGATTAGTTGCATTGTTCTGGCTTAGGGTCTCTTTCTAGGTGTTAATCAAACATGTTGGCCACAGCTGCACCAATTTCAAGGCTCCACTGGTGGAGGCTCTGCTTCAAGCTCACTCACACCACTGCTGGAGGCTTCCGACTCATGCATGAGGATGTGCCCACAAGGCTACTTCACATGACAGTTGTGTTCCTCCAAAGCGAGTGACCTAAGAGAAAGCATCCATTCCCAAGAGAACAAAACACAAGAAGCCATTGTGTTTTTATAACTACATAGTAAAGGTGACTTCCCATCTCTCCTGCCATGTTCTAATCATGAGACTTGATTTAATATATTTAGCCCACACTTCAGGGAAGAGGATTACATGACAACATGGGTATTGGGGGTACAAGTCATCGGGCATTTTGGACGCTGACTATGGCAAGCCTACTGTTTTCACTTTTGTATATTTTGTGTCTGATGCTCAAAATTGTCAAAGACCTCAAAACACATTTTCTCATTTGAACTTTTTATAGCAACATTTTGAGGTCATTGGGGGTGATGCTTGGAACTTGACCCTTTTCTATCCAAGTGAATGGGATGTGACGTTAAGTAGTCTTGTTTTAATGATAACCAGTAGAAAATAAAACTGGATTCAGGTCTTCTAATTCCCAGTCTTTACATGGTTTGAGATAAAGGTCGATGGCCTCCCATCAGGACTTTCAATCTAACGGGAAACAGAATATGAAAATGAAGGTGCCCAGGTGGATGGTGGTGGCTCAGGACTGGGGGACGGGGAGATGGACAAAAGGATCTAAGAGATGGAAATGGAGATTGGTTATTTGATTAGTTTGAGTAAATTGGAAGAGAAAATAATTTCAAATCTATTCTTAGAAAGTTCACATAATTAGATGAAAATGTCAGGCTAAAAATCTTTAATACAATTAGATAATTTGGGGATTATAATGAAGAACCACTTATACAAAGTAGTCAATCAGATGTGTGGACTGGTGGATGATGGTTTTGGTATTTTTTTGCAATTACATGTGTAGGATGTTGTATCGATGTTATGGATTTGGAGTTGAACAATGGAGGTCAAATGGCAGCAGGGGACTCACAAGTATCCTCTCAACTCAGTTTTCTAAATGTCTTTCTAAATATGATACATCCCATGGTGGGTTTGTATAGCACCAAATAACTGGCTGCTTTGGGTAGGGAAAGCTGCCATGATGCTTTGTGATGTGACGTTAGGTCAGGGTTTCTCAACCTTGGTACAACTGACATTAATGGACCACATGATTCTTCATTGTGAGGGACTGTTCTGTGCATTACAAGATGTTTAGCAGTATCCCTTGCTTTTACTCATTAGATCCTAGGAACACATCCCTACCCCACGTACACGTAACAAAGAAAATGCTTTTCCATGTTGCCATATGTCACTGAGGAAAGGGGGAGGCAAAAATAATTTCCGGCTGAGAACCACTGGGCTAGGTAAACATAAGGCCAGATAAAAAAAAACTGTACGTGATGTCCCATTCATTTAAAACAATCAGATAAAATAATGCTGCCATGTTAAGAATATATTTCTGAATAGTGGAATTTATGAATGATTTAATTTTTTTCTCTTGTGCTAAATTTCTTGTATTTGTTTTATAATGAGAAGAATTTAAAAATTGTCGAATTATTTTTATTAGAATTTAAATAATGAACTAAATATAATTTTATTAACCTGAGGTATTAATTCTCAAGTATTTAGAATATTGTTCATAATAACATATCCTTTCATCTTATTAGTTCTGCAGATGTTTACAATAGGCTAGCTGTTTTCTCCATTTGAGTGTTAATTAAATACCTTAAAGAGAGGAGTAGCTTCTATAAGATCCCTCAGCTGAAAGAAGAAGAAGAAGAAGAAGAAGAAGAAGAAGAAGAAGAAGAAGAAGAAGAAGAAGCAGCAGCAGCAGCTGAGATCTGAACTCTGGCTTTCTGCTGTTAGACTTTGTTAAAAAGGAGACTGATAGCAGGTCCAAAATGGAATCACTTAGGCCAAACCCCATGTCAGCAAACCAAGACTTAATACCTCAAACTACTGCAGTTTCAGCCCACTTCCCCCTCCACTCCGAAATGTAAACTTTAACTAGTCAACATGGATCCACTTAATCAGCACAAGTGAGATAACCCACCCAACAGACCCCTTTGGTTCCCCTTAGGGAGGACATCTTTCCTGAAACAATGAATTCTTTGCAATAATTTTCTTTCTCTGGCCCCTTTCCACCTTTAAAAACCTTTCCTTTTCTACAGCTTGGCAGTTTCTCTCTCCTTGCTAGATGGGATGCTGCGTGAATCATGAATTGTTCAATAAAGCCAATTAGATCTTCAAACATACTCAGCTGAGTTTATTTTTATTTTTTAATGTTTATTTATTTTGAGAGAGTGGGGGAGAGAGCAAGAGGGGCAGAAAGAGGGAGACAGAGGATCCGAAGTGGGATCTGTGCTGAGAGCAGAGGGCCTCACATAAGGTACATAATCATTGTTTCATTCTTGTAAATTTGTCAAATGTTTTCTGTGCTGAGAACTCCGAGCTTTTTACTTACCTTACCTTCATTCACTACCCTAGCAATAGAAGGGAATATGTGTTAGAAGTGGGAAGTATTGTAAAAGCTGGAACCATTTATAGCCCCAAGCAACTGCAGATGAGTGCTTTGGGTCCAGACCTGGGTTGTGGGTTGGCAAGGCAATAAGAATTGAGAGGAGGAAGACACCAGCAGATCTCTAATTATGTGTGCATGTTTTGGATCTGGGCAGCATATTATGAGGGAGAGGGCTCTCATGGAGTCCATAATTAGAATCCTTTTTTTTTGTTATAAAGCTGATTTTGGAGAACATGCCTTGGGTGTGCAGCAAAGTGGGCTTCCCGCTGGGAACTCCAACAATCACAGGTGGCATGGGTCCCTGCTGGGGATCTGCTCCTGTAAAACAAATGACAGGGGAGAGCCAAGGAGAATGACTGCTTCCTGTGGGGACTTGACTCCAGAAAGGGAAGAGAGAGGGCCAGCCACATCAATGGCACATCTCCAGTCTTGAGTCAGGTAACTCCCTTCATCTCTAGGAGGAGGGGCTGTGGGTGAGGCAAAGGCCAGGAGTGTTTAAGGGCCTTAGCCCTCATGGAAGCTAGAGGGATGGAGAAGCAGCATTTCCTTTCATGTATATTTCATTCTTACTCTCTTTCATGGAGATTTAGCCAATCAATGTAATTTCCAAAATAAATTATATCTTTCTTTCTTTCTTTCTTTCTTTCTTTCTTTCTTTCTTTCTTTCTTTCTTCCTTCCTTCCTTCCTTTCTTCCTTTCTTTCTTTCTTTTTCTTTCTTTCTTTCTATTCTTAAGTCCTAGAGTCAATCTCATGGGATTCTTTTAAATAGTATCAGGGCAGCAGTAACCTGGGATAGTGATTCTGTGAGATAAATCATGGTCCTGAAGTTCTTTGGTGAGATATAAAGGAAATGGATAATTAAACATGTCTTTAACCTAAATAGGAGTAATAGCCCAGTGCCATTGGATTTTAGATGATTTTCAGTGAAATATGCACTTTTTAAAGAAATGCTCCTAAGGACCTAAGACCCAATCATGTTAAAGCATTGGGAAAATATAATTTTTAAGATAAAATGATTTACCTCTCCTATTCAGAAAAAAAAATGGTGAGGAGGTCCTTATAAATAAAAATATGACATCCTCTTTGTGAAGCTGGAAGGACACAGTTAAAGGAAGAACCTGTGATTTGGGTCACAGAAAATCCCTTTGAACAAAAGAAACCTTTCGTGAACACACATACCCTAAACTCAGAATGAACTGAATTATTAAAGCCATGGACAGATGTAGACCAGATAAAACGCCCCAGAATCTGCATCAAAAACACGAACTCCTTGCTATATTAGATGATACTTCAAACTCAGAGCCACTTTTTCCACTTACTATGTCCCAAGTGTTTAACAAGGCAATGGTTAGAAATTAAATCTGCACTTTAACATTTGTGGTCTTTATTCATCTTGCTAAACTTGGAGGAAGCATGAAACCTTTTCCAAATGCAGTGAGTTGGAAGCCAGGGAGCAAAATTTCTTCTTTTTTTTTCTTCACAACTTCCTCCTCCCCCCACCTAAAATTTTATATGAGGTACAGTGAAATGACAGAAGGTGATAAACCAACTAGAAACAAACATGCCATGGAGAAAATAAAATTTCCTGAATCTGATTAAATGAGACCATGTCTTAAAATGTTATAATTGGTGTTCAACAGTCTTTTGAAGTGGATCAGAGCATGGAGTATCACTGCCATGGTATGCTGTGGCTTTTATGGTAACTAAGGAAATAGAGAGAGAAACTGTGGTATCCTCTAAATATTTTCAAAACTGAAAGAAAAAACCTAAAGGTGAGGCCAAAAAACAAAAACACAAAACAAAAAGTCCAAAAAACAAAAAGTAAAAAAGAAACAGCAAGTAAGGGGCTAGCAATGGCATAAAGAGTTGAATAGAGCTGAAGTTCTAAGATGTATCCAAGGAACTTTTATTAAAAACTAAATAAAATACAGAAAGAATCAAGAAGAGAAGAGGATTCCAAGTGTGGCAAGATAGTCAGAAGCTCACCATGCAGGATTTTTGGCCAACAAGTAGATCCAAAAGTTCTATTTACACAATGGTGAACCAGAAGGTGAAGGATGGGGAGACAAGTGATCTCCTGGAGATGGAACAATCCATAAAATAACTACACTTTTAGCCCAAAGGTGGCAAGTTGTTGTATCCACCCCGTCTACTCAGAATGCTATGGGGGAAAAAAATCCCTTTACTTTCTACCACATGTAACTCATAGTTCAGTCGAATATCAAATGTGCTCTCTGGCAAACAGCCTGGGAAGTTGTTTTGAAATAACGTGAAGACTTAGACCTCTGTGACAGGCCTCCTTGCCTTCTGGATTGAGTTTTTCACATGGAGTGGAACTGGATTCTCTTATCCCTCCTCGACTTCTTTCTTCCTTGGAAAGTTGACTAGACTATCCCGTATGTCATCTTGCAGGGATTGCTGGCATTCCAGAAATGATATCCCTTATTTTCTGGACACCACCTGGCTGGGGTGCTCCTTGGACCTTAGCTCACGAACTCTTCACAACAACATCATGAAGTATGTGTTTTATCCCTCGTTTACAGAGGAAGGAGTTAAGGATCAGAGACATTGGGTGAGTTGGCTAACCATTTACAGTTAATTAGTGTCTAAGCCAGGCCTATCTGGCCGCAAAGCTTAGGCCTTAAATGTCATTCATTCCACATAGTTGCTACCTTGAGAAAGGAATTCCTCCCATTCCTGGTCTGGAGGTGTTAGCAATTTATAATTCACCCGCAGGGGTTGGAATGCAAGATTTCACCCTGTGTGAGTGTGTGAGAATGTGAATGTGCATGTGTGTGTGCACGTACATATGTTCATTCATGCACGTGTGAGTGCAATAGGTTCTGTTCAAATAGCCTCTTACTGTGGAGAGATTCACAGCATCATTTCCTCTATGGAACTTCTCTTTACATGACTAAAACACTCATGTTGGAATTAGCACTTGAAAATAGTTTATGTGCCAGAGATGTACTTTTTTTGTAACCAGATCCACCAAATTCTGTTTCCAAATTAGTCTATGAGAAAGCTTTTAGAAGTTATGGAGGCATGAGACAAAAAGTGAGCTGTGCTGATTCCTGGACTTTTATAGACACTCTGAATTCAGACCAGCTTACTATCAGCCAATTTGTTATTCTAGCATCGCAATGGAACATTTCTTATTCACCAAGCTAATATGAATTTTCCCCCTTGTTGCTATATACAATCCAGCCACAAATAACTAGATGGTAATACCACCCGAATTAACTTATAAGCAAAGCGATTCCTGCCAAAGAAGAATGTATTGCAAAAATTTCTGGTTTTGCTCCAAAATCTACCCTAATGATTTACAGATGAGATCTAATTTTAGGGTAGCTAAAGTTGTTAGCAACCTGAGTTTGCTGAAGATTGAATCAAAGTTACCTGAAAAGAAAAACGGGTTTTTTATTCCCATACTTCTGAGATTTGTTAAGGCAAACATGAATTACTTAGGTTCTATAGTAAACGGGCAACATCTGGTATAACGTGAGGTAATATGTGCAGATCAAGAACACCAAAGTTTAACGGCAGGTATATATACCTTCACATGTGTTCTTTTTGTGTGTGTGAGACTCATCTGACTTAATACTTGGTGCAGGACTTTAAAAATGTAGAAGAGGATAGAGAGAGCAATAGAAACCTTTCTCAATATAAATTGAAATCTTTTGCACAACAGCTTGGCCTGGGCTGATTTTTTAAGAACGACAACAGAAGAGACCAGTGCCCATGCATATTACCACTTTCCCCATGGATGATGAAGATGAGGAGGAGGGTGCCTGGAGTGACAGGGGTGATGACAACCTGTGACCACAATGATCGTGCTACATTATCTGCTAATTCATGGCTTGTCATTTGCATTATGATTAATTGCCTAGCATGGGTTACCAGTAGGCTGTCTTCAAATGACTCCTTGTGAATTTCAGGATCTTCTCCTGCGAACAGGTATAAAATAACTATAGCTAAGTGTCTTTCTTTATCCTTTAGAAAATGCATGAAATTGTACATGCGTACTGCAGCTTACCCACACACAATAAAACTGGAGACAGAATTTGCTAATCAAAATCACACCGGAAACCTGGGTTGTATTACTCCAGAAAGCCCATGACCCCATTACTTGCTTTCTCACTTGGAAAAAATTCCTGTGAAAGATGATCGTGAGGTATTTTCACATATGCTGCATTTGACACAAAGATGGGATGCTCTCCATTTAGCAGTAAGAAAAGGACTAAGAAAACTGGGAATTTATACTTAGAATATTTTTTCCTGGTCAAACAACAAAGTGGTATCTACTAGTCTGTGTGTTGCATTTCTAAAGCACATTAGATTTTCACCACTGCAGCGAGTCTGATACACTGTTACATTTATAAATTGCTTTACTTTTTTTTAAACTTTATTTTTAAGTAATCTCTACAGCCAGCATGGGGCTCGAACTTACAACCCCGAGATCATGCATGCTTTACTGACTGAGCCAGCCACACACCCCAAAATTACTTTACCTTATAAAAGCTCTTTGCATACACTTCCTTGTTTATCTAACAACATCACAATCCTAAGAAATTTGTTTTCATGTTATTTCCATTTTGGAGGTGAGGACAGTGGCTCAGAGTTGGAAGGGCTTGTCCCGGGCATGGCTGGTAAAGGTGTTTTCAAGCTCAGAGGCAGAATTGATGCTTAGTGCTTTTTCTACCCACAGGATCTCATGCCATGTCTTTGGGTATCTCATTATAGCCTGGAATTGTGTTGCTCCTTCCCTCGACATGGGGGAAATTTCTAGGACAAACGTAGCATTAAAAAATACAAGACTTAGGTCTGAAATTCATAAGCTAGATTGGCACTTTAGCTTTTGAACCACCCTTTAAGACTTGGTGTTTTAAAAGAGTTCTCAGGAAGCATGTATTTATGATTATTCAATTAATGCTGACCTCTCAACAAAAGCAAATGGTACCCACTGCGAGATCACACTTACAGTGATTATACTGAGAAAATGTGTGAGAAAACATAGAGTTTGAATTTACCCTCAGCCTACAGTACATTGAATGTGTCAAGTCTGAATTTAAAGATACGTAGGGTATAGCACAAAAAATAATGCAATCCACTGGACATGACCTCTAATGAACTTTGGAGATTTTAGAAGTAATAAGAGGAACGTAAGGACCACTGGGGTCTACTTTTATTAAAGTACTGCGTAGTTTTCTATGTTTCCATTTCTTTATTTTGTTTTCTATATGATGCAGTGTGAGTTATTACATTTCCTGTGGGGAAACAGTCACTGTATTAATCATTTCTTATAAAGCCCAAGAATAGTAATCAAAGAAATACTCAAGGAAAGGAAAAATTGGATTATTTTTGTCACACAGCCAATGAGAATTGACAAATAGGGTGATATTGGATGTAAACTTTCTTTGAAAAGAACTGCTAATTTCCATAGCTCCTCAAACTTCTGTTGGCTGGGAGGATTTGGATTTAGGGGAAAAAAACAGTAGAATTTAATATAACCAAGTCTTTGATGTATAAAATCTTTTCCAAAAATGATACACAAATTGAGTACTATTAATCATATTAATAGTTGCAGAATACGTAGGGAAAATATGTAGGGAAAATAAAGAGACGCCTGGGATGGAAGATTGTAAGATCAATAGATCTGAGTTCTACAGAGCATTCTTAGAAGGATTCTTAAATGTCTTAAAAGGCTTTGAGTTCAATACACTACCTGCTTGAGACTTAGGGGGCAGGTTGTATCTCTGGCAGGGTGTGGTGTTCACCCCAGAGCACCAAAATGTCACCAAGGTACTACTCCCTGAAGTAGCTCAATTACAGGCAAGTGTGTGCCATTAGTCCAGGGATTCCTTATCATAATTTAAGAATTAGAGCTTGTGTTCCATGGTGCTCTCAAGAGCTGAGAAAAGCCTCGTGGATCTTCAGGGCACACCCAGGGATGTCATATCAAGACTTCCTTATGGAGCAGCAGTCCTACTGAGAATTTCCATTTGTCACTCTCAGGTCAAAGAAGGAAACCTGAGACAGTTGGCTCTTGCTAGAATAAGGGCCTTCTTCATTTCTCCATCTTGGGAAGGTGTAACTACATTCTCTTTACCTTTATGCCCTCGGGCAGAGGCTCTCAAAGGGTGGTCCCTGGACGGACAGCAGCACCCAAGAACTTGATGGAAATGCAAATTTTTGGGCTAACTCCAGACCAATTGAGCAGGGAACTCTAGAGCCAGCTCCTTCTGTGTCTTCACAAGCCTTCCAGGTGATTCTGATGCATGCCAACGTCTGAGAACCTCCGATCAAGTACTACCGTCTAATGGGTAGCTCTGTCCACTTCTTACCCCCATGCTGTTCTGTGCCTCCATCAGCTTGCTCAGCATCCCCCCTCCTGGATCACCCTCCTTCTCCTACTCACTTAGATCACTCTCATGCACCCATCAAATCTCAACGTGTAAGCAAGCCATCCAGTAAAACCTGGTAGTGCCCGGGGCCCTTCTCTGCTTCAGTATCACCCTGAGCCACTTGGCAGTTAATATATAGCATCACCTGGGCATATTGTCTGTCTTCCCAAGGATCACACTTCATTCAGACAGGCCTGGGTTTAATTCCCTTCCTTGCTGTTCACTAGCTATGTGACCCTGGGCCAGTTGTTTGCACCACCCACGCCATTTTCTCATTCCTTACCTCCCAGACTGGCTCCAGAGCCAGGATTTCTGATCCCAGCTGAGGTTTGTTCAAAGGAACTCAAATAAAGCAAAGCTAATGGAAATGCGTATTGACTGGCAGACCTTAAATGCAAAACTGAGACAGAAGCCAGAGCTTCCAGGGAGCCATGTGACCATGGAGGTGGGTAGAATGTGGAGCATGCACCCAAAGTCAGATGACGATCAGAAAGCAGTGGAGGGACAGCAGCATGTCATCTGGGCGAGAAAGAACACTGAACGGTGACTCTTGGGACCAGTGTTCATGCTACCTCTCCAGCATTACTGCTGCATTTAATTCTTATCTGTAGAGTGGAAGATGGAGAGTCCTGCTCTCTGTGACCCTATAGGGCTGAGACCAGAGTGTGGAAGGGCTGTGGAAACTGGAAGGGCTGAAATAGGTAAAAATATGACAGCCAGAAACCACTGTCACATGTGTGCCACACGCTTCACATGGACAGTCCTTCTCAGGACTCAGGAGGCTGGGGCTGTTCCTCTCCCCACACTGGGAGTTTCAAGGGGGCACTTGGAGGTCTCACACCTGGGAAAGGGCAACAACAGGACTTGAACCCAGAGCCATTCCCCACCAAAGAGGAGATTTTTTTTTTTTTTACATTAAAAAATATATTTCTTTATTTAGAGAGAGAGGGAGACAGAGAATCTCAGGCCGACTCTGCGCCGGCAGCATAGAGTGCAATGCGGGGCTCGAACCCACGAACCGCAAGATCCTGACTTGAGACCCAAATCAAGAGCCACCCAGGTGCCCCCAAAGAGGAGCTTTTAACCAGCGTGCTTTACGGCTCCCTTGCGCTCAGGGGGAAGTCTGATTATGCTGGTGTCTGTGCCTGCCGGCAGTGTAGGGGTGGCCCAGGCACGGGGTAAATAAGCTGACCTCAGTTCCGTTGCTTGGTGATCGGGTGAGGGGCACACGGGCTAGTCCACAGAGGAGCTCACGCCTGCACAACGCACGTGCCACAGTGAGCCGGGGCGTCCTGGCCTCACGGGAGCTCCCTTCCGGCGAGGGGTGCCTTGTGTCAGCCCAGCGGTAGGAACCAGGACTTCCAACGCCCCATGCAGGCAGGTCCATCACCAAGTGCCAGGAGAGCGACCACGCTGCATTGCAATGATGAGATCGAGGGGTGCAAAGGGAAGAAACAATTAAGATGGAGTTTCTGTTTTGAAATTGCATCTCAGACCAAGAATCACCCGACACTTGCCGCTGAGGCACCTCCAGGTTAAATGATTTGCCCAAGGTCATACAGAAAGTCAGCGGGGAGAATAGGTTCGACTCGGAATCCTGAAAGTCCTACTTCTTTAAACGCAGCCCACGGTGGCTCAATTTCCGGAATAACTTGCGGGCGAATTCAGCCGCTCACACGCCCGCAAGGCCCGTCCCAATGGCATGTAGGCCCGTGAACTCGGGATATGGGAAGTTGCCTATTAGGTGGAGGGTATTTTTGAATCCCAAATTTTCTCCGAACTCCACTTTGATAAGAGGACCAGATCTTTGAAATATGCTGTGTTCTCGTGTGTGAGGATTTGCTCTTACTTGGGCCATATGTTAAGGAAGCAACAGCTTAAAAAGAGAATCCCCTTCCCCCAAAACTCCCCCATCCTCACTCAGCCAGGAAAAAAATGGTGGAGTGCCTTATACCTCTCCAGGCTAAAAGAGAGTCGTTCATACAAACCCCACGAGCTGAGCTGATGAAGAAAGGTAAAGTGTGTATTCAGGAATTGTGTCACTGCCTTCCAGAAACCAGAAGGGGCAGTGAGGGAGCCCTGCTGGGAACTAGAGGTGTTGAGCTTCCTGTGTCCTGCAGGCAGGACCCCCGAGGATAGCTGGCTTTCCATAAAATGATTATTTAAACTGTCTTGATTTCTTGGGTCCAAAAATGCATGTCATTGCAAAACGTCCTAGATGGATTTCAAAAGGAAAGTGACAGACACTTCATTCGGGTTGGCGCTTTGAATGGTGGTGTCTTTGCTACTTCCATCTGCGGCTGCCCTTGCATAAATTATTATTACAATGATATTCTGACTGACCTAAACCCCTTGGTCTTGGCTCTGTGCACCTGTGTAAATCTAGAAAATATCTGTACAGCTTTAGTCGTCCTTTCTTATTACCTACAGAGGATGGTGTTTCTAAAGTGGCTTTATTTTACATTATCCTTAAATTTTTTTGGAAAGAAGTAAGGGAGTCCAGCCATCTGTAGGAATCGGAGACCTAGGAGCTCTCTGTGGACCAGCTTCTATTTCTGAAATCGACAGGGTCATTATGGTTAGGTGGGCTTCATCTCTGAATATAATTGTGTGTGTGTGTGTATTTATATCTGTAATAAGTATATAACCATAGAAAGCGTATTACTCAGGCAATTATTTAAATAGATTTACATCAGAACACGTTTGTGGCGTTTCTAGCCTGCTTAGTATTCAGAGTGATACGGACTATAAAATTATTTAAATCTAATGATTAGTTGTTGCAAAAAGTCAATGTTATGGGGCTGATAATGTCTCCTGAAACAAATAACAGAAGCAGGCAAGCGTATCTATTTCCCTTCCCTCCCCTTGTTGTTTAAGGCTAAGTTTTGTTTTAGGCTTGTGAAGATTTTCTAGGTTTCAGATTCTGCTGCTTCTTTCTCACCATGGACACGAATTATAAATCTGTCATCCTTGGCGTAATTATCAACAGTGGCCACGTTTATTAATTGGCTTTTTTCGGTTCTCTAAACCTGCCCTGGAAATCTTTATCACCTAAAACGTATACATGGATACGGTGAAGATATATACAGGCTAACACAAATTACAGAAACACATCCCAAGTGAAATTAATATGGCAAGGTGGCTTTTTGAATAAGAGAAGAGAGAACCCCTTTAAAGTGCATATACAGGCCTGGAGATCCTCTCATCAAAAGAGTAAATGCAGTTCAGACTCTTCCATCACCATGTTATTGCCATGTTTTTAAAATACAGGAGAAGCACATCGCGGCTTAATGATAGACACGGAGTTCAACCTCACAGGGAAGTCAGCCTCTTCTTGGCAGGGCTGAATTAGGCTCCTTCGCTCTCTCTTTTCGTTTGCATTATTCAGTGGAAAAATACAAAGTGGCATAATGATGGGAATAAGTTATCTTTTATCAAATCTGACTTTAAAATTCAGGTTATGTAAAACATAGAAACTCATAGGAAATTCAATCAGAACCTCAAATCACATTATGTACTCTCTGTTCTTGGGCAGCTGAACACTCCGTGGAGCCCCTTCCTGGGAGCAAGTCCCAGACTCTCCATTCTTGGCTAGAACACCTTTTGCCAGCAACTTCCACCAGGGGAAGCTCTGAGCACGTCAGTGCTTCTCAGGGAACCGGCGAGATTCAGGCAAGACAGGGCCGCAGGGGAAGCTAAGGAAATGTTCTGCAATCGCTTCCTACAGATTAATGAGACTGGATTTCTTGAGGATCATTACACCATAATTTAACTACTAGTGGTGAATGCGGAGCCTAGTAAATATGTAAACACCGTTTGGAACTAACACCTTCCAGAACCCAACTTCTTTAAAACCCACTTGCTGTTTGCAAACTCCAGTCCTTCAAAGCGCTGAAATCCCCGTTTCGCTTCCTTGTCCCTTATCTGTCGGCTATTGAAAATTACTCTCACTCATTTTCTAGTTCATCTTGGTTTTAAACACTCACACACATACACACATACTCTCTCTCTCTCTCTCACACACACACACACACACACAGACACACACACAATCCCATAAATGATAAATTCGACGTCTGTAGAAAGACAGTCACCTAATTGCACAGTGAAGCAGAAGAAAGCCTTGCAAATGGTATACAATTTTCAAAGTGTTCCAAGCCTTAGGCAAAAGCCTTTCAACTGTGTCTAAAACTGAATGATAAAATATGTTGTACAAATTATCTGTGAACAGGAAACATGTGGTAGTGGCAAGGGACTGAAATGTAACACTTGTAAAGAAATGGGAACTGCCAGTCATTTAGACCTCTCTCTCTCTCTCTCTCTTTCTTTCTCTTTCTTCCTTTCTTTTTCTTTCTTTCCTTCTTTCTGTTTTTTAGGTGCAAGTTTCATCATTTTTTTTTTTTTCGTTTCTTATCCGTTGATGTTCAAGTTTATAATCAGACACTTAACAGATCGCACCAGGCCAATGGCAGCTTTATTTAAAAAAACAACAACAAAAAGAAACAGATGAGGCTCAAGCTTTGGTTTTTCACTCCCCCTTCCCCCCACCCCCCAATCAGTAGGACTCCTTAAAATTTCTCATCTCTGTTGTTTGGAGGCCTGGTGGCTTGTGTGTGGAATTTTGAAAAGAACTGAAAATGTTCCGAAATAGAAAACACGCAAACGCTCAGGCAGTCACAAGTGGAGTGAACCTTTCTTTAGCCTTCATTTTCACAAGGGAAGGGCAGAGCTGGATCACTGCTACACGCGAGGCAGAAAGGCTTCCACTGGGAAGTGATGTTTCTCTTCCCTCGCTCACTCTCCATGTCGATCTTGGAAAGGCCGGTTGAAATTTCTCTCTTTCAGAGAAGCATCCTCTCCCCCTCAAGGAAACCAATCACAATCGCCTGTGATCCTTACCGATGGGGCTGTGATTAGCCCCTAGCCCCTAGTGTCTTCAATTCTTGATGAGCTCCCAGCAACCATATACATGGATATTTCAAGCCTTAGGCAGCTATCTGAGGAAAGCTGAAGTGCTAGTAAATTTTATATTTACAGAAAGAGGAAAAGGGAGGGAAGTCTGTTTTGCTACTTTTGTTTTCTATCATGAAGTTACTCAGCTTCCACCTCATTGCTCAGTTACACTCTTATTTTAGCTCACCGCTTGGCATGTAACTGTTTAATGACATTAAAAATAGCATACTTAATATTCGGCCTGGTGCGCAGACCCACCTCCTTATGGTTGGGGCTGCTCCCGAATGGAATGCCCTGGGATAGTCATCAAAAATGAAAGAAGAACAAATTGTTTAATTTGCAACCCAAGCTCCATCAGCAACAAGAACAAGGAGTTGGAAGAGTATACTCCTAGTGAAAACTGACAGATACCATTAGGCGTATTTGTTCAGTCAGATACATGCCCTCCATTCCTGGACTGACATCTGCTCTGACAGTGAAAGTTGCCTTTCTTCTTCCTTCCTCCCTTCCCTCATTTCTTCCCTTCTTTCCTCTGTCTCTTTTAATTCTACAATTTATTGGACACTTCCGTTGTGTCAGTCATAGAGAGGAGCGCTGGTTTTGACGCAGAGTAAGGTATGGTCTGTCTCAGGAGTTTGTGATGTGCCGAGAAAACTGGAGGAAGTTCATAGACAGAATCACAGCACCAGACTTCTCTTTCCCAACATGCCAGAGTGTGTGTCTTGCACTCACCAAGACACAGTTATCACATTTTGGTGTTCTTGCAATATTGCTTTGGAATGCCAATCTTTCCATCCAATTTCCCTGAATTTCAGCATGTTGCTTAGAGGGCATATGGTTCTCCTTCTCTCCCTCTGCCTTATACAATCATTCCTATCTTTATGCCTTCTTGGTCTATTTTTTTTTAAATCCTTTTCTGAAATGTCCCCTTTTCTCATTTTTATTTAGCTGAGCCCTTCCACTTCTTGTTAGTTCATAGCATACAGCTATTTTATGCGTAACCTCTAACACGGATTATTTCTCACGCGGATTGCTTACATACTGCCCTATATATCATACCTGTTTGGTTTCACTTATGCTGTATCATTCTCTTGTCACCCCAAACAAAAATGAGAGCAAGGATATATATTATATATTATATCGTATGCTATGCTTTTAAAAACCTGGATAGCATTAATGATAGCACACATTGGCTGAGTATTCATTGCGTGCCAGGTGGTATGCTAAGCTCTTTTCACATTTATTTATTTATTTATTTAGCCCGTGTGAGCGGGAGAGAGTGGTAGAGGGACAAAGAGAGAGAATCTTAAGCAGACTCCATGCTCATTGCTGAGCCCAGTGCTGGATTTGACCCCACGACCCTGAGATCATAACCTGAGCAAAAATCAAGAGTCAGACTCTTAACTGAGCCACCCAGGTGCCCTCCACATATCATCTTATACTCACAAACATCTTATCATGTAGGGTGTTACTGTTCTCCACATTTTCTCTCGAGGAAACTAAGGAAGAGATTTTTAAAGTTAACTTGTCAAACTGGCAAAGTCTAAATTTGAACTCACAGATCTTGGCTCTAGAGCCCATGCTCTTTTATGCTGAGCACCTAGGAAATTTTCAATAAACATCTGCTCAAAGGAACTGAATTGGAGACAATTTGCAAATCAGAGAACCATAGAGAAGCCTGTTACAGAAATGTCTTGGGTGAGTGAAGGGGGCAGGTGGTGAACACTTTTTTTTTTTTTTTTTGCCATATGATGGATTTGGAGGTTTGCATGTATTTAACCTTCACACCTCACAGGTATCTTTTGTCATATGGATATGCGGAGGAGTCTGGGAAAGAAGGGGTAGGCAAGTTAGCAAATAGGATTGGCTGTATGTGTTGTGACTCAAAAAGAACAAAGAAAAATAATGAATAGCCCATTTTTGTGCCAGTGATTTTTCACATTTATTTAATATGGGTCAGGAGCTTCATAAATTCGGTTAACTTGTTGCTTAGATATTTTCCCCTGGCATCCCTCCCTCCTTTCTTCTTGTCTTCCCATGTCCTCCCTCATTGTGGCCACAGGTGTGAAGGTACATTGTGGCATCCAAATGTACCAAAATCAGAAATGGAACACAGCCCCATTACTATAATAATGTCACACAGAATCATCTGTTGTTGTAAACGCTCAAGCACTGCCACTGATTTCACAGGCAGATATAGAGAATGCTGCTATCCATGAACATGGGACTTCAGGGGCTCAGTAATAGGGCAGGACATGCTATAACTTTGCACATACTTTCCTGCAGATGCACACTGGTCTCTATGGGAGAAGCCAAACATGAAAACTGTGCCCTTTGTGAGCAGATAATCTAGAGAAGAGTTTAGCACTTGCCCAGTGGTCATTATATAGCCCATCATGTGAAATTTCCACCCAGTCTGCATTTTCATCTTGTGAATAGCTGCTGGTATTCTGAGCAGCAAAGCAATGGATGGGGTGTGATTAATCACTGAATTATACAACATGATCACATTACAAATGCCAATAGTGAAAGGTCCAGGTGCTTGCGCCACCCAATGATATATCCAACAACCTGGTGCACACACTGTGAAGGGCTCTCCCTGTCTCTTGTTCCTCTCCATTTTAGCTCCAGCCATTACTGTTTGTGTGATCAGTCTATTTTCTGGGCCACATTCAGTAGGGTTTGTTTCTGCTTTACTTAACCATTGCTCACCTTAACCTTTTATTGTCCGTAATTACTCCCCTGTCATGCCTTTACCTTCTCCACCTGTGCTCTGTTTTTTCACAAGTACTTGACTCCTACGCTGTTTTCTCTTGACCCCCATCTATCAGACTTCTCCTCTTAGCTTTTCTACTCCATCACCCAGCCTGATCCCCATGATCTACTCCAGCTGCATCCACGGCCATAATGTCCCTGCTGTTCTCTAATAGGATGTACACTCTCCACCTCCCAGACCAGATCATTCAAGGGCTGATTTGGACAACTTTGACCTGCACACACTCACCATTTTCAGCCCTACATGTCTCTGATGAACTTTATTTCCTATTTCAAGCCTCTGTGTTTCCTCTTGGACATCTTTCCCCCATCTCCCTTCTCATTCTCAAGTAAGGCCAGCCTTGACCCTTCTCCCCTTGACCTTTCTCTGCCTCCTATTTTTTCCCTCTCCCTCTCCCTTGCTCTTTACCTGTCTTGTTTCTCCAATGAGACAGAGGAAAAAGTACTTCCTATGCTTCTACAAGTCCATCCCCATCTCTTCTCAAGAGCCCACATTTTCATGTCTCCCTTCATGCCTCTCTCCACCAGTTAGCTCCTCTATTTTAAAGACTTTTCACTTCCTCTTTTCTGCTAATTTCCATTGGTTTGCAAACATGCTCAAGCATCTCCCATCATTAAAAATATTATTCATCTTGTATCTTTCATAGCCACTAAACCCCTTCCCCCTCCTTCTCTTTGTAACCAGACCTCCTAGGTGGGTAGCCTACACTATCAGTTGCTACTGTCACTTCTTTAATTCACTGAAATCTGCCTCTTGCCCCTATGCTCCTCTGGGACTGCCCTTTTTAATGTCAATAATAATTTCCAGATGCAGAATCCAGTGGACACTTTTAAGTCCTCATGCTTGCCTGATTGCCTAGCAACATTTGGCGTCATTAGCTACTTTCTTCTTGAATTTCACTGCTCTTTTTGTTTCTAAGACACCAAGGCTTTCCTCTTTCCTCTCTGGAAACTTCTCATTTCCTTTATTGGCCACAATTCCTCCTACCATCACCAAATACAGGACGCCACAAATATTTCCCTTACATTTCTTTTTATACAGACTCTGAGGAGGCCATTCCATCTACTATCTGTCACTTAAACACCAACGAATTCCATGTTTGTATTTCAAGCCAGATTGCTCTACTATTATTAACACAATGGCTTTGACCACTTACTTTATATTTTCACAGATAAACAAAGTTACCTCAACACAACACACTAAAGTGTAGTTCAGTGTCCTCCCACACAAACATGGAATTCTTCTATTCCTTCCCTCTCTAAGCAGATCCCCCACCTGCCCAGCTGTCTGATGTAGACATAAAGGAAATACCTTGGATTCCAGCTCTTCCTGATATCCCAGAACTACTTCATTGCCAAGTCTTATGACCTCTAGTTCCTTTGTTTTCATGAATGCACCTTCTCCACCTCCATGGCCATTGACTTCCTTTGAGTGAGTTGCTCACGGAGTGGGAATGAGCAAATGCTTCTCCTCTGGGTGCATTAATGTCAGCCAGACCATGAGCTTGCCATATCCCTATTCCCCTTTGTCCATCTTTCCTCCATTGCAACCACCTTCTTCCTCTCTCCTCCCTATCGCATTCCTGCTCATGCATCACCTCCTTTGAAATTCTTATCCTGAGTCACTCAGGTTGCCATTTCCTTCTGTGTATTTCTGTGATATTTCTTGGTCTTCCAGTGGAGCACTTTTATCATGTTGTGTTATAAATACCTATTTACTTCCTTCAAAATTAGACTGTGAGCTCCCCCAAAACAAGATTTTTTTGTGGCTATTGTTAGGTTTTATTTAGTATTTTTAGCACCTGTCATAGTGCTGGGCACATGTTTATTGAATGAATATAACGAAGCAGAAATAGATTAACATTTCCAAAGAAATTAAACCCTTCATCATAGCTATCTGCCACCTTTGTATTTCAGTTATTTAGTTGGCAAAGAAAGTTAGTGAATCATTGCATACTTTAGTGGAAAGAGCACTGATTACCCTTGAGCAGAACTAGGCTAATCCTGGTAATTAGGTATATGTTTTGGGCAGGGAATAGCCTCTCTGAATTTCTGTTGTCTTATCTTTAATAATAGAGAATAGAACTAGCTGATTTTAAAAAGTACTTCGAACTCTAAAATATTTTAATCTAAAATGCTATCTTCTAAGATTCTATACAAGATGGTTCTTAGACTTAGATCCTTGGTTAGGATTCTTCAGTTCCCATAAATCATGTGAAATCGCATTTAAGTTTATGTTGTTGTTGTTACTCACCGTGGAAGGGGTTACTCATTGGTAACTAATATGTACTCACTTCCATGAATACGGTATACAGAGTTTTATTTGGTCACATTCAGATGAGTGGATTCCCCAGTCTCCCTTGTGACTGGATGTGACACAGTCACTAGGTTCTGTGTGACAAAAAGACTAAATGAGTACAAGCAAAAGTGATATAGGCAATGTCTTGTCACATGTGCTTGTCCTCCACTCTTCCCTCTCTTTCCTCAGAATGGAATGTAAATATGATTTTGAACAAGTTTTGGCCAAGAAGGACAATACCTTGGGAGCTGACTGAATATTAAATCAGAATGAATTTGGGTCCTTGAATGACCATATGTAGCTAAAACTATACCCCTGTCATCCTTGACTTCTGTGTAAGAGAGATTCAAACCTTTTATCTTATTTAAACCACTGCTATTTTTAGTGCTTAGTAAAATAGTAAGCTAATGTCCAGCTTGGTACATTTCTATGTGTTTATTTCTAGAAAGGGGGCTTATAGATTTCAGTAAATTTGCAAAGGACTCACTGGCCCTAATAGAGTGGCAAATTAAAGATTGTCACAAAGAGGTGGGGGGGTGTGGTAGGGAGGTGCAGAGAGAGAAGGAGACACAGAATTCAAAACAGGCTTCAGGTCCTGAGCTGTCAGCACAGAGCCGTATGTGGGGCTCAAACCCACAAGCTGTGAGATAATTACCTGAGCTGAACTTGGACGCTTAACTGACTGAGCCACCCACATGCCCCGCCACAAATATTTTGATAGACTTCCCAATTGAGAGGTGGGCTTATGTTCCTTTTCCTTAAATCTGTTACTGATTTGCCAAAATTAATATACTGTGCATAAAGGTGCCAGTTTTCAGTCTAGGGTCTTAAAAGAATGGTAGCTTCTTCCTGTCTTTGGAAGACTGCCTTTTGGAACCTTACCGCCATACTATCAGGAAGCCTCTAGGGTGGATGTGTGCAAAGGCTCCAAGAGCTCTTCTTCTTCTTTTTAAAAAATTTTTTGATGTTTATTTATTATTGAGACAGAGAGAAAACAGAGCATGAATAGGGGAGGGGCAGAGAGAGAGGGAGACACAGAATCTGAAGCAGGCTCCAGGCTCTGAGCTGTCAGCACAGAGCCCGATGTGGGGCTCGAACCCACAAACCACGAGATCATGACCTGAGCTGAAGTTGGATGCTTAACTGACTGAGCCACCCAGGTGCCCCTCCAAGAGCTCTTCTTTATCTCCTTTAAAACTCACAACAACACTGTGAAGAATATAATATGATCCTGGAGCACCTAGGTGGCTCAGTTAGTTAAGCATCTGACTTCAGGTCAGGTCATGATCTCGCGTTCTGTGAGTTCAAGCCTCACATCAGGTCTGTGCTGACACCTCAGAGCCTGGAGCCTGCTTTGAATTTTGTGTCTCCCTCTCTCTCTGCCCGTCCCCTGCTTGTGCTCTGTCTGTCTGTCTCTGTCTCTCAAAAATAAATAGAAAACATTTTTTTTAAAAAAAGAATGTATTATGACCCTGTACTATAGGTGAGAGCAATGAAGAACAAGGACTTTACGTAACTTACCTAAGGCTACTATTAGGAAGTGGTAGATTTCAGCTTTGAACCCTAGCTGTCTAACTCTCAAGGCTGCATGCTTTATCCCCAAACTTTGCTATTCAATAAGACGCTAATATATATTTAAAAAGTTATAAAAATATGACTAGATTTGTTATTTATTAAATAACAAATCTAATGGACCTTTTAGATATTACTATGGTAAGCTAGCCTTCATAGAATTCATTTCCATTTTGTGGATTTCCATGGAGACTCACAATAAAATTTAAAAATATTTTATTGTGATCTTGTTAGCTATTCATCCTCCCCAAGAAAGCCCTGAGAAATAGAACTTTGTAATCTTGCTAACATTAACAGGTCCCAATCATTTCCCCTCCTTTCTTTTCCCAAGTATATATACTTTAAAGTATCTTGGCATTTGAATCACATTCTACAACATGCACCTCATGTTCTAGATTCCTTAGAGGTCATGTCTGACATGCATGTCCCTAAGTTAGCACTGCTCTGTCTGCACAAGAATCCAAGTTCAATCTCTGCTCATGAGTCTCCTTAAGATTCTTTTGGAACAAGCCCAATTAATGCCTGAGCATGACCCCTTTGTGTGGATTCATGCACAGTTATATGCACAGCCAATCTGCCAGTCTGGACCGACAACCTCACACCAAAGCCTCCATTTCTCAGCAGGAATCCAGCAAACCAGATGTCAAGTGCATATTTCCCGAGTATTTTATGGGATCCACAGAGAGGCTCTCACAGTATGGTTCAGGCCTCAGTTTAGTGCAACTTGTCAAAATGAATTGTTTCATTTCTGTACCACAAATGCCAGGTTGAGGGGAAGATTTTTTTTTAAAAAGAAATTCTGCATTGGAGTTTAGGCTTTCATGTTCTTAATGAAAATCCCATGGACTTGTGGTTGGGATAAGGTCCTGAGGCTGGGGGTGGGGAGTGTGAGAGTCTGCTTCCTAAACAAGGTAGAGGGTAGGCCAGTGTCATCTGTCTCGGCTTATTCAACTCTAAGGAAGAGGAGATAAGAACTCCTCCCATCAGTTCCATCACACCCCCAAGGGGGCTGGGCAGACATGTGACATTAGGGCACAAGGCAGAGTTTTAAAGAACTCTCCCTCCTAACCTTGAGAAATGCAAACATTAGCAACAGGTCATGAGATAAATTCCCATTTTCCCTCGGGGGTTTTCTAACCTGGTGTCTACCACCAGGTCCCAAATGGTGGTTCGCCCGTTTCATAAATGCACAGGGAACTCTTTTTCCTGAAGCCCTTGGCATTTACAAGTTAATCTTTCATGAGAAGATGGCTTATGTAACACAATGGTTAAGAAGCTGGCATCTGTATTAGGCAGAGCAGGGCAAAAGCACTGATTGCACACTTCTTAGTGAAGAATCTGGGCAAATCAAGGCATAGATTTTCAGATGTGTACATTGTGAACGAGCACTGTACCTTCAGTTGTACTGCCACTTAGCTGGGATGTGGTATGTGCTGGTTTAGCCCAGTACATGCGGAGTCAGTGCTCCATAAATATGATTATGCATTGCGAATTCTACTATTGATATTGTAATACTAATTATACTTATCGATTCTGATCCATTATGATCCTATATCTTTAATCAACTATCTTGTAAGAGTGAGAGAGATCTTCTGGTGACATAGAAATTGTCTGTAGGGGCTCCTGGATGGCTCAGTTGGTTAAGCGTCTGACTTGGGCTCAGGTCATGATCTCACCGTTTATGGGTTGGAGCCCCACATCAGCTTCAGACTCTGTGTCTCTTTCTCTGCCCCTCCCCTGCCTGCCCCTCCCCTGCTCATGCTCTCTCTCTCTTTTTCTAAAATAAATAAACATTAAAAAATTGTTTGTAAATTCTCCTTTCTAAATTAATAGTGTCATATTATAGGTCACCACCCCCCCCGTCCCTCTCAGCTGCATTACATGTAAATGCTATATTTTCCATCACCAGTGACTTTTTTTGTTGTGCCTAATTTTCTCAGTTATCCAGCAGTTTGCCACACCCTTCCTTTCTCACCAAACTGAGCTGTTGGTGCTGAGTTACACCCCGTCTAACTTGTATTTTTGAGCTGAGCTTGAACAGGCACACAATTTCAGGAGGCTCAGAGCCAGCACCCCACTGGTAGAATATAGACTGAGTGTGGCTACTGTAGATTGGGCATCTGTACTTGGATTATTCTAAGTGTGCACAAGGTCACCGTCTTCCCTTAAACCCACCAAGCCACCATTTTTGCTTTTCCTGTTTAAACCCCTGGGAACCTTGTCTTTATTGTGGGCTTGTCTCAAACTCCAGTTTGTGTAGAATTGGTACTTACTTACTCAATCCCCACTGTCCTATGGACTGATTTCCAAGACCTGTATAAAATTCTAAGAGTCCACTTGACTTCAGGTAGCATTTACCACCTTCTATACATATTCACTCTATCCTTCCTTTGAAGCTTTTTGGCCAAGTCCATATCAAGCCCAACCTATTTCTTCAGCCTTTCCTTACTATTGGAATCATCATTGATCTTTTGCCTCTTAGCATTTCACTTAACTATGGACTATATTTTCCTTTATGTGTTAACTTGTCTCCTTTATAGGGAGGGACTAATTTCTGAGATTTCTCTGAATCCTCAACTGGTCAGTCCTATGCACAATCTCTGTTAATGGATAGATGGATTAAATTGCAGAATAAAGAAAGGGGTTTCTATGTTCTCATAACTAAAAGTCTTTGGATATTGTTAAAAAGTGAATATTTTAGAGAATGAATATGTTTCAGGTGAAGGAATGCTAACATTAGAATCCTAGGACCCTGGGGGAGCCTGGGTGGCTCAGTCAGTTAAGCCTCCGACTTCAGCTCAGGTCATGATCTCAGTTCATGGGTTCAAGCCCCACATCGGGCTCTGTGCTGACAGCTAACTCAGAGCCTGGAACCTGTTTCAGATTCTGTATCTCCCTCTCTCTCTGACCCTCCCCTGCTCATGCTGTCTCTCTCTCTCAGAAAAAAAAAAAGAATCCTAGGTTCAAGTCCTAGGTCTTCCATCCACTCATGTGTTACAGAAATTCAAACATTCTGACTCTATGTTCACTCATATTTAAACTAGAGATAATGTATCTACCTAATATTTTTCCCGTGAGGATTAAAATTCAATGATTTGTGTGAAAATGCTTTGGAAAGCATGACGTTATCATTACTGGAAATCCTATATTTTACAAATAACAGCAACAAGATGAATTTCTGGTATACCATTATTATGATTCTATTACCAACATCCTATATCGTAACCAGGTCATGTTTAGTTTTGAACAAATGGTTTTGCTTCCGACATTTGGGTACATTTATGGTTGTCACCTGCAGACGTATTATTGGCTTGATGCTGTTCACCGTTGGTTGGCTGTCATTTGAGAAAGCAATCAAGACTGTCTTACTCATATGGCCAGATTCAGATCCCACAGGGAAAGAGAAGATAATTTCTAGAAATTTCTGACATCAAACACTGGGTCGGGAAAAGGGAAAATTCTTTTAAAAAAATAAAAATAAAGAGACAAGTGCAATTCATTGGTTCTACTTGGACCAAACCTTCACTGTCATCAATGCTTAAGTTGAGCTCATGTACCCTATTCACCATGGGTGGGCTCTGAGAGGCAGAGAGCACTGGTGTTTAGAAACCCCTAAATGGTGTTGTAAACAAAAAAGAAAAAGGCTGGATTTGACTTGGGTTTTCTCTTGAACCAGTTACTTTATCAAAGCCAATTACTTCCAGTGACTGTTAGTCTTTCCCCTCCCACAAATTTTTATTTAAATAGACCTCATAAACAGTTCTTTGGAATTCTGGTCAGGAGGATGCTTTGAACATCCAGGGTACAAAATTCCTTTATTAGTCGTACCCTGCACATCTCTAATCAGATCCCATTACACAGAGTCCTGCAGGCTCTGAGCTCAGGCAGCGCTCCTGTAAGAAATGATGAGCTGTGTGGCGAGGTTAGAAGCAGTGTGCCACTTAAGTGGCTTCTTTTGAATACATTGAGCAAAGCCTTTAGTTAACATGGTTGCTCAAGTAAAAATGATGTTGCATTTCTCAGACTTCATAAAGAAGAGATGTTGGGCTGGCAAACAGAGCTGGTGGGATTTACCTATTGACATAGACAGCTATTTGAAGACATGACAATGTCATATGCATCATATCACAGTGTCTGGCAGAAGGTATATGGTAAATGTCGCTAAAATAATGATTCCATGGAGAGAGTCCAGCCTCACATGTGATATTTACATCCTGTCCATGGCATCCTTGCCAGATAAATAGTTGTTCGTCCTTTCTAGAACACTTTCACTGACAAGAAGCTCCCCGATTCTGGACATAGCAAACAGGATTGAACCAAATCAGAATTCAAGTACTAGTTTTTATCTTCTCATTCTGCTGCTTGCTTCCATGATTTTCCCTCCTTCCTAAACCAACTTGGTCTAAATTCTCACAGCATGCCTTCTACCCTATCAACATTTACTCGTAAGAAAGGCTTTGATGAATCCTTCACCCAAAGGTATATACAAGCAGTAGTAGCTCAGAATATTACTTCCTTAGGGACGATTTGCATTTCATCAGAGCCTAGATCTTTACATTTAAACAAGTAAATCTCTAAGAGTAAAATTTCAAGCTTCTATCAATGGCTGGAAGAGAATTCCTCCATTCTTTATTTGCCAGCCACCAGGCCTTGCAGGACCCTGAAATCTTTGTGCAGAATCTAAGAAGAAGCATAAGCAAGCATCACAGAGTGTTATGGCCTCAAGGTTAGCAAACTCCCATTTATTTTTTCCCAGGAATTTGCATTATCCTTTCTGTTTCATCAATGGCAAAATATTTTCAATCTCAGCATACTGGTGTATTTTATTATTTTCTTAGCAAGTAACTTTCTGTGATTTTAGAAATAAAAAAGAACTGTCCTGTTGCTAAACTTTCCCATCTGTTTTTTTGATACTTTCATTTCCCTAAGAAAACAGAAACATTTTTGCATTAAGGGAACTATTTTGTGGACACTCTAACCAATCTTAAAGAAAGACCCCTCAGGTTGAGGGGGCAGCTAGAACACCAAACTGGAAAGCGGTCTTAGCACCAACCCCAGACCCAGGGCTGGCAATTAGCAGCAGCCCTGAGCATACGCCTGGACAATGAAGATTTGTAAACCAGGCCCTGCTGGCTCCCCAGTCCTCGTGAGGCCCATTCCAGTCTAGGGAGGGCTTGCAGTGATTTTCTTCCCTGCTCAAAGATCTGTAGAATCTGCCAACAGACTGAGAGAATGGTAGAATTAAAACAAAAGAACATGTACATCTCTCTTGTTGCCAAATTGGTCCCAGTACATGGACCTTTCCCTTTGAAATCATGACAAGGAACCATCCTTCTTAAATGGAGGTCTTGCATGAGACTGGAGGGTGACCTGCTACCATTTCCATGAGGGGAGATGCTGAAGGGATATATTCTATTTACAGCTCATTGCTCCCAATCAGGATACAAATACACAGAGTGCAAGGTAACAGTGGGAACAGCAAAACAAAAGCATGAAGGTGGCAGTTTGGGTATAAAGAACAGAGATTATTCCAAAGGAGTAAAGACAGGCTGCTGACTATCAGGGCGCTTAGAGAGATACAGATAATAGCAAGAACATAGTTCCAAATATGAATAGAGGACAAGGATGATTGCTGTTCATCTGAGCTGAGCATACTGAGCCTGAAAGCCCTTTCTTTCTTGCCATGGCAAATATTTAAGGGGAGGGAAGCAGGCAACATATTTCCCATCCTTTGCATAGTGAGTGTCTAGGATCATTAGGACCTGAAGTAGAAAAATGGAAATAATTTGACAAAATGCCCAGAGGCACCACATGATATAAAGCATGACATTTTTCACATATGTGTAGGCTTGTTTCAAAACGGGCATTGCTTCTAAAAAGGAGAGCTTTGAAAAAATACAGATACAGAGTCAACTTTTAGTTGTCTGAGCTAACACAGTTGAAGAAGATAAGCAAGGAAAAGAACATTTTTTTTTAAAGGCAGATAATCAGAAGCATGCATGCCTGGTTCCATGGGGCACTGTGTGTGTGTGTGTGTGTGTGTGTGTGTGTGTGTGTGTGTACAGATTTGGCATTCTGTGAGTTGCTTAATATTAAAATGAATTTGTCTTCTGTGCATATAATATAAGACGACTGAAGGAACATCATTTTAGACCTGATTTCTAGTTCCCATACTGCTGGGTAACCCAGAAGAGGTCAGGTAACCTTGCTGGCTGTCATTGACTAACTGAAAGAGTTGGTCTTCCTATACCTTTAAGGTACTTTCCAGCTATAAAATGTAATCGTTTTATTGGTAGAGTGTCCAGTGTCCCATGATAGGGAAGCCATGTATATCCAGAGAGAGCTGGTGGGCAGATGGAAGGGACAAGGAAGAGGAAAGCAATGAAATCAACCTAGTGATGAAAAGGAAAATGAGTATTTGAAGGCAGAAAAGGTTTGAACTCAGAAACAGTTACTGCAGTTACTGACGGTAGGTCTAACGATCTTTGCCACAGGTACTAGTTCTGTGTGCCTCGAGACTGGGCTCTGCATGAGCTGGGACTCTGCTTCTGCCCACAGGAACTGGGTGACCCATTGTCCCTATGCAGAGTGGGGTGGGCCGATAGCACAACTGCAAGCCACAGTGCGGGCTTTGGTCAGTCCCCTCCTTGTGGCCTGAATTGCAGAGTGAGGCCAGCTCCCTAACCCTGCCGGCCAAGTCTGTCTCTTCAACCACAGGCACCATCAGAGACCCTCATGGTGGTACTGCCCAAGTGATGGTAAAGAACAGAAGGCGGTTTCTAGGCATGTGAGAAAGGGACCAGGTGGGTAGAGGGTAAAGTTACCATTGAAAGGTTTTTTTTTTAAAAAAAAAATAAATCCAATATTTTGCAAATAGAATGATTGCCTTCTAATTTTTCCCTTCATATTATGTGTCCTTATGGCTATCTAGTGCTGAGGCTGAGATCTGAAGCTTGTAGCATAAGGGAACAGCCTAGAGGAAAAGGCCACTGCTCATCCATAGTCTCAAATCTCACTCCCTTGGCTTTCTCAGCTAAGCGATGTTTTACAGAAATCAGGTTTTGTGGAGAGAGGGAGGGATTCCTAAATGACTAAGAGCGACACAGCGGGAGAACTGGTGGACTCCATCTTAGTTTTACCATAGGTCAGAGGCTGAAGGAAGTCACAACCGGAAGTGATGGGGGAAACCCTCTCACTGGCCTCCCGGAGCTGGGGAGTAGTGCAGGACAGAGAGACCCAGATGGACCTGCCCTAATCTCCCGTCTTTGTCATCTTCAGGTGTCCAGGGACTGTGAGAAGTTTCCTACATTCACCCAGGGGAGGAGGGGACATTTCCCTGTGACTTCGGCTGGGCGAATGGGTCCAAGGTATCACAGGGGAGCAGAAATTGACCCGGAGTTGAGGGCTGCCCTTGGGCCACTGAACAGGGTGACTGGGCCTCTAAATCCCTTCCATAACATGAGTTTTAATGAGCCACATGCTATTCCGCTGCAAGACGTGTCTTATTTTTATTCAAAAAAGTCTCTATTCTTATGCATTAGGGTATTTCCAATTTCTTTACAAAATTACACTTTAAATCAAGAACACCAAGGCAAGTCCTTGGAAGCATTTAATTTTCTGTCTCTGTTATCAGTGAAGTAGTTATTCCATTGGAGCGAGATATAGCTCTGTGGCCTCGATCAGAGGAGCATAAACACAAACCAAAACAAAACAGACGCACTGCACCGGGACAGCCAGAGGGGAAGTTACTCAAGGGTCCGCGTGTTTAAAAGACTCCATGGGTAAATCTGGTGGGCATCCAGCTTTAAGAACCAGTTTACTAACAAGGCCACTGAGATGTCGTTTTCTATTTTTAGATTTAAAAATCAGCTTGTTTCTGTCTGTTCCCCCTGGGGTGTACTCTTAGGTAAGGTTCTGAATTCCACTAAGAAACAAACAAGGAAAAAAACAAGTCTGGTGGTGTTTGCTGGAGAAGCATGAATTTTCCCCAGTGAAGCACACAGTTGTGTTTATGCTTCAACAGGAGGATCTAGGAGCTCTCTTCTATAGGCTTTACAGGGAGATGATGCCATTCGTTTTATTTTCCTTGTGAGGGGAATATCCAGAGAGTCGGGTAGGTGAAAGTTTAAAAGCATTTCCCAAACCAGGCTACATGGAACACTCACGTGTGGAGAGAGATGAGAAAAGGTTTGAGGGGCAAATTAAATGTGTAAAATGAAGCATATTTCCTCTCACGTGAAGGTCAGAATTGGCATCAGAAATGTTTAAACTCATGAGAAATCCTACAGGGGGAAGGATTATTAAGCTACTTTTTTGACCAGATGATATCCTTCATCTTACCATTTTGTGGGACACGGGTATATTGTGGAAACGCTGACCTATGACATCCTATTGGGAAGGCATAATGATTAGCTCTCCAGTTATGATGGAAAGAAAATGACTGGGGGCGCCTGGGTGGCTCAGTCGGTTAAGCGTCCGACTTCGGCTCAGGTCATGATCACATCGTTTGTGGGTTCGAGCCCCGCATCAGGCTCTGTGCTGATGGCTAGCTCAGAGCCTGGAGCCTGCTTCCGATTCTGTGGCTCCCTCTCTCTCTTTCTGACCCTCCACTGTTCAAGCTGTTTCTCTCTCTCTCTCTCTCTCTCAGAAATAAATAAAAAATATTAAAAAAAAAAAAAAAGACAATGACTTATCTCCTGGCTGTATAAATAATTCTGGTCCTTCATTCCATTAATGCCACTGACTTACTCTTTCTGAGCCTCAGTGTCACTGCTTCTAAAATAGGGGCAACGTGATGGGGCGCCTGGGTGGCTTAGTCGGTTAAGCCTCCAACTTTCGCTTAGGTCGTGACCTCGCGGTTCGTGGGTTCGAGCCCTGCGTCTGGCTCTGTGCTGACTGCCAGCTCAGAGCCTGGAGCCTGTTTCAGTCTGTGACTCCCTCTCTCTCTGACCCTCCCCTACTCACGCTGTCTCTCTCTCTCTCTATCCTAGAAATAAATAAAACATTAAAAAAATAATAAAATAAAATAGGGGCAACGTGAGAACCAAGTGAATTAAATCCATTACTGTCCAGCCAAACATCTGCCATAGGGTGGATGCTTCCTTGGTCCTTCCACCTGGTTATATCTCCAGAATTTTCATAATAGTGGCCGAATTTATGCCACGTAATCAAGTACAAGATCAGCCCATCTGCCTGCCTTGGTAAAGGCTCAAACATGCTCATGTCTACTTAACCTGAACTTGTTCTCCTGATACAGGAGCCCCCTATGCCTCAAGCTTTTTTGAGGCAGAAATTAAGCTTCATTGATCACTAAATACCAAGGGCTCTCCTGGTCTTCTCAGAGCTGTGTAATGAGGCAGCCCGGCTCCAGACTGTGTGATACATGGTAGGAATTTGGGGTTTTCTATCCTTAGCTGTTACACTGGTAATTTGCCTATTCGAATTAAATATTTAGGGTTCTCCCCTCTTAGTGAAGATGAAGTTTAGCTCTGGTGCCCTTCTCCAGGCTCAGGAGTAAGAGCTGATGAGGGCTGGCTGGTAGGAACTTCAAGTTAGACCAGACATTGCACCTCTTTTTCTACGACGCTGCAGTGTCTTCCTTCCACGTGTACATTCTGATGCCTGCTCGGGATTCTCTGTCTCCCTCTCTCTCTGTCTCTCCCTTGCTTGCTTATTATCTCTTTCTCTTTCTCTAAATACATGAATAAACAAAAATTTAAAATTGATAAGTATAACACAAATAAAGAAAAATGTAATAATCACAAATTCATCGTAATGGATTATTAAACAACTAGCACTGTGAAACCACCATCCCAGACTTGAAGGAGAACATTTCCAAACTCCAGAAACCTCCATCCCAACCTCAGGTCACCCAAGGAAAGGGTAACCATGCCTTCTTAGGTAATCTTCGTTTTCCTTTATGGCTTGTACGTATCTTTAACCACAGTGATTTAACTTGTCCTGCTTTAAGAACATGATATTAATGGATCATATGGAATGTTCTGTTTTGAGTCTCATTTCTTTCAGTCAGCAATATGGTTGTGAGATTTGTCATACTACCACATGCATTATTTCTCTTCATTGTAGGATGAAAACTCATCCCAGTTTCTCCAGAACTGCCCTTTGCTTTTTTATCTAAGTTAACAAATTTTATTTTTAGAACATTTTAGGTTCACAAAAAAACATGAATGGAAAGTACAGGTATTCCACATAACTCTGCTCACACACACTCACATACCTGCCAATATCCTGCACTGCAGTGGTACATATGTTATAGTTGATGAGCCTACAGTGACACGTCACTATCAACCACAGTCCATAATTTACATTAGAGCTCATTTTTGGCTGTTGTACATTCTATGGATGTGGAAAAATGCAGAGTGACATGTATCCACCATTACAGTATCATACAAGGTAGTCTCGCTGGTCTAAAAATCTTCCATGTCCTGCCTGTTCATCCTTCCCTCAGTCCAACCCCTGGCAAGTTCAACAATTGTATTATCTCCATAGTTTTGCCTTTTCCAGAATGTCAGATAATTGAAATCACACACTATGTAGCCTCTTCAAATTGGCTTCTTTTACTTAGTAAAATGCATTTACGTTTTCCCATATCTTTACATGACTTGATAGCTCATTTCTTTTTAGCGCTGAATAATATTCCATTGTCTGTATGTACTACAAATTATTCGTTCGCTTACTGAAGGCCGTCTTGGTTGCTTCCAACTTTTGGCAATTATGAATAAAACTGCTATAAACATTGTGTGCAGGTTTTCGCATGGACAGAAGTTCTCAACTCCTTTGGGTAAATACCAAGGACTGTGATTGCTCGATCATATGCTAAGAGTATGTTTAGCTTTGTAAGAAACTGCCAAACTGTCTTCCAAAGTGACTACACGTTTTCATTCCCACCAGCAATGAATGAGAGTTCCTGTTTCTCCACAACCTCTCTAGCATTTGGTGTTGCCAGAGTTTTGGATTTGGGCCATACTAATAGGTGTGTAGTGATATCTCATTGTTGTTTTAATTTGCAATTCAATGATGCATATGATGTTGAATGTCTTTTCATATGCTTACTTGCCATCTGTATATCTTCTCTGATGAAGTGTCTGTTCAGGTCTTTTACCCTTTTTTAATTGAGTTGTTCATTTTCTTATTGTTGAGTTTTAAGAGTTTTAAGTATATATAGGATGAGTCCTTTATCAGATGTGCCTTTTGCAAATATTTTCTCCCTGGTCTGTGATTTGTCTTCTTATTCTCTTGACTTTGACTTTTGCAGAGCAGAAGTTTTTAATTTTAATGAGTTCCAACTTATTTTTTTTTTTCTTTTATGGTTTGCAATTTTGGTATTGAATTTAAAAATCATCTTCACACCCAAGGTCGCCTAAATTTTCTCCCACGCAATCTAAGGATTTTATAGTTTTACATTTTACACAAAGATGTGAAGTCAATGTCTAGATTCATTTTTTACATGTGGATGTCCAGTTGTTACAGTGCTGTCGAAAATACTATGTTTGTTCCATTTTGTTGCTTTTGCCACTTTGTCTAAGTCTAAGATCAGTTCAGTCTACTTATGTGGGTTAATTTCTGGGCGCTTGATTCTGTTCTATTGATCTATTATGGCCTATTATTTCTCTAATAGCACACTATCTTGATTATAGTTCGTCTTGATTATAGTACCTCTTGAAATCAGGTAGCGCTAGTCCTCCAACTTTGCTCTTCACTATTGTGCAGACTCTTCTGGTTGTCTTGCCTCTCCATATACACTTTAAATTTTTTTAAGCTTATTTATTTAGAGAGAGACAGAGAATATGAGAGGAGGAGGGGCAGAGAGAGAGGGAGAGAGAATCCTAAGCAGTCTCCCCACTGTCAACACAGAGCCCAATGCAGGACTCAAACTAACCAACTGTGATATCATGACCTGAGCTGAAACCAAGAGTCAGATGCTTAACTGACTGAGCCACCCAGGCGCCCTTCCCCATATGAACTATAGAATCAATTTGTCAGTATCCACAATAACTTGCTGGGATTTTGATTAGGTTTGCATTGAATCTAATAGGTAAAGTTAGGAAGAACCAACGTCTTGACATTATTGAGTCTTCCTATCCAGGAATATGGAATATTATCCATTCGTCTTTAATATCTTTCATTGGAATTTTGTAGTTTTCTCATATAGCTCTTGTAGACTTTATTAGATTTATATATAAGTATTTTATTTTTGGTGCTAATTTATTTATTTAAAAAAATTTTTTTTAATGTTTTATTTATTTCTGAGAGAGAGAGAGACAGCATGATCAGGGGAGGGTCAGAGAGAGGGAGACACAGAATCCGAAATAGGCTCCAGGCTCTGAGCTAGCTGTCAGCACAGAGCCCGACACAGGGCTTACATGAACTGTAAGATCATGGCCTGAGCCAAAGTCAGACACTCAACCAACTGAGCCATCCAGGTGCCCCTTTTGGTGCTAATTTAAATGGTAATATGTATTTATTTCAATTCCACTTATTCATCATTAGCATACAAGAAAGCAATTGGCTTTTGTTTAATAGCATTGTACCCTGCACATTGCTGTCATCACTTATTAGTTCCAGGAGGTTTTGTTCTCAATTCTTCCAGATTTTCTATATAGATGATCACGTCTGAGATTAAAGAGTTTTATTTCTTCCTGCCCAAACTATAAATGTTGCATTTCCTTTTCATGTTTTATTGCATTAGCTAGGACTTCCAGTACAATGCTGAAAAGTAGTGGTAAGAGGGAATATCCTTGAGTTGTTCCTGATCATAGTGGACAAGCTTCTCATTTCTTGCCATTAAGTTTGATGTTAGCTGTAGGGTTTTTGGTAGATGCTCTTTTACCAAGTGGAGGAAATTCCCTCTATTCCTAATTTGCTGAGAGTTTGTATCATGAATGGGTGTTAAGTTTTGTCAAATTACATTTATGCATCTCTGGATATCATCATGTGATCTTTCTGTTGATGTGATGGACTACGGTCATTGATTTTTGGATCTTGAACCAGCTCTGCATAACTGGGATCAATTCCACCTGGTCGTAATGTATAATTCTTTTTATTCATTGTTGGATTTGATTTACTAATATTTTGTTGAGGAATTTCACATGTCTGTTCCTGAGAGAAACTGGTCTGTAGTTTTCTTTTATTATGTTTTTTTCTGGTTTTGAAATTAGGGTAATGCTAGTCTCATAGAACGACTTAGGAAGTTTCTATTTCTATTTTCTGTATGAGATACAGAGAATTGATGTAATTTCTTCCTTAAATATTTAAATTCATCTGTGAATTCTGGGTATGAAATTTTCTGTTTGGGAGAGGTTATTAATTTTTCATTAAATTTCTTTAAGACCTATTCCAATGGTTTATTTCCTCTTATATGTGTTTTGGAAATTTGGGTCTTTCAGGGAAATGATTTTCAAGGAATTGATTCATTATGCAATGAAATTGCAAATTTCATTTCAAATTTATGGGTTTGGAGTTCTTCATAATATTTGATGTTTGTCATTTTAATATTCATGGGACATGAATTCTTTTCTAATACTAGTAATTTGTTTCTTCTTTCTTTTTCCTAGTTAGTTTGGGAGAGACATTGGTTTCATTGATCTTTTTAAAGAAATAGCTTTTCATTTTGTTGATTTTATGTTTTAAATTTCATGGATTTCTGCCCTAATTTATATTATTTCACTTGTCTTGCTAGTTTGGATTTAATTTGAGGGTTTTTTGGTTCTAGTTTTCTAAGATAGAAGCTTAGATTATTGATTTTAGATCTTCTTTTCTAATATATGCACTCAGTGCTATAAATTTTCCTCTACACATCATATTTATTGCATCCCACACATTTTGATAACTTGTATCTTCATTTTCACTTAGTTCAAAACAACTTGATATATCTTGATATTTCTTTTTTGACCCATGTGTTATATAGAAGTGTGTTATTTAATCTCCAGATATTTAGGGGTTTTCCAGCTACCTTTCTGCTATTGATTTTTAGTTTAATTCCATTGTGGTCTGAGATTTGATATTTTATAATCTAGTCTCTGAAGATGTGTTTTGTGGCTCAGAATGTGGTCCATCTTGGTTACATATTCCATAGAAAGAATGCATATTCTGTGTTGGATGACATAATCTACACATGTCAATTATATCTAATTGATTAATGATGCTTTTGAGCTCAACGGTGTTCTTATTGATTTTCTGCCTGATGGATTTGTCAATTCTTGATAGGGGGATGTTAAAGTTTCCAAGTATAATCTGGAATTTATCTGTTTCTCCTTGAAATTCTTTTCAATTTTTCAGTTTTTTCTTTTCGGTTTTTGCCTTACATATTTCACTGTTCTGTGGTTAAGCAAATATACATCAAAGAATGTTATGTATTTTGGAATATTGAACAATACATATATTTTATTTGTATTATATGTATTTTATGAACATATATATATATATATTCTCCGATAAATTTTCTTGTTCTGAAAACTGCTCTGTATGAAATTAATAGCCACTCCTGCTTTCTGTTGATTAGTGTTAGCATGGTGTATCTTTCTCCACGTTTTTACTTTTAATTTACTCACATATATATATACTGATATTTATATCTATATTTATATACATATATTTATATCTATATATAAATATAGAATTTTTCTGAAAGAGAAAGAGAGACAGCACAAGTTGGAGAGGGGCAGAGGGTGGGAGAGAGAGAGGACCTCAGGCAGACTCCGCACTGTCAGCACAAAACCCAATGTGGGTCTTGAACTCATGAATTATGAGATCATGACTCAAGCTGAAATCAAGAATCAGAGGCTTAACTGACTGAGCCACCTGCGGGCCCCAATGTTTATATTTAAAGTGGGTTTCTTATAGATAATATACAATTGGACCTTATTTTTTATCCACTTGGACAGTCTGTTGTTTCAATTAGTGTATTTACTTAAAATGAATATTGATGTAACTGGAATAATATCAACCACAATTATTACCTTTTTCTATTAGTTGTCTTTGTTCTTATTCCTATTTTTGTCTTTCTTTTCTTGACCTTCATGGTTTTAATTAAGCATTGTATATGATTCCATCTTCTTTGCTGTCTTAGAACACCAATTGTCCTTATTTTTCTTTTTTACGATTTTTTTAGTGGTGGCCCTAGAGTTTGCTTATACCTTTATGACTAATCCAAGTTCATTTTCCAAAAATCTGTATATTGCTTCATGGTAACACAAGTACCTTATAATAACAAAATATTCCAAATTCTTCTATCCTTTCTTTTGTATCATTTCTGTCATTCATTTCACTTACACATAATCATACATGAGCACATATGTATACTTTTGTATATGTGTATGTATATACATATATATGCAAAGATAATCAAATACATTATTGCTATTAGTATTGTGAACAAACTATTATTTTTATATCAATTTAGAAAAAGAAAAGTTTGTATTTTACCTTGACTTATTCATCATCTAATGCCCATTCTTTCTTCATGTAAATCCAAGCTTTTCCTTAATTATTTTCCTATTCTCTGAAGAATTTTGTTTACCATATTTTGCAAGACAGGTCTACTGGCAACAACTTTTCTCAATTTTTATTTGTTTGGGAAAGTCTTTATTTCACTTGGAAGGCTAATTTCTCAGGGTGCAGAATTCTAGGTTGGTGGTTTTCTTTTCTCAGTACTTTATTTCTTTCTACTCTCCATTTAGTTGAATGATTTATGAGAAGAAAGTCAGATTTAATTCTCATCTTTGTTACTCCATAGGTAAAGTGTTGTATTCCACTGACTTCAGCCAAGAGCTTTTTATCTTTAATTTTCTGAAGTTTGGCTTAATTTCCCTGAGAAGACTGATTTGACCTTCTGTTTGTTTTTGTCCTTTCTTTTAAACAGTTTGTTTGAGAGAGAGAAAGAGACAGAGAGAGAGAGAGAGAGAGAGAGAATCATATGCAGGCTCCGTGTACACTGAGGAGCCCCATGCAGGGCTAAGTTCCACCACCCTGGGATCATGACCTGAGCCAAAATCAAGAGTCAGGTGCACGACTGACTGGGCCACCCAAGCCTCCCTGTTTTTGCCCTTTTCTGACCGACTTGACCAACTAACAATGTCCCAAGCTTTCCCTTGGGACACATCTGCTTTTCCTTGTGCCTCATTTTTTATATCAGACTGGCAAGGAGAGGTTGAGACTCCGTGACTCCCATTGCTTGAAAATGTGGTTTGTTCTTTATGACCCCTTCACAAATATTGAGCCCTGCTTTGTTGA
Organism: Proteles cristata cristata; assembly: GCA_017311185.1. Classification (NCBI taxonomy): domain Eukaryota; kingdom Metazoa; phylum Chordata; class Mammalia; order Carnivora; family Hyaenidae; genus Proteles; species Proteles cristata. The sequence goes on from JAESUZ010005368.1 coordinate 711,509, forward strand.
CTCAAGAAAGAATCATGCCTCTCACCTTTTCAGGAAGAGAAAACATGGACAAAGGCAAATGTCCAGAGACACTTATGGAGGGTGGACTCATTTTCAGGGCCATGGTCTTCTTAATCCTCTTCCTAGATCGGCATGGAGACACGTTCACAAACCGTTTTCTTACAAGAACTAGAGGGTAAGCAGAATTCCAGGACTTCCAAGGAAAGAAACAACTCCCTCCACTGTTCCCATATAATCCAAATTCAAATGCTGTTTATGATTTTATAATGGTATATACAATCACACAACAGAAAAGCGCCAGCAAGGGCTTCTGGCTAAGAGAGACACCCACAAAGTGAGGCATTTGTTTGAAAAACTTCAGGCTCCTTTCCCCCAAATCCTCTCCTCTGCTTAATATCCAGAGAGTTGGGAGAAACACAGATACATGTTTTATCAATTGTCCAAGAGCCCTGGATACCTTGCCCCAGCTGCATCCTCCTCCTGAGCCCGTGACACTGATCCATGAACTCCCTTGTCCCCTCCCGAGAGTTTTTGCTCACTGCTCTGAAGAAGAGGCTTCAGGGTCATCCCAGGCCACTCTTTTGCTTGGAGCGGAGGTCTACACACAGTGGATTTGGCTGTCTCGCTGCAGCACCAGCTGGTTGTCTCTGGTAGGGAAGAATTGAGAGAGTATTTTACACCATGGAAATTGTCTTCCAGGCCCAGATGGACCGTCGCTGTTCTAGCTTTGACAGGCCAGGATAGATATATTCAGAAAGCCTTCCAGCTATTTAGTTCCTCTTCCAAAACACTGTCAGCACCCATGCTAGGAGGCAGGGAGTGGGAAGGAAGTCTAAGTAGGGAACTAAGCCTAGTTAGTATATATTTGCATAATTATCCTGCAGTGAATGGATGTGTGACTGGCGTCAGGGCGGCGGTCGCCCGTGGACACTGGAAACCAGGAAGGAGTTGAGCCCCCCTGGGCCCCAGCACCTGGGACCCCTTCAGCAAACTCCTGTGCATTTGAAGTGTCAGGTTAAAGAAAAAAAAAAAAAGCAGAACGCCTCCAAGTCAGCTCACCTGGGAGCTGAAGTGAGAAGTTTGGTCTCCAGGCCCTTGGATATCCTTCCTCATTCTCTCAAGGCTGAGGGTCAGCCTGTGGCCGCCCCCTACCTGCAGGCTGTCCTGGAGGTAGGGAAGAAGTGGGAAGGGCAGCAGGATCTCCCTGGTCACCGGGGAGCAAAGATGCTGTGCAAAAGCGAGTATTTTATAAGAAAGATTATAGAGATACTATAGCATTCATGGCAACAGCACCCTGAATTTATATATAGCTCTGTGACTGTTAGCAAAATGATGTGGTTACGAGCTGACTATTAATATAGCTGTTTGCCTGAGACAGACAGAAGGGGGGGTCGGGTGGGGAGAAGGGGGGAGGGGTAGAGAGTGGTGAGGGAAGGGGTGAGAGAGGGACCTTCACCTGAACTATGAAAGTGCATTTAATTTTAGGCTAAATATGTCCCTTTGGGGAGTAACCTTCACTTTTGTTTTGTTTTGTTCTAAAACTTCTTGAATTGGAGCTTCCTCTACTTTTTGAATCAATCAGTCAGGGAAAGCAGGGGAAGGAAAGTCAGAAAGTAGTGGCCCTGGGCTGCCTCTTTTACCCTACAATTCTTGTCCCTCACAAAACAGTTTCTTGGGTTGCAGAAATTCCTAAAATGTCGAATATTTCCCCCACTCATGTCATCGCAATTTTGGAATGAAATCTCATCAAGCTCTCTAGATCCACACATTTGATAGAAAGGCAATGAGTACAATTCTTGATGTGAAATTTAGTTGTAATGCTTTCCCATGAGATAACCTTGAGTGTTTTTTTCCTTTGTGTCTGCCTGTCTATCTGTCTGTCCATCCACCCATCCATCCATCCACCTAATGTTTTGTTTTGCATCAGTCTCTAAAAACATAGAATTAAAAACTCTGGTGTCGTGATAATCTGTACTTCAAACATCGCTTGTAAAGTATTTTTAACCACTTTACCATTTTTCACTCAGCACATTAAACAAGTCACTGCTCTCTGTAGATGGGAATTACTAATTGTGTTTTGACGGACCGGTGAGTAATCACGGGGCTGTTCACTGCCTTACGTAACGCTATTAATGACCCTACGATGGCTGTTTATGAATAAGCTTGGAAATAAACTTCCTTAAAAGAACAGCTCTGGACGGGAACAGACTCTCTCAGGTAAGGCAGCTGACTTATGCTTGGTGCAGTAAATGACTCTGTGTTTTAAGTGAAACACCAGACTGTTGGCTATTAGCCAGTTTCATGTAAATAGGGAAAAAAAAATACTCTTTTCCTGTGGCAGTATTTCCGTCACTTCTCTCATTTAATGGCCCAACAGGGTCCAGATTTTGCCTACGATATCCATTAGAGCGGAAAGGAAAATACGAATATTATATTTTTTACTGGAACCAAAATTAGGTGACTTAATTGGGCTGGCTTTGAAGAGCCACAACTACCCCCAGTATTCTTTTATCTTTTAAGTCAACATTGCTCTGACTACTACAGATGAAGTCAGAGGGTACATGAAGAAAAATAGACGTTTCCTCTAAATAAGCAATCCAAAATGAGGTCTTCCCTTGCCATTACAGTTATGAATCATAGGATAAGTTTTCAGCTAGCTGCTTGAGTCAACTGAAATCATTTCCCCTCATTCTAATCAGTGTTCATATATGGAGCACTTACTTGGGAGGGGTGCGGGGGGGGGGGGTGATGGAGAGAAAGATGTCTGTATCTGAGCACTGCCTCCCGGTGGGATGTGAGCACCCAGGGATTGAACACGATCTACCAGAGAACCACTCCTTGTAGGAGTTTATATTTCTTAAGACTTTTCCATGGTGAATTTCCCCTCAGATCATTCCGCTGATATTTAATGTATCATCTGGAATGCCGAATGTATAAATTTCTGAAAGAGATCAATTCCTGAAATTCCTGAAAGTATAAATTTCTAGGAGACAATTTGCCTAATTTAGCACTGAAATGCCCTGGGCTAAATGGTTTTCACTATCCATGTGAAATTTAATATGAATTACACTACATACTATACTGAGAAATGTTGGGAAGGCTCTGATCATTCCCATACAACACTCATGCAAGCTGTAAATGTATTTGACCCCTGAACAACACAGGGGGCTAGGGGGCACTGAACCCCATGCAGTCAAACTTAACTACCAATAACCTACTCGGGACAGGAAGCCTTACTGATAATGTAGTCAATTAACATATATTTTGTATGTCATATGTATCATATACTGAATTCTTAGAATAAATTAAGCTATAGATAAGAAAATGTTATTAATAAAACATAAGGAAAAGAAAATCCATTTATGATATGATCCCATATTTATTGAAAAAATTGTGAGTATGAATGGATTTGAGTAGTTGTTACCTCTGTTGTTCAAAGCCACTATTTTTGTGTGAGACAGACTTATGTTCCTTGTAAGTCTCATTGATCTTTTATTGGTATTCTTTATAGAAAACACCATAATGTGTGATTAAAAAATACTACCCACTGAAAAAGCCATTAATATTTGAAGATACTTCTCTAACACTGGACTGTTGAGTTTTTGGGTTTTTTTTTTTTTTCATTTTATTCCCCTTTTCTTCCTTCGTGTGTTCAACATTTTTTGACCTTAAGTTCATCAAAATTATTGCACATGCTCTTCAGGACGATCATCTTTCCTACAAAGTATTTTGCAGATGAACATGTCAAAAAATGTGTGTTTGAGCAAAGCCTTCCCCATATTTGGTTTTGACTTAAGTTCCAGTTACGCTAATTACCGAAGCAGAACTGGGATTTCCTTTTCTCATTATTAAAGCATACAACTCCAATCATAATGGGCTACATGATCCTGCCACAAAGACAGTGATTCCCAATCGCTTAATGCCTTGGTCAGAACTTATTAGCCTCTTGCGAGTGGCTCCTGGACAGGCAGGGGCTGCAGGGAAGGAGAGGTTGCCAAAGGGCTTGATCTGCATCCCCAAATGAGGGAATGAATGATGTCATTCCAACTATTTACAGAAAAAAGATTGAAGAAAAGAGAGAAAGAAAGAACAGAAGAAAGGAAGGAAGAAAGACAAAGACAAAGCAAAGAAGAATCACATTATTATCACAATATTCCCAAACACCAGAGTCTCATTATGATAATGCAGTTTTCCTCCCTCTGCATTTCAAATTTCACCTGAAAAACCCTTTATGCTGTCTTCCATTCAAAGTTTAAGTTAAAACAGAATCTGGCCAATGTCCATCAACAGGAAGGAGGCAAGCTGGGAAAATGAGCATTCTCCCCAAGAAAGAGGTGTTGCTGCCTTGCATGTGGTTTGTTTGTTTTTGTTTTTGAGAGAGAGAGAGAGAGAATGGGGAGGAGAGGAGGCAGAGAGAGAGAGGCATAGAGAGAATCCCAACCAGGCTCTGCATTGTTAGCACAGAGCCCAACGTGAGGCTCAAACTCACAAATCATGAGATCATGACCTGAGCTGAAGTTGGACGCTTGACCAGCTAAGCCACTCAGGTGCCTGCTACCTTGCACATTAGGAGGAAAAGAGGCAGCAGGATTCTGATTTTTTTTAATGTTTTTATTTATTTCTAGGAGAGAGAGAGAGACAGTGTGAGCAGGGGAGAGTCAGAGAGAGAGGGAGTCACAGACTGAAACAGGCTCCAGGCTCTGAGCTGGCAGTCAGCACAGAGCCCGACGCGGGGCTCGAACCCACGAACCGTGAGATCATGACCTAAGCGAAAGTCGGACGCTTAACCAACTAAGCCACCCAGGTGCCCCATGATTCTAGCAATTTTTATTTAGGACACTAGTCTTTATGTCTCCTGTACTTTCCCCAGAGTGTTTATAAAGACAGAGTCCAAGGTCCCAGGAGTGTGCTGGGGGCCAACTTACTCCTGGTCATACCTCTTTCCAAGCCTGTGCTCCCTCATCTTGGGAGTTTGAAACCAACCATAAGGGGTGGGTTTCCACCATAAAAGTCAGCAAATGCTAGGAGCCAGGTGTTCTTTCCTCCATTCAGAGCTGGTTCTTAAGCATTTCCCACATACCTCCTGGAGGCGAGAGTGGAGAAAATAATGAACGACGAGAATGTGATAAGTCAGGTGACGATTATACTATGAAGATGAACAAACATGGCGGGGGATAGATGGAGTGATGGATTGGAAAGCCTGAAATATTGTACCTTCTGTTCATTTTTGGTGTTGGTAGATAACATTTAAGGCAATATGGTTTGCCTGAAAAGGTCCTGGAGGAGGGGAGAGGGGAGGTCTGGGTGCTTGCCCTTGTAATTCTGTGATTTTTTGCAAGTCTCTTAACCTTTCTGAACCCTAGTATTCTCATTTATGACATAACTGGATTGGACCTGATGCTCCCTAAGATTGCTCCTTCCCCTGGCGTTCTCTCCTGATTTTTTGAAAAGGAGGAGGAGGTAGACTGTCCTTAGCTAGACCAAAAAAGTTATACAAGGGCAGAAAGAAATAATATTTAGAAATCATATTTAGAAAAAAATAATAATTGGGACACCTGGGTGGGGCAGTCAGTTAAGCATCTGATTTTGGGTCAGGTTATGGTCTCATGGTTTGTGGGCTGAAGCCCCTCATTGGGTTCTGTGCCGACAGCACAGACCCTGCTTGGGATTCTCTCTCTCCCTCTCTCTGTCTCTCCTCCACTCATGCTCTTTCTCTCTCTCAAAATCAATTTTAAAAAACTTAAAAAATATTTTCTTTCTTTCTAAAAAGAGAAGAAGAAAAGAAAAAAAATCATTCTCAGATTCACTACAGGCCTCCCGGGACATAAAGGCATTTATGAAAGAACAGGGTCTTCGGAATCAAGTGGAATCAGGTGCAATTGCTCTCTGACACAGATTACAGAGTAAAAAGGGGCATAGACACTGTGAAAGTGTTACCTGCAATATTTTTACAGAAGAAAGATCTGTGTGTGTGTTTATAGCAGGGAAATGAATTCCTTTGAAAAAAATATATTTTTTAACATGATGAGTTCCCTAGTGATGAGCAGGACCCCAGGACGCTCCAAAGTGTTCCTGTGACCAAATTGCCCTGTGGCCCCTGTTCCCCATCCTGCCTTTGTGAGGTGACCAGAGAGGAGGCGACAGTAGTAAAGGAACATGTCCTCCTGACCAATGACGGCCTTCTGGAAGGTCTGAAACGCATCTCCCTCCTGCTCCAGATGCGTGCCACGCAGCAAGGAAGGTGGCTCTCCTGACCCAGGAGGAGCAGCCTGCGGGAAGGGATATGATGGAGAAAGCGGCGACCTCAGACTTGAAGTCACAAATTCAAGTTCCCCTTCTGCCACTGACTAGCCGTGATGCATTAGACACATGGGTTAAGTCTTCCGACTTTTTTTCATCCATAAACTGAGAGGGCTCATTGTCTTCTACAGCTGCTGCAGGGATTAAATGGTGATAAAATATACACTAGTGCTTCGCAAAATGTGTAATTATTAAGTATTATTACCATGACATTTCCCCCTAATTAGTAGAATATTCTTTCTTGATAGGGGTTCCCCATTCTGGCTACAAATGTATCTGATGCCACTTAGATCAAGTTCTAAAAGGAAGCTGTCTTGCTAGTTTTCTGTGAGAGAGACATTTTGTAACGGGCATGCAATGGTAACACAGAGAGTTGAGGAAAGAGAGAAGGGAACTCCGATTAGCTGGGCTTAACCGAACACCGAAGTGGTGTTTCAAAGCTTGGAATAATTATAGTTGAGATCCCAAACCACAAACAAACATATTTCCAATGATGAAAATAAGCCCTGTGGATGTCTGGATGTAGTAGTAATTCTTTTCTTTACAACTTTGGAGCGCTCGGCTCACTGAAAAAAAATAAAAGGGCAATAAAAGGGAAACATGAATATGAAAACCGCCTTCATTCCCATCTTGACTATTTTTTTTTTTTTCGGTCCAGAAGTGTACTGTAGCTGCATACTGTCCTCTCCAGCATCACTAAAGCTTTTATATGACTTTAAATTTCAAAGCTACAGGTGGCCCACAAGTGCCACACTTCAAAGACAGTTTTGATTAAATGAAACAATATTTGTGTAATACAGACCTGGATCTTTGAACTTTTCCTGTTCAATTCATCCTACAAAGGTTCAATCAGGAGAGATCAGAAGACACTGCGCCCTGAGCCATTTCCAGCTGTCACTCAAGTTTGTCTTTTCAAATATCTTTTATATCAATCCAGGAACAACAATTTATTTTGAGGATGTAATAATCATAATTCAAAAGCCACTTTCAAAGAGGCAATGTCTTTTGCTCGCAAGTGCGGTGTAGGCCCACATACGCACTATTTGAAGTGAAATTTTAAGCCTTGGCAGCTTTGTGATTCCTCGTCATGTTACAACTTGTCTTACTATTGATAACTTGCACTTACTGCCAACAAAAAAATCTAGCCCAAGAGACCCAGCGTTTGGTGAGCCTTTGTATCAGTGACTGCAGCATATTTCACTTCTGAATCTTGTGGTTTTGCCTTCAGTGAAAGAAAAACTGATCCTAACAGTTTTAAACTTGTTAATTCAAGCCATATGTCAGAAACCCAGTCTCCATATGGTGCCGTACCACCTTATATTTACAGGGGCCTGCTTTTCAAAACATTATTCTAAAAGCTATATTTGCCCCCAAGTTAATATGCACCATCCTGTGCCATTGAGCACTGTTTTTAAATATCACAGCCTAGGAAGCTGCATGCTGATATAGCAAAAAAAAAAAAAAAAATGTGTGTGTGTGTGTGTGTGTGTGTGTGTGTGTGTATACTGATTATTAAAAACTAATTACTGGCTGTGTTATTGGCAAAAATGTGCTAATCAAGCCCTCGAGTAGGAAGCGTACTGAAAAGAACACCCTGCCAATCCTCTCTCGGCAAAGACGGCAAAAAGAAAAGAGGCGCCCGAGAAGGGAAAATCATAACCTTGTTGATTACAAATAAGACTTGAATGTTTCGGCGCAAAGGTGTCCACGGTGGAAGTACAGTTACAGCCACGAGGCACCATCTCTTTCCGCTCTCAGCTTTGAGGAGAAGGTAGAAATGAGGTGGCGAATCAAAGGTCTGAAAAATCCAGAGACTAGCGAGTACCTCCTCTGCTCCATTGCTTTTAAACTGGGGTCTCTCGCTGGCAATCCTACGGACCCAAAATATTAGGGGAGAGTCGCCTACAGACTATAGAGTTCACTTTTCCAAACACCTACAAGGAGACTACAGATGGATTAGAGCATAATTATCTTCAAACAGCTTTGTTTGCTCTGCAGCGTCCAAGCAAGCACGGTTTTGATTTGAGAGATGAGCTTTTGAACACAGTTGGTGCTATATAGACAGTCAGTGCATGTACAACATATAATTTCTTTCTTTTTCTGGATTAAAAAAAAAAAGTGTTTTCCTTGTGTCTGTTTCCTAGTGGGCATTTGTATCTCTGTCTTACTTTGGAGACTTGCAAAGTTCACTAGCAAGATTCTTGCACATGGAGGACTGCTTGCTCTAATTCGATTCATTCCTGAGTCAGTTTCTTTCTTTTGTTTTTTTTGTTTGTTTGTATTTCACACATTACTCCCCTGTTCCTTCATATTCCTTCTCTTGTGTAACTCCTTACCTTCCTAGATCCTTCTCCTTCCTTTCTCATTTCCTTCCTTTCCTTTCCTTCTTTTTCTCTCTTCCTCCCTCTCTTCCTTTCTTCTATCCTTCTTTCCCAATAAATCAAACCATGACATGAGATTTTTCTTCAAAACCTACAAAAGGATTCCAAGGCATTTTCTAAACCATAAACACAGTATCAGTTATAAATATTGTGATACCTTTAATACTTTTTCCATGATGATATAAAGTTTGTTCACACATTGTATCTGAATCATGAGCAACTAAATCCAGAGAGACATCATCTGAGACTCCACCTTTTTCCTTAGGCCTCAACAAATATGCAGACCAATGCTTCTACTTTAAAAGCAGGACAGGTCTGTAGTGGGGCAAGAAATGATGGGTGCATTCAAGGGAATGATGGGATTTTATGACATAGTAACTCTTAATGGTTTCCATCACATCCTCACTTCTAAGAACAAACCTTCATAGTTTCCTGAAATGAAAAACACGTACACGTGGATGGTCTGGCTCAAGGATGGATGGAGAGAAGAAAAAACAATCCATCCAGGACCTTCCCAGTTAGTTTAAGCTCCCAATCAACCAAGTGGGCAGGGCGCATAACCCCCTTTACCATTGCTGTGCAGGGAAGGATGGCGTGCATCAGAGCACTGCCTCTTACCCTGAGTCCCTGCTGGATTGAAAGGATTCAGCCAGCCACGCAGGGCTGGGCCAAAGGGAGAGATTTAAGCTTTCTCTAGATTATTCGGTAAAACCCAGCCCAAATAACCCACTATTGAATGTGATGCTCTGTTATTTGCAGCTGACATTTGGTTAAGATATAAATAATAACTAAGTATGATATCGGATAGCAGATTAGCCCGGTCACTATTTTAGTCTGGGAAAGATGTCCCAGATTCCCAGAATCCCTGCAAATGGAACTTTGTCAGGCATCTGACAAAGACTACATGAAGACTACATGAAATCAAGGTCCACAGACCTTCCAGGGCAGCCCAAAGATGAGTCCTGATGGATGTCAGTTACTCTTATCTCCTTCCCACTGGCAATGATAATCAGTCACTCAAATTTCTTGTGCTATGGAATGAAAGTAATGTCCAGAAGTAAAATTGCTAATGGTTAACCCATCACCAAGGTATAAAACTAATATCTGGGTCACCTGGGTGGCTCAGTCAGTTAACCATCTGACTTTGGCTCAGATCACGATTTCATGGTTCATGAGTTCAAGCCCCATGTCGGGTTCTGTGTTAACAACTCAGAGCTTGGGGCCTGCTTTGGATTCTGTGTCTCCCTCTCTTTCTGTCCCTCCCTGGCTCACACTCTGTCTCGTTCTCTCCTTAAAAAATGAATAAACGTTAAAAATTTAAAAGAAAACTAATATCTTTCTAACAGGCATTTCTTAAGGATCTCAAACTCTAATTGTTTTTGTTGTTTATTTTTTTTATTGTTTCCCTCCTGCTTATGTCTCTCATGGATACTCATGCTCTAATACTAAGGCTATTCGTGAAACCTGTAGATCTCTCCTCCTGCTTTTTATTTGGCCTTATAAGCAAATTCTGGTTCTGATATACATTCACTTTCTAAATCAGAAGAGACACTTTCTGACTGATGCCCACAATAAATTCCACATGAGATTCTGTGATGCTGAGGGCTCTCAAGTTATAACAACAAGGAAGCTTTGGTCTTGGAAGATTGAGATGTGTTTGCATGGTTTAAGAATAAAAACATATTACCCTGATAGAGGCCTGTAATTGTGCATTCTTGATATGCTGCTAGCAGGAAACACCTGGCACTGCCATCGAGGATTTATGTAAGCGCTACCTGAGCCCAACCTAGTATTTAATCGAAGCCCGCACTGTTTCTAGCATGACTCCCATAGAACTTTCTGTGGAGGATGGCAGTTGATAGAATTTCTCAGGGAGCCAACTGCTGGATGGTTACTAAATTCTCTTCTAACAAGCTGAGTCACTCAGGACATATTAGGTTAACTGACCATCAGCAGTGATCCCACAAGATAAATTACACACAGTGAAAGGCCCCCCAGGCTGCTGCTTCTGATACATTATTAATGTCACAGAATCAAAATGATTAAGTTGTAAACAACATTTTTTTAACCAAGGCTATTTGAAATATTCTCCTTTTTTCTTCACATTTATCCTCTGATGCTACCACTTCCATTGTTTACAATAAGGATAATAAAACATTAATCAGATCTTTAAAGCATAAATAAGTAATGGTGTCTTATTGAAGTAAATAACAACTAGAGTCTGACAGTGGCGTTTCGCCTTCCTCCATATTAATTATAGTTGCCTTTTAGGAATTTTATGTTTCATTATCTATAAATGAGTGCATTTACACATTGTCACTGCCATCTAGGATTTTGTTTTCAAAAATACATAGTTCCAGGTCATGGCCTTTTGAAATAATGGTGTGACACAGATGCCATGGAAGGAAACTGATGTTTCACTAGAAATAGGAGGCAGTATGTGTAGTAATTACATTAATCATCCCATTTTCTTAGTATAAGAAGCACTTTGCATATTTCAAAACTGCAGATTAGAATGTGTTGGTCTGGAACAGGCATAATTTAATTTTAAAGAAAATAGAATCACAAGTCCTAAATTACATTTTCGTATCAATTGCCTTCTACCTGTGTGGTCCCAGTCTTTGTGTTATTTATAAAGGTAAATACAGTTGTTTGAAAATGATTTTTTTTGTTGTTCTCTTCTCTTATCCAATACAGAAACTTACACAAAATTTTCAATGGAGCTACTACACCTTGTGAAATAACAACTTGGTTATCGATATGCAGAAGTTTAGGGGTTACTCAGCACCCATCCTCCCTTACCCCACCCCAGGAACCCCTACAAATGGAACTTTGCTTTGTCAGGGATCTGGCTGAGACTACTTGAAGTCAAGGTCCAGGTCAGCCCAAAGATGAATCCTGTGGATGTCAGTTACCCTAATCTCTGACTGACCAGTAATGACTGATTCAAGAGTAGGCGTGTGTGCATATACGCTCAGTACAATCAATGAGACCTAATGAGGGGTTCTACTTGAAGGTGACGGGCGGGGACAGGGGTGTGGGACAGGAGATGGATAGGAGGTTTCTTTCCTGAATGGCAAGACAAAATCTCTTGAAACAAACTCCTCTTATCCTCCTGTCTGTCACATCCTTTTGACCTTAAACATGAATGTGATGCTGGAGATGCAGCCACCCTTATCCTTTGACCTCTGATGGCATCATGAAGTCTGGAAACCTGGACCAGCATCTGCCTTCCACTGGGCTTCTTGTCATGGAGAGAAATAAGCTCCTGGCTTTTTAGCTCACTCTACTTTGGTTTCTTGTTCTTTGCAGGCAAATGTGGCCCAACTGATAAAATTACTAGGAGATCTTGCTCTTTGGAAATGAGACCAGCCAGTGTACCCATGTCCAAAATCAACTCGTGTGATGGTTTTATAATTGCTTTTCCAGTAAAGTGACTATTTTAAAGGATACTATTTTTGTATAATTTCTCTTCTCTAATAAAAAAAATGTGTTATTCTGAAATCTAGGGTGATACTTCCTGAATTAATCCCAATTAGATTTATTAGTAGAAAATGCTTGCTATGTCAAAAAAAAAAAAAAAACAAAGCCACAATTATTTCCATGCCTTTGAGGGACAGAAGGGCCTTTGTCAAACTTTCATCAACTTCTTTTAACTCATTTGTTTGAACCCAGATGTCTGGATATTCCCCAAGTCTTCATGCCCACTAGAGTAATGCTGTCCTTTAAGAATTAGGGAATGCTCTAACACTTATCCCATATGTTGTAGGAACAGTGTTCTCCCTGGCTTGTGGTCGGTGATGTTACATTAAAAAAATTTTTTTTGTGTCTATTTATTTTTGAGAGAGACAGGGAGAGTGCGAGTGGGGGAGGGACAGAGAGAGAGAGGGAGACAGAGGGCCGGATAAGAAGCAGGCTCTGTGCTGATAGTGGAGAGCCTGATGAGGGGCTCAAACTCATAAACTGGGTGGCCATGACCTGAACCAAAGTCAGAAGCCCAATCAGCTGAGCCACCCAGGTACCCCAGTGATGTTCCATTAATCCCAGTGGCCTCTGGTCTGATCTCTAGCTCCATTTATTGCTATTTCCTTCTCTCCCCCATAGTGTTGACCCAGGCATAAAATGCAGTTAGTTTTTCCCAGCAGACATTTATTCTTTCTAAATATACTTTTTAAACTTCCAACCATGTGGATAAAGATTAATGTTGCTGAGATCAAATGAGATACTGCATGGAAAGTGCCTATCACCAGTGTGCACATGAATATCTTACCTTTCAAAGCAGAATCATGATTACATGCACAAACTCTAGATTGATAGAACTGGATTTCTGCCCTTGCTCCTTTTCTGTTTGACTCTTGACAATACATTTGGTCTTTATGCACTGTAGCAAAATGGGACCCATAGTAACACTTAATAGTTATAGTAGCTGAAAGGACCAAATGCAATACTGTAAAAAACTACTTGCCAAATACACTATTATTATTATGGTTTTGGCTTTTTTTTTTTCCTCCCTCCAGCCTGTCTTTAACAAGTGCGTGCCTGATACCACTCCTTCCTTTCTTCTTATCCATTAGCCTTTGGATATCAAAATAGCAGTTATAATGAAAACTTACTAGGGAGTTTAGGTAATCCACAATGCCATATATGATTTATTTCATTAAAACAGAATCTTGCTAAGTATTGAGGATTTTATTTGATTTTTGTTTTGTTTTGATGTGTGGACTACACATTGCTTTTGATGTCTTTAGTGCTTTTATGGGCTCATTTGATGGGGACTTGTATTTGAACTGGGGTTTTTTCATTCCTGAATCTCAAATGTGTTTGCACAAAGAGAAACATTTATGCTCTTTACTAATCCTCTCTCTAAACAACAGAATTCATGGAATACACCACGATGGTCTGTTTTGAGTTCAAAATTAGCTTATTCTCTTAGTCCCTTTAGAAACTGGAAGATTCGATGGCCTTCAATAAACTCCAGGGTTTTGTTTTGTTTTGTTTCTTTTTTGTCCTTTAGCTAAAAAGAGAACATTCTAAAGATAATGAGTTCCTTCTGGGAGAGTTTTATTCATCGTGTTATACTCAAGTCAAAAACAACTGTCCGAAAGGTTTTGATGGTCTAGTACATTCCTGCTCATTTGAGTAAGACCAACGAACTCATTGGAAGATCAATTAGTTTCTATCACTGGGGTAACACACAGATTCCTAGGTGCCTTCACAGAGAATATTTTAATACAAATGCTTTATTTTTGTTTCTTTTTTTTTTAAAGAAAGAAAACAAAATGTCATTCTCCACATAGGAAAGGTGACATTTTTGAAAATCATTGACATTTTTCTGTATCCTGGGCTATTTCAAGCAGTGACATTATTAAATTAATTCAGCAGAAGTAGAAAAATTGCCCACAGAGTATTCAGCCAAATAGAAAGTCCAAATGTGTAAATATGATCAACTGCTGAAGAACTCACATATTTAGAATTACCCTTAATTTCACAACCTTGAGTCTTGTCTCATCAAGCTGAGAAGGCTAAGCAGCAAGGATTGGATTTGAATTTGTGCATCACATTTTAGGCCCATTATTTCTGTTCGTATAAACATTTTTGTATATAAGAGTATCAGTAAATCTGCTTAAAACAGCTATATTTCTGAAAAATTTGTCTATAAAGTGGAATTTTGTATATGAAACCCTTTAAATGAATTTGAAATGCTCTATTTGTGGATTATAAAATCACAAGTGATTTCTTTGTTGTAATCTCAAAAATAGAAACAAACAAACAAAACAACAACAAAAACCCCTCAGATATTAAGTCCAAAGGTCTTCAAGTGAGCTTTGGGAAGAGAATGCAATAATTAATTTCTGTCTATATTTACTTAGATAAAAAAAGAATTTGAGTTTTGCTAGTATTTAATATATGAACTATATCACCCTCTCACCCGGTTGAAATGTCAGAGGGTCAGGGACATATCTTCCAAATGTGCACTGACCACTCACAGCCATCAGGAGGCACACCAGCCACAGAGCTGCAGGTGTTAATGTTTAGATGTTATATCTCGGGGAGATATGAAGTCTAGAGGTAGAGTCAGGCTACTAGGTATTTTGGGAAGCCCAGGGCAATGGCTATTTACATCCAGAGTGAAAGAGCTTTGGTTCTGTATTTTAACAATCACTACTGCATTCCACCTGTGTATTGATCCCACATGAGTCCTGTATGGTGTCCACAGTACACTGGACATGGTAAACTAGTCCATGGTAAACTGGAAACCCCACTTTCATGTGGAGCCATGGACAGGACAGTTTCCCTCACACAGATGCCCAACGCATCAGTACACAGCACAGTGCTTGTATACCTAGGTAAGCAAATGTAAGGAATGGATTCTGTAGTTTTGAGCAGATTGCCCAGCCCAACATGGGCAAATGGTTTAAATTATTCCTGTAAAGCAACCTCTGATTTGAGATACAGCTGGTGACAGAAGCCCGTGTTCCACCAGTCAACGGAAGAGCTGGGATATGCCACTCCTGGCAAAGACCTTCCTCAGTCACATTGTGACATTTAACATACTTAAGTGGCAAGAGGCTGAAAAAAGGAAATACGTAAATGGTCAATAATATTTAAAACATGGATTTATATCCAGTATGAGTAATGTTGAACTGCACTGTGTGTCTTATATTTTAGATAATACAGAATGACACATTGTAGTTAAGGAGACATTTAAAAATAGTGTTTAATATCATCATCCCCTACTCAAGCTTTTAAAAAATATAAATTTTAGAAACCCTAGTGCATAGAACTGGATTAATTTCATTTTTTTAATTATTCCCCATCTACCTTGCAAGGTCCCCTTTTGTGTAAATTGTACTTTTTCATATGCCATAAGAAGCCTCCACGATTCATGAGTATCCATGAATCCCTCACCCAAGGCAAGAGCTAATGTTACTGGTAATTTACATATGTATATATCTCAGGTTTAAAATGTTTCTATTTTGTATATGGGTATATGTTTATAATGAACATAATATAGCAATACACCAGTACTCTCCTTTTTATTCCTCCAGGCCTTTTTTTTTTTTTTTTTTTTTGCAATAATATCAAACCACCCATTTACAAATTTTCTTAAGCTGCTGGAATTAAGTAGTATATCTTTGGGATCGTGTAGCTGTTTTTATCGACTTTGGTGGGTACAGGAAGGGCCAAACCAACAGCTAGAACAAAAGCGTATCACACACCCTCAGCTGGAATCCAGTGGCAACACTGGAGGAACATGCCACACCGGAACATGTAAGGGCGGGGGGTGGAGGGAGGGGGTGGGGGTGGGAAGAAGAACTGCTCTTCATTGGTTTTCAAAGAAAATTCACTGGAAAAGTAGTGAACAAATAAATGGTCATCATGAGTCAAAGGTATTAATCATATAGACCTTCAGCCTAGGCAAGTTTTTTTTTTCTAATACCCTCCCCTGAAATAAATTTACCAGTGATCCCAAAGATTGAGTACAATGAGGATAATTCATATTTGCTTTCTTTTCTAGAATTTGCCAGTGTCTTCAATCTTCATGGGGAACTGTAGTAATTCCTACAGTAATTTGGGGGTTGAGTGTTTATGAAAATTAGCCCTTAGGTCTATGAGTTTAAAGCAATGCAAATTTTAGCACACATTGGCTGTTACAGAATTTTTTATCCAAAATAATGCCAGTTTAGTGCATGCGTGCATGTAAGCATATATAGATATAGATATAGATATAACCTTAAGATAGAATCCACCCATCATCAATATAATGAAGCCTATTAAAGAACACAGGAGCTATGTCTCTTTGGCTTATTATTTTATCCTCGGTATTTAGCAGGGTAAATGGCACATGCTGGATACTTACTATATATTGAATGAATGAATGAATCTAGAAAATCTTTCTTTGTTGACAAATTGTCTTGAGGCATATGTGTATCATGTATGCAGTTCTGAGCTTCCAAAAGCTTGGCTTCAAAGCCCCTTCTCGGACTCAAGAATCCTCAGTCTCCTGAGTGTTTCCGTCATCTGCAATTATATCTGTAAAGAGCCATGCAGTCACAACTGGGAGACTGATTCTATAATGCAGAGGTATCTGAGCCATTCTCAGTACCCACTGTGGGAGCTTTTCCCTCGAGGTCACTTAACAGTTTGCTTTTTCATTCTTTGAACGAAAGTTCTTAGGAAGGATGTTCCAATTAGGGATATTATTATTGTTATTTCTCATCAGTGTATAAATGTATATGCCACATATTTACCACAATGTCCAGTCTTGAAGAAAAAACATGAAACTTCTCCCCAGAATCCAGACTTCCTGCCCCAGGTATAGCCTCATGTTTCTGACATTTTCCAAGTTAAAAAAAATATACAAAAAGCAAAACAACCACAAATATGTTGTCTATAGTTATCTCCGTTTTCTTGCCTCTTATTCTCTTTTTAATCCATTCCACTGATGATTCTGTCCTTACCCCACCAAACTCCCCTCATCTGGGGCATCATGCAGTAAGTCCCTCAGCAACAGGTTGGTATGTTGGCTCACTCCCTCTGTCTTCTCTTCACTTGTGTCATGATGTGACACTCCTGGTTTTCCTCCAAAGTTTATTTCTTTTCAAAGGAGAGAGAGACAAAGAGAGAGAGAGAGAGAGAGAGAGAGAGAGAGAGAAAGAATCCCAAGCAGGCTCCACACTGTCAGCTCAGGGCCTGACATGGGACTTGAACTCATGAGCCATAAGATCATGACCTGAGCCAAAATCAAGAGTTGGACGCTTAATCAACTAAGCCACCCAGGCACCCCTCATACTGCTGCTCTTAGCCTCCTTTACCACTTTCTTCCTCCCCAATGGGTCCCATTTTGTTGAGAAGCTACACTCTGCATTGTAGGGACTTCCAAGCAGTTCCACAAGTATATATGTCTTCTAAATTGCAATAACTCCCAAACTTAAAATTCCTAAGTTCTTCCTTAACTCTCCAGAGTCACATATCCAACTATCTACTTGAAATATCCACTTTGATATTTGCATCTCAAACTTTATGTGTAAAGCATCCCTCTTTCAGCTTCCTCTGTAACAATCAAGTCCACCACTAACAAGCAAGTCCTCAAGTTGGAGCCCCAGATCATTCATGATCTTTCCTTTCCCCACATCTCTCCACATTGAACTCTCAGCAACCTTCTGGAAAGTGTCTTCAGAATGTAGCCTGAACTTATGACTTACCAACCCCATTTCTATCACTAGAGAGATGCCATTATTTTTGCCTCGATAATAGACAATAACCTTGTAACTGACTCCTTCTTTTACTTTTTCTTTTTTTGCTCCTCTATAATTCATTTTCTCTGGTAAAGTCAGAAGGGTGTTTGCATACATGATTCATTCTCCTACCTAAGACTTCCTGCATCTCACCATCACACTTCGGATTATACCTAAACTCTTTTACAGAGCTTACCACCTAGATTTGACTCATTATTCATTATCTCCTACACCCCAAACCAAGTACAACCTTCACTCCACACAGTGTTCTTGGTGCCTCTGAATTCGCCAACATATTTTTCCCCAGTCTCTGGGCCTTGGAGCCAGCTGTTCCCTTTTCTTAGGAAAACTTCTGTCCAGATATTCAAGGGGATTATTCATTTCTGTCATTCAAGTCTGAGCTTAAATGTCATCTCCTCTGTCACCTTGTCTGAAGATCAGCCATGCAATTGTAGCTGATAGATACCCACCAGAAAAACGAATAAGCACATATATTTTATATCCTATCCCGTTGCTTTCTTTTTAGCACTTTTCAATATTTGATATTATCTTTGTTTTTACTCATTTATCTTCCCCAATGGAGACAATGGTCTGACATGTGTGTTGGATGAATATTTGTTAAAGCAATGGCTGGAACAAGAGAGGGGAGTGTACTATTCCCTCTAGGTCTTTTTAGAAATATAATCTTTTAATTGAAAGTATTTATTTAAAAAAATTAATGTTTATTTATTTTTGAGAGAGAGAGAGAACACGAGTGGAGGAGGAACAAAAAGAGGGGAGACAGAATCTGAAGCAGGCTCCAGGCTCTGACCTGTCAGTGCAGAGCCTGATGTGGGTCTCGAACTCAAGAACGCTGAGATCAACCCAAGCAGAGTGATTGGCTGAGCCACACACAAGTGTTCCTTAATTGAAAGTATTTCTGAGGCACAATAGATACACAATATCAGGCTGCTTCCTCAACATGGATATCTTATTTTGATATTTGACACAAGGAGTCAGCTAACTTCCAGTGGGTGCCTATGGGTTGCTTTCCGACAGTTGCTCAGACCTAATGTAGCAGGACGGTTCCCCAGAGTCAGCAAACCTGTGTAAAATTTCTTCAACTTTCATGTATATCAGGGAAGTCCCATTCAGGAAAATCAGCTGCAGTTATTGGCATCACCATGTCTATACCCAATTTTAATTTTTTCCTAGCCATCCTGCTAAGGGATTTTGGAGGGTAAACAAGCATGAAATGAATTTTCCATAGTAATTTAGTCATTTAAGGAAGGCTCAGGTCTGGGAACACTTGGAGAAGTGGTGCCAAGTTCTCGACTTCCTCTTTTCATCTTTTAATACTGATTTTAGTTGGGTGAAAACACCAAAGGCGACTAATGCATTACTAAAAACAGGTCTAATATAATTGTGGTTCTTCCTTAGTAACTCTATACAGTTTAAGGTGGTTTTTTGGGGTTGAGTGCCCTGATAATAAATTGTCACAGCTGACTGAATGATGCTGGCTCATTCTCTGAGCCAGACGTGGCTTCATTACTAGCTCCAGCTTAGGGTTTTTCTAATATAGAAAATTAGACCTGAGGAATTGTACATGAATTATTTCTATTAAATAATCTGTGAAAAACTAGAGAGTGGGTCTTACTTATCAAAATTAGAATTCAAATGATCTTTAAAACAGCAGTTTTACATTATCTAGAGCTGGCACTAACCTACCTCCATGAATACCCTAGAACAAATTTCTGGGCCATGGATCTTACATGTTTCTAACGTGACACATTTCTATTTAATGTTAGTTCCCTCCTCAAGTTCTTCTAAATGTATTGCCATGTCCTCTTGTTAGCAAAATGGAAGAATGGTCCAACTCTCGCTGTCAAGTGCTTCAAGTCTACTAGAAAATTAAAGGGTGAGAGAGACTGATGAACAAAACCATTTCCTTTAAATGAGGAAAGAAGAAATAGACAAGTCAAAACCTGAATAGTATTAATAAATTATTTGAAAATGTATGTATTAGAAGAGAGATACTTAATTAATTATATAAATAAAAAAAAGGGACAAGTATAGCCAGCAGGTTTGTAATGAATACTTCAGAAGCCAGTGCTTAAAAAATATGTTTCTTAATTATGTTAATTTACAGATTTCTGAAAGAAAGGGTGTTAATGGGATAAAAGAATTTCAATACGTAATATAAAGATGAATCAAAATGAATTGTGAACCAAAAAAAAGAAAAATGGGAGCAGATGACACACAAATAGGTTGTAAACATTATGGTCTCTTTTCTCATGCATATACACTGATATAAAATGTTCTCTTTGTCACTTTAGATTTTAGAGATTGAAATTTAATAAAGTGTTAGACAAGGAGACAGAAACTGTAATGGCTTCCAATTGTTTTGTATATTTACTTCTAAAACCTGGATTTCTTACAAGACAATACTGTGTAGCCCAAGATTAAGATCAAATTTTACCTACAAAGCAAATAAACAAACAACTCTTTAACATTTGAGGAAATAAGGGTCGGAGAAATCCATTCAGGGGTGGAATCTATCAGTTGCAAAGTACAATTGACTGAAACTTTGACTTTTATTTTCATATTTACTTGAAAGCTATAGTCAAAATTATTAATATCAGGGATTATCTATGGATTTGAGCTTTGGTTGGGCACCCTGATTTGCCTCCACTGGACCTTTTGAGGTATTCTATTTGTTTTAATTCAAATGAGCATCACAGAATGATAGAGCTTAATTCAAATTTAGAAATCACTGAGCACCACTCCACCCAGCCCCACCTGTGGATAAGAACTTGGAGTTCCTGATAGTATAAGTGTAGTTCACATAGAGAGTCAGAGAATGAGCTTATGGAGGTATTGGGGATATCAGATTCCAAGCCTTTCATTGCCCTTCAGTGAGAGAGGCCAGCCCAAGCTTAGTGCAAATGTCACAAAGAAAAAAAATTCAGAACTCTGTTCAAGGGGCCACCATGCTGACTTGATGGTCTAGGAAGCTTATATCTTCAGCTCCATGGACAGTCTTGTGCCTGTTCTACCAAAAGGAGCTTCTGTTCTGGTTGCCCTTCATCCTACTTTTCCATCTTTACCATTTCTCAGAGGACATTTGAAAAGCATCACATTCTAGCAATAGAAAAAGAATCACGGATTAGAGATTAGTGATTTGAAAACACTCCTACAGGGGCGCCTTGGTGGCTTAGTTGGTTAAGCGTCCGACTTTCGCTTAGGTCATGATCTCGTGGTTCATGGGTTCGAGCCCCGCGTTGGGCTCTGCGCTGACTGCCAGCTCAGAGCCTGGAGCCTGTTTCAGAGTCTGTGACTCCCTCTCTTTCTGACCCTCCCCTGCTCACGCTGTCTCTCTCTCTCTCTCAGAAATAAATAAAACAGTAAAAAAAAAAAAAGAAAAGGAAACACTCCTACAGCCATTTAGCAGTGAAGGAGACAACCAATCCTGCATATCTTTCATTTTCAGTAAGATATTCCCTGAGAAATAGACACCGTAGTCCTGGAAAGGTCAATTCCAACAAACACCCAGGCTGAACTACCTCACATTTTAATTAAATATTTTTCTGGTGGTGTTTGGAGGTAATTCCATTGATTTGCTCCATGTAAAAGAATTTACCCAGCAGGGTTTTCTGGAGGTGGTCTGGCTGAGTCAATTTTCTAAATATAAAGAAATATAAGAGTGTAGCAAATCTCGTTGGTTGTGAGGCTCAGTGGAACTCTGCCTTTTTCTTCCATTCTAAGAAAGCATCAATTTCACTCAGGGTCTCTGTCTTTCTCCTACAGCCACAGGCTTCCCTGGGCCAGTCACAGAAGTCGCACGGACCCTTCACATGCTTAGTTTTGGAACAGCCGTATGGCATAACTCAGGAGGAAGTGTGAGGAAGTATCTGCTGAATTACATTTGAGAAAGGGTCTCTTCTTATAAAAGCCATAGTGAGGAGGGCATTTATCTGCTTCTCTTGGACACTGTCGTGCGTGGATGTCACATCCGGGTTGAAAGAGCCATTTTGCAACAGTGAGGGCAGCCAGCTGGAGAAGGGAGCCAAAACGTCAAGGAGGAGAGAGAGCAAAGACAGAAGGGAGGATGGCTCTCAGTGACATCACCGAGTCCCTGCTGTCACCAGCCCTTCACTACGATGCCCAAGGCTTCCCGTTACACAAGATAATACCATTTTCCTCAGTGTTTAAGACAGCTAATTGTGAGTTTTCTGCTGTTCTGCAGAAAGTCCTAGTGGACATACAAAGCATACGGAAGTGGCCTTTTTCTCTGATATTTTGCTTAAATGTAGTGACCCCTATCAAGGACTTCTACTTCAGCAACATACCTCCATCACTAAAGATGCCACTAAGAATATATAGTTGGCTAGATTACTATCCCCAGTGATGGAATATTCAAAATCTAATCAGTTTTCAGTTCAAGGAAATAACCGCTAATAAAAAAAAATGCTTTTGGATCATTTCATGAGCTAGAGTACTTTATTCCATATGGCATCCTGCACGTCCATATGGCTTCAGGAATTAGAGAGGTATATTTGTCAAAATATTCAATCAATTGCAGCCCTTAAAGTTGATAATGTTATGTGTTTGGAGCATACACCATCTCTTGAATATGGGGGAAAGTCAAAGGAGCAAATGCCAGCCAAAGGAAAATCATAGTGAGTTTATATTCAGCAGAGAGAGAAAAGAAAGAAAAGAGGCCCGTGCTGCTGTAATTTAATCTAAATCATGTGAACGATATTGACTCAATGCTGCTATAACCTACTCACGGGCAAAAGCAATGTGTAATAAGGTTTATTCAAATAAGAATGGGGCAGGAAATTCTGATTATTTTACATTTCAATTGGCATAATTTCAGAATTTCAACCATATATAAAGCAGTTACCTTGGAGAAAAAGACTTGTAATAAGCAAACTTAAACACTTTCAAAATATTTCAGGTTTTTTTTTTTTTTAATTCTTCCGTACCACTGATCTTCCCAACCAGACTTCAAAGAGTATTATTCTTAACCCCTTCTGGCCGTGGCTGCCTGTAAACTGTTTCAGTTGTGACTGATTTGTGAAAGCTTCTGCAAATTAGGCTTTCCAGATATAAGGCTTAAGGCAAGCAGCTGCCCGTGGAAAATACACCACACCACAGACTCTGGTCATTTTTATGTACTGCCATTTGAGCCCAACGTCTTTCAGAGTGACTGGGGCAGGCCACTCAGTGGGGCAGGCAAAGCTTCCTGGGCAACAAGTCCTTTTTGCAGGGTGAAAAAGAAAACCAAAGGAAAGAAAAAAACAAGGATTAGCTGGAGCTGTAATGCACCGAAATTCTCCCAAGGGAGTGAAGGCAGAGAAAATGTAAGATTCCAATGCTATGTAGAAAAGAGAGTTAGCTACCAGAGAAACAAGGTCAGTTCCCCCAGATTAAAAAAAAAAAAAAAGAATCAAAAACATCAGTTAAGAGATGGGCAGAAAAGTCTGCAAGGGCCACAAGGCACAAAGAGACCAATTTTCTGAAATGCATTTCGTTTGGAATTAACTACTCTCACATCAGGACGCAGAATAGACCCAGCACAAGTTAGGTGAGTAAATTGCAATGTGTGCGGCAGTGTGCATGCGCGCGTGAATGTTTATACAAAGGCACTTCTACATGACCAAATTCAAAATATATTTCATTTCATCAGAGAATTCTCCTCCAGATATGGTAGTGAAACTTGAATGCCTTAATTAGCACTAGCTAATTCCCTTCATGTCAACTCGGATCCAGTACTTCTCAGTCATCAGAACCCCAGGAATGCCCACCTCTGGGGTTCACCTTACAAACTGGCAGGACAGTGCCTTTTGAATAACATAAAGAAACCACCAAAGTTGAAACCACTGCAGGCATGGACCCATTAAAAAACAAACAGCAGGGGTGCCTGGTGACTCAGTCAGTTGAGTGTCCGACTTTGGCTCAGGTCATGATCTCACAGTTTGTGGGTTCGAGCCCCACATCAGGCTCTGTGCTGACAGCTAGCTCAGAGCCTGGAGCCTGCTTCAGATTCTGTGTCTCCCTCTCTCTCTTCTCCTTCCCCACTCATGCTGTGTTTCTCTCTGTCTTAATAAGAAACAAACATAAAAAATTTTAAAAAAGAAAAAGAAAACCAAACAGCAAACCAGGGTATGTGGAGTCTAGTGAACCTGTCCTGTGATACCAGGATTGACAGCACTCTCCTTTCTCAAGTTTTTATCGAAATTCTTTGACGTGCAACATATCACATCCCCCCACAGTCGGGCTATCACAAGCTCCTACAATGTGAGCACCTTGAGAGCAGAGCAGTGCCTGGTGTCACTCTGGCAAAAAGACAGGACTGAAGGCATCCTGGGGTTCAGCTCCATTGGTGAATGTATCCAAATTCCCTCTTCTCTGTGCAGACTTTCCTGATTTCTGCAGATCCCACTGGTTCTTCCTTTCAGGAACCTCTAGTCCAGTAAAATTTAGGGTTTCATAGTATTCTTAGGTTTCTTCCTCCTGCCTCATCTCTCCAAGTAGTTGCAAACCCCTTGAAGAAAGAACCATGACTTTTGATCTCTCAGCTCCTTATCATCAGCGCTTGACATGGTGTTGAGGATTTGTGAGGGTGATTGATTTGGGGGTGAGGAGAGAGGGGATTTTGAAAGCACTAGAGAAGGCCTGCAGCTCAGTTTATGCTGACCCCTTGCTCGGTGTGAGCCTGTGCCAGGTATGAGGCATCACGGCTTTAAATGAAGCCACAGTGACATCACTCTGACTTTCCTCAGAGGGTGGCTCGAAGAGAGTAGAAGCGGCAAGAATTTGGAAACAGAAAAATCTGGGAAATCAGTCTCTGTGTGTTTTCATTATTAGAATTCAAATAATGCAACTTTCTTGCATGTTTTAGGGAGTAGTAAATGAGGTAACGCCTTGGGTCAGACCTAACACATAGGGGCAGAGTGCTGTTCCGGTCATTCCCTTCCTACGCTGGTAGCCAATGACTTTTTTTCCCCAAACTTTTCCCTGGAATGAATATCTGTTATCTTTGATGTTACCTTTTTGAGAAAATACCTAAGGAAGTTCCTGTGAGGAAAGTCAGGGGATTCAAATGGCCAGAGGAAGATTTCTAAGACTCCCTGCTTATTATATATATTCTCCAGCAATTAGTGCTCCTAGTCATACCTAAACACACACACACACACACGCGTGCACACACACACACACACACTTTCAGTATATATTTGTATCTATATGAGTAACCATAAACGGTTGTATTAGTTTTTTGTTGCTGTCACAAGGATTCCTGCAAATTTGAAACAAGATGATAATACAGATTAAGATCTTACAGTTCTGTTCATATGGGTCTCACAGGGCTAAAATCAAGGTGTTGGCAGAAAGCTGTGTTCCTTTCCAGAGGATCCAGGGGAGAATGTATTCCTTGACTTTTCCAGCTTCTAGAAACTGCCTGCATTCCCAGATTCATGGCTTCTTCCTCCTGAAAGCCATCAGTGGTGGCTTTCCATCCCATGTGGCTATCTTTATGGTTCTTCCACTATGGCCACGAAAGGTCTACTTTTCAGGATCCATGTCATGATGTTGGCCCACCTGGATAAACCAGAATAATTTCCATACCGTAACCTTACTTACATCTACAAAGTCCCTTTTGCCACATAAGGTAACATATTCACAGGCTGGCAGGGTTAGGGCATGGTCTTTTTCTGACTGGCGGGAACTTCTGCCTACCATAACGATGAGGCACGCATTTCAAACCTAGGGCATGCAGAATGCACACACTCCTGAGAGTTCCTAAGCCACCTCAGTGTATAAATTAATCTGTCTCTTCTGCAAACTTCTGATACTTCAAAACTGTTCAGGCTGATGGGTCTGGCCTCCTGGGTCCTCAAGACTTCACTGAATTCATTAGAGGCCTCTATGCAGCTACTACAAAACCAAAACTCTTGGTCCCCTATTTCTGTCTGACCCACTACTTTCTCTGCCAGCTCTACCTTTGCCCCTGGTTGTTCAAACTGGGGTCTCTGCACATCACACTTCCCAAAAGCTTTAGGATGGGCAGAACTGTTGGAGACCTGACTCACTCCCTATCTTTCCCATCCAAGGTACTCTCACATTCCCAAATCCATTCTGATGTCTCCAGGGCAGAAGGAGCCCAAGAAGAAGGTCATCCTGTTTTCAGGAAGTTGCCATCCTATCTCTCATTGTAGGGCTATTCTTGCACGGAGCCCCACACCCCACATATCCTCATCCTTCTTCTGGTCTCTGCTCACTACCCACTAGTGCTCTGATGGTGGGCCATTTCTTCTGCAGCTCTCAGCCCATCCATGCCCCAGCACCAACATGGACCGCATGCTCTGCTAAACTAGTACTCTCCATGTTGGGACAGGGATAGGCATTTGACCTAATTTGGTCCCGTTGCAAGGAGACCCGGGCTTGAATGGTGGTCATAAGGAGGAGATGCTTTCGTTCCCTGTTTGTCTTGTCATACGGAGGATGGTGTGAGCCTGGTGCTATCAGTAACTGGCACATGCAACCTGGGATGAGGCCAACATAGCAGAGTCAGAGAAGAGATGATGAGAAGGTAGGTCCTATTGGCTTTGATTGACATTCAGATTCCAACCATCTCTGAAATCGAATATCCAAGAGCTTGTTCTTTATAGGTTACATTTTTTTCTTTTACAGTTTATTGTCAAGTTGGTTTCCATGTAACACCCAGTGTTCATCTTAACAGGTGCCCTCTTCCATGCCCATCACTCCTTTGCCCCTTCCCCCCCATCAACCCTCAGTTTGTTCTTAGTATTTAAAAGTCTCTTATGGTTTGCTTCCCTCCCTCTCCTTAACTTTTTTCCCCCT
Organism: Proteles cristata cristata; assembly: GCA_017311185.1. NCBI lineage: Eukaryota > Metazoa > Chordata > Mammalia > Carnivora > Hyaenidae > Proteles > Proteles cristata. Next base: position 738,276 of record JAESUZ010005368.1, read on the forward strand.
TCCCCTCTCCCATGGTCCTCTGTTAAGTCTTTCCTGTTCCACATATGAGTGAAAACACATAGTATCTGTCCTTCTCTGCCTGACTTATTTCGCTCAGCATAACACCCTCAAGGTCCATCCATGTTGCTACACATGGCCAGATTTCATTCTTTCTCATTGCCATGTAGTATTCCATTGTATAGATAAAGCACATCTTCTTGATCCATTAATCAGTTGATGGTTACAAAATTTTTAAAAATGAGTTAGTTTTAACTAGATTACTCCTCACTTGATTTTTCTCTCTTGAAAATGTAAGTAATGCCTTCTCTCGCTGGGCCTCATGTCTTCTTAAATAATATTATTCTGGATCATTATCTTGTATAATATAGTTTGGGCAGGCACAACTACTCTCACATTTATTTATTTATTTTTAAATAATAACATTGGTGGGTGATTAGACCATGTTCTTCTAAATCAAAACATACTAATGAAATCTACAAGTCATTTTTTCCTCCTTTAGAACTATTGTCTGTCTGTCTGAGTCTAAACGTATGAATATTATCAATATTCAAGTTCCACATATGATCTTGGGCTGAAAAATAATGAGAAAAATACTTTTCTTAATATTTTCTAAGAAAAGCTATCTTTGCATTTTGAGCCATGTAATGAAATTGAATGATAATGAAATTGAAGACTTTATTTCTCTGAGATATAATTATATCTTGTCTCTTGCTACAGTGAATGTTTTCAGGATCAAGTGAATATTTTTCCTCAAGTTTGGCCCAGATGGGTGTTGATTGGATGAAACAATTCGCATTTCATTTATTTGTCCCAACTTCTTTTTCAGAAATGAAGTAGATAGTATTAAAGGCATATTAAGTTTTTTACGAAAAATCAATCTGACGATTCCTATGCCCAATGGAAACTTATTTTTTCCTGGCTAAAAACCCAAACAAAACAAAGCAAACCAAAAAGATCATTTTTGAATGAATATTTTTACAAAACATATATGTTTGAAAGGGTTTAAACTGAGAATACATGAGGGACTTGTGTATGTCAATAATAATGAGAAAAACAGCCCAATAAGTGGGCCAAAGATTTGAAGAGAACATAGGGGCAAGTAGGCACACAAAAGGATCTCACCCTCTCTGATCACAAAGGAAGTGCAAATTAAAGCATATATTATGCTCCTCTGTACTCACAAGAATGCATGAAGTTTAAAAGGCTGACAAGGCCATGTATTGATGAAGATATAAAACAACAGGGACACTCACATATTGTCAGCAGGAATGCCAAATGCAACTACTGCTTTGGTAAGAAGTTGGACGGTATCGTAAAAAGTGAAACATAGTTCTGCCATATGACCCAACAACCCTATTCAAGGCGTCTACCCATGACAAATGAAAGCACATGTCCACACAGTTACTTTTACACAAATGTCTGTAAGAGCAAGATTCATGATGGCTCTTAGCGCTCACAGCATTCATCAGCAGGTGCAAGTCAGCAAAATAATGAAGTACTGATAAATGCAACACAATGGATGAACCTCTAAAATAATGTGTCAAAATAAACATCAAGGACTATATGCTTTTCTTAATCTGCTTCATCTACTGTAACAAAAATACAGCAGACTGGGTGGCTTATAAACACTGGAGATTTATTTCTCTCAGTTCTGGAGGCTGGAAGGCCAAAGATAGGGTTCCAATATGGTTGGGTTCTAGAAGAAAGAAGCCTTCTTTAGAGTTGCAGACTGTCCACTTCTCACAGCGTCCTCATGTGGTAGAAGGAGCCAGGGACCCCTGTGGAGTTTCTTTATAAGAACACCAATCCATTCATGAAAGCTCCATCCTTATGACCCACATACATCTATCCCAAGGCCCTAAATTCTTAATATCCATTATCTTTAGGGATTAGGATTGGCCAGACCATAGCAGTACTGTATATTCTTTTTATGTGAACTTCAAGAAAAGGCAAAACTCTAGTGACAGAAAGCAGAGGAGCAGTGGCCTGGGGTTGGGGGTTAGGAGAGAAATGATTTAAATGAGCCGTGAGGAGCTCTTCAGGGCCCACGGAACAACATCATGTCTTGATTGCAGTGGTGGTTACATGGCTGCAAGCGACTGCCAAAATTCATCAAATTGTACACTTCACGTGGATGGATTTTATTGTGTGTGATTTGTACTTCAATAAAGCTGAAAATAAAGAACTAATCCCAATAATACCATGAGGTGAATAGGAAGGCGTTTAATAAATATCTTTATAAATACGTCTTGTTGAAAACAGTAATTTGTCATCATGGTGACATTATTTTGGGGCTGCCATATCATTTTGGCTTCATTTGGTCTTTAAGTAGAATATATTTGCTAATAAAGTTGTGCTGTCTAAGATCACGGGAAGCAGCCCCACAGCAGCAAACCTTATCTCTACTTAACTTTTTGAGATACTCTTACTGGAAGCTCTTATTTTTGCCCCCTCAGTAATGTTGAGGGCAATGGAAATTCTTAATGGCACAGGGCTGTTTCATACCACTTTAAAATGGCAGTATGGACGGCACTTTGTTCTCGTTCCTATCTCCCACAAATGGTTGGTGCCATCTCCCGGGAAGGACTGTCCCTCTTTAGGTTCTAATTGTACGCACAGCCCTCTTTACAATGGCTCAAATACACCTTTGAAATGTGGCAGAGCTGGAAGTCTGTACTGGCCACTTTACCTCTGTGATACATTAAAAGGTGTAATCCAACTGAAATGTAAATCACTGTTCTTGAAAACAAATCACAAATGGAGATAACAGGGCTGCAGAGGCGCTTTAAGCTTCTGAGGGCCCACCTATTTCTTTCAGGTATAAATTGCAGCCACACTGCTATCAAGGGTAATAAGGGGTTGCTGAGGCATGCTGATTACAAGGTGATGGTAAACAATGCTTTTAAAAGCAGTGCCTGAATAGAAGAACACACAACATTAATCACCTGAATTCAAAAAGACTCACAGGAGGAAAGAGTGGTTTTCCTGTGTTATAGCTCTAGCTGGCCCCTGTAGACGACCTGCGAGGATCCTTTGGTAAATAGTAGTTTTTATTCCTTCATAATCATCACCAATTTATGTCAAATCCTAATTGCCAGTCCATTGGTAAAAAGAAAAACAGTGATGAATTTTGCTTTGTTTGTGACCATTACGAGTTATTATTCCTGTATTATTATTATTATTATTACTATTATAATAACTGAGGTTTGTAAGTTTGGGGTTTGAGGATTTTCGGAATTGAAGAGGAGAGAGGGATTATGCAAACATCTCATAGTTTGACTTCTCTTTTCTTGGTAGAAGGCGATGAGGACGTTGCATGCGATCGTAGGTCTGTTCCAAGATGGAAAGGTGCCTGAAAATTTCCTAAGTCCTGGCAGCCATGTTTGGTTAATGAGTATCTCCAGCTTGTGAAATTATAAAGTAAATGCCAGGCCTGAACTTACCGTAAGTTAGTGTTCAGGCTTGACAGGCATGCAGGTAACTTGAGACAAGACAAGAGTCTTCTGGTTGGTCGGCTTGGATTTGTGTGTGTGTGTGTGTGTGTGTGTGTGTGTGTGTTTGTGTGTGAAACTGCTTATATAATGTTTATACCTCTATAGAATACCAACAGAGATAATTATAATTAGTCCATACCAACTTCAATTTTCTGGATCAACTATCTCCAAAATATATAAATCAAATCTCTTTCCTTCCATTATTAAGAACTGTAAGCAGATTGTTCTGTTACAATAAACAACAACAACAACAAAACCCCAGTTCCTTAGTTCAGCATTCAAAGTTGTCAGTGATCTGCTTTCATTATTGTCACTTTCTTCTTGCCCTACAAAAGCCCACCCCAACTGACTCTAGTTTTCAGGGATTCTCTGAGTTTTCCTATTTTCTTAAATCTATTCTTCCTAAAACACTTTTTATCAAATTGCCTATTTTAATCTCATTGAATGTTCTGCCCATCCATCCAACCATCCATCCATTAGGCAATCATTTATGAAAGAGTGCATGCTTGGTGCTGTGGATGAGAATTGATATGGATAAAACATTGTTCCAATTGTCAAGGTGCTCATGGTTTACTTGAGATAACAGGTTGGAGAACCAACACAATCTTAGCCCATGTCAATAAGTGTAGTGGTAAAAAGTTGTATTCAGAAAAAGGATAGCATGAAATTATACCATTCTACTATCTGGTATTTCATTGTGGTTACTTAAATAGGTCACTGCTCATTTCACTGGTCCATTATCCTCATGGTACCATCTGAACTCTTCCTGAAGGGTTTGTAACCCCTGAAGTTATGAGTGTGGTTGAATCAACGTGTGATATAAAGGCTTCTTTCTATAGAAAGCACTTACAAGCTATGAAATGTCTTAGAAAACTCCTAAATTATCCAAACACAGAGTAAACAAATTTGGTGTGAACTAGGTCAGGTCTCATGGGGAATGGCCTATGTACCTTGAACTCTCTGAGAACAGCAAGAAGATTTGTGGTGCCAAGATGCTTAACAAAGCTACTAATAATAAGGAAGGAAGGAAGGAAGGAAGGAAGGAAGGAAGGAAGGAAGGAAGGAAGGAAGAGGAAGGAAGGAAGGAAGGAAGGAAGGAAGGAAGGAAGGAAGGAAGGAATAAGGAAATAGCCAGAACCCTAACTCCAAAACTATCTTCCTCCATGACCTTGGGTAAATTCATCTATCTTCCTGAATCTAAGTTTCTAATTGATTGGAAGAGACTAAGCTATATTATTTCTCAGATTCTATCTATTCCAATATTCTGTTAACTAAAAAGTTTCAGAAGCTCAGCAATTTCAGCAATATTGCTTTAATGAGGAGAATTAAAAATATCTCTCTATCTGAGATATATATATATATATGTATATATATATCTTATATATCTTGTCTATATAGATAGCAATTTACTAAGATGTTGAATACATGATACTGGTTCCCAGATGAACGCCCTTTCCTACATGTGTATGACTATGTTAGTGAATAACATCAGTGGCCTGTGTTTTTAAAAATTTAAATGTGTGAGCATTCTCTTCCTTTGTGATATAAACTTGGTTGATTCCACTCTTCACACTAGAAATGATTAGAGTAGCTTTGATTTTGTGGTTTGAATCCTACAGTCTGGAACCTGTAGGAGAGAAATGGTAGAAGAGATAAGGTATAATTAGATTTCCTTCCAATGTATTTTATTCTTTGTTGCACAATAAACTATGGCATAGAACTGTATGTGGGGGTTGGTGATAATTAAATGGCAATTCTGTGTAACTATTTTTGAAGGACTAAGCCAGCTGAACATTAACACATAAGAATCCTATCGTGCCTAGCATCTCTGAAGCCATGCCATATACAGCTGAGGGCTCTCTGGCTGTCTTATAGAAAAAAGAAATCGCTTGTATCTAACTGCGGCCTATTTGGCTGAGTGCCTTTAATTATGTTTTTACAACAGTGATATTACTTTGCTTCAATGAGATGTAGCTACCTTTTACAGTGTTGTTTTGTTAGACTTACAAGTCGGACGTCTGTGTGATTGGTTGTCCAAATCCATTTGTGAGGATGGGAGGGGTCGCCATAGGTAGATGGCATTAATCATGGGCCATCCCAGCCAACAGAACTGTGTTGTCATCTTATGTGTAAGATGCTTAGGTATTTGAGGTAGAGCATTGCAATTGTTTTCCCAGGCAAAATTTCTCTCACACACTCTCTTGGGTATGCTGATTTGGGGATTTGTGTCACTTAGGAAAGGGAATTCTTTTTCACTTTTGAGAGTCCATTAGGTTGTAGTTTCAACTATATGAATAATACTAATTTATTTCATAACTATAACTTCTGACTTCAGAGATAGATCACAAAATAGAAGTTTTCACCTTTCATTATGCAGTCTAACTTATGTTGTCCCTAGCTGAGAACATAAGTGAAAGACATGTTTACAAAGTTCAACTCAAAATTTCAATTAGAGTCAAACTTAAGAATAAGAATACCATGCCTTCATGATTTCTACATACTGTTTAATATAATGCTTTATAGTCCTCAGGTCTGCCAATGTCTTTATGTGTTTATTTTGCAAAGTTGTAGTAGAAGACAAGAGAAAATGCTCTGGAGTGCTTTGTCTAATTGTGACTTTTATCCTCAGAAGTAACCATTTTCCCCTTCTCTGTGGACCTAAGATCTTTGAAAAGTATCAAGTTTGCCTTGTAATGATCAAAGTATTCAATAATGTACACAAATGAAAGGTAGCTTCTATTTCATTACAAATTCAATTCAATCACGAAGGCAGCTGACAGTACAAATTTGTGACAAATTGGGCCATTCAAGAGGCTATATTAATGAATGCTATGAAACCCGGGGATCATTTGTGAATGGAGTTGAAAAATACACCTGTTGTTTCCCGTCAGTGATAATAATCATATATCTAGGCCATAGGATAAGGCCTGCTTTCTTGGTTCATGCCCGTTAGGAAACAACCCTTCATTGTTACTTTGCATGTCGAGAAGCATTGGGAATGGTGGGGGCTGCAGGAAACGAAGCTGTGGGAATTATTTAGTGCAACCCTATACTCAGGCAGGTGCCACTTTTGGGACATTTTAATTGATCTCATTTGTTAGTTATACCTGTAAATCACACTGTTATCGTCCCTGAACAAGGAATGGAAACCAGAAATTGTCACAGACTAAAGATAGCAGACCAAGTCCCCAAATGGACCAGACATATAGATTTCCTGGCTTAGTTTCACAACAGTACATTAGATTGAAATTGAATACCTGGAAAAATCCAAATTACATGAGGCCTCTTGTTTCTTTATATCACATTGACAGAAAACAGGGTTTAATACTCTACTGCAGCCAAAGCTGCATATCATATACTAAGGTGCATGTGTGCATGTGTGTGTGTGAAAGGAACTTTTGAAATTGTGAAAAGATTTTCCGTTTTTAGTACAGTAAGTAGTGCTGCAGTACAGTAAATATTAATGCTTATCCAAAGTCTTGTTAGAAAGTACCACTTTGCATCTGGTTACAATACTCTCCAGTATCTGAATGATGGAAAGATATGGGCCAAGAATATCAATGGATTGAGAATAAAGAGGCTTTCAAAGGTTGTGGATTTCACGGGAGTCCCAGCTTGGGTGGTGGTGGGCTGGGGGAGGTCCTGTTTTTCTATGTTCCTTTAATGAATCACTCAGAAATAGATAACATCCATAAGATCCCTGCATGAGGATGGTTTTGAATTAAAGGTAGCTTCAGCATGACCCAAAACAGCCCATGACCCAAAACATACAAACAACATTCCCTCAGCATAAAAATATACTTTATTCTGTCTTTACAGTAATCTCTCTGGGCTTACACAATCATCAGTGACAGTAATGCCTAGATTCTGTGTTGTAGATCCATTCCTATGAACATCATCTCAAACCATTTAGTGTCAGCATCTCTGCTGGCTGGGGCTTTGCTTAACGGGAGGCCAAGCCAAATCCCATTTTAGCTTCAACTCAGTGACTTGCTATGGGAAACACAATCGACTTTTCATCTGCAGAGGAAAGAATTGTGGTTAACATGGAAAAATCTCTGTTAAATTATTAAATGCTCTAAAATATTTTGTTGTGATCACACTTAACAGTGACTATCGTCCGTGAAAAATACTGATGTAACTGGCATATTGAGAAATGACTATCTTTGTACCAAGTAAAAGGCACACAAGATATGTTCATTTGATCAAATCTGAACTTTCAATGATCACTTTATCGTGATATCATTTGTCTCATTAATCTCTAATTTAAGTAGTCAAATATTCCATTTGACTTTTGAAGTTTTACTTTACTTAAAACAGGTGAGCTGGTTTTATAAATGAGATAAGAATGACCTAAAGAATGAAGCGTTCTTTAGGATGAGATCAGTTTAGATGGTTTGGTCTGACAGTAGCCAGTGTTGAAATACCTTAGTTGTAGTTCTGCAGTAGAAAGCAAAATCTAATGTCTCCTAGCTTAAGTTGCTAGATGAGAGTAAAAGTGATGTAAAGAATCACCTGAACTTTCTAAGTCCACTCAGGTGAAATCATGCAGCATCATTTGTTTTGACCACAGCTTCCTTTGGTTACAAAGCCTGTGTTGCAGATATGAGGCTGTGTAGAGACTTTGGCAAGTCCTGATCATCGTGGATATCTCTAGGTGTAGAGTCAACACCTCCTTTTTTTTTTTTTAATTTTTTTTTTTCCTAGGAGAGAGAGAGAGAGACAGCATGAGCAGGGGAGGGTCAGAGAGAGAGGGAGTCACAGACCGAAACAGGCTCCAGGCTCTGAGCTGGCAGTCAGAGCAGAGCCCGACGCGGGGCTCGAACCCACGAACCGCGAGATCATGACCTAAGCGAAAGTCGGACGCTTAACCGACTAAGCCACCCAGGCGCCACTCAACACCTCCTTTTGAGAAGTGGTTCTTGGCTTGTTACAATATCCTGGTGGAAAATGACCACGCTCATGCCAACCAGGCTGCTCATCAAGATCAGGGTGTTAAGTTGATTGATATCGACAAGATCTGGCATTCGTGGGAACGCGAAATCATCCAGTGGATGGAATGTTGTAGAGTGGACAAGACTGGGGCCAGGCATGCACATGAAGGATCGTATTCCGGTTGCTTACCTGCCAGCCTCCTCCAGGGAACACCATAGACTCATCAATGCTGTAAACTGAGAAAGAAAACAATCCAACATGAGTCTGGCATCACTGAGTCTGGCATCACTGAGAAGAGGGTTTAGGGGTGTCATAACTCCATTCATATGGCATCACCGAGAAGAGGGTTTAGGGGTGTTATAACTCCATTCATATGGCATCACCAAGAAAAGGGTTTAGGGGTGTTATAACTCCATTCATATGTGAAAAACAGTGCAGAATGGAAATCCTCCCCATGGGCAGAACTCAAATTATTTAGGTTATTCGGTAAGGAGAGAGCCGAAGGATGGATCTATGGTAGTTCATAAATTGCCACAAATGGGCTGGATGGACAGGGATTTGGAAGGAGCGATATTAGGGGATTGACAATAAAGAGGTATGTGGATAGAAATCTAGGAATGGATTCCAAATGTGAGAATATTTGTATCTGGTATGAATGTTCATCAAAAAATCTTCCACTGCAAAAACATCTCCTTAATATCAGTGGACATGTTAGCCCAGCTGTGTGGCTATCATTCAGCCTCCTTCCACAGCCTGTGCAGTATTTGCTCAGTTGGCCATGATGGCAGAGATGGGAGCTACGGAGGTCTGAGTGATCAGTGAGGAGACAGGGCAGGGTTACTGTTATGCAGTGGGGTAGGATGTGCTGGGAATGGAGCACAGTTGAGCTCCTGGGATTTCTCTTATGCTAACACTATTCACAGATGAAGTTAATGGAAGATGGTGGTGAGCCATTAACAGAAACACCATTAAAAATTATGTATCTCAGAAATGAAACTGTGGATCATCCCAGTGGGATAAATAATTCTAACTAGGTATGTGCTAGCCAAGGGCAAAATGAGGTTGGTAATGAAAGAAGTCATATATATACCAACTATGACCACCCAGGAAACAAAGAGCTTAGTCTCTATCTGTATTTCCTTTCTTTCAAGTTATATATAAAAATCATAGTATATTTATAAATATATTAAATAACAAAGACATATTATTGTATATTCTATGTTATTATATATTAATTATATAAATAACATATATATAATTTGTGGTTTCTCTCACCTCCTCAACTTTGGTGGGTTAGTGGTATTTAAATTATTTAATTTTTTTCCAAACGTTACAGAACACCTAGACTTGATTCCAACCCAGTAAGACAAGGACTAGACTTTTCCAGGAAACCCCACCCTGGGTTTGAAGCTAGATCCAATAACTGACAACATGTTGATGGTTTCCTTTGAGGAGAGGATGAGTGTACAATAAAACCTTGGTTTGTGAGCATAATTGGTTCCAGAAGCATGCTTGTAATCCAAAGCACTAGAATACCAAAGCCAATTTCAACAACCATTGACTTAGTTGTGATCATGTGACATTTGGCATCACGTACTACTCGTATTGCAAGACATCACTCATTTATAAAGATAAAATGTATTGTAAATGTTTGTTCATCTTGTGGAACACTCATAAAATAAATTACTCGCATCCAAGGTTTTACTGTATTTCTACTTGTATAAGGGAGAGTTGCATTGAGTTGCATGCTGAGTGATTACCTTTTAATTTGGAAGTGTTTCAAAGAGAAGAAAAGTATGGATATTAGGTCACAAGAGGAGCATTTTGTGCACATTTTTCATCCTTGTTGTCACTCAGCAAATAAATCCTGTTATAGGCAGCAATGATGGGACCCAGTGCCCACGCTGCTACAGGATCAACCAGAGAGGTGCTCACTTTCCCAGCCCCTGACAGCATGGCCAAGGCAAAAGCATGTGACCCAAGCTTACTCAAATCTTCAGCCACCAATGTAAAGTTTCAGGTCCTGAATCAAGGCTGTGGAGACAATTCAAAATATATTCATGTTGCTGGTGTCAATGATACTACAGCCCTGACAACTTTCTAATCACATTGCTGGTATGGCGTGAACTTGACTATGGTTTTGCTGTCTAGTGTCACTTTTGTCTATCTGATTTTTAAGTATCTTAAATTGTGGTATTCAGATTCTATCAATGGGGAAATCACAAAGTTTAATCACCCTTGATTCAAGTAGGAAAACGTACCTCCATGATGATCAGATAACTGTTTTACTCTTTCGGCATCCCTCTTTCCTTCCTTCTCTCCCTCCCTTCCTTCTTTCCTTTCTCCTTCCTTTCCTCCTTCCCCCCCCCTCTCTCTCTCTCTCTCTCTCTCTCTCTCTCTGTCTCTCTCTCTCTCCTTCATCTTGGTAAATAATGTTTGGTGCAGTTAAATATCAACTCCTAACCACGAAAACATTTTGTTTATCCAAGAAGGGCTCTTAACTGTGAAACTTTAAAACTATTTTTCCCATTCGGTGCTCATATTATATTTGTTAATTACTAAATAGCAATAGCCTCATTTTGTCTATGAAGATACAACCCATGGTTTGAACTTGAGCATTCTAGAAATGTGCTGTTTCGCATCATCCAATCCCTTACTTTGATCAATTCCTTCCAAGCCAAATGTTGCAGAGATACTGGGGCTCCCTGATATTGAATACAGATTTAGAGTCTTACTCTTCTAAACCTGGGGTGCCATGGGTGAGGCAAACACCACAGTGTCAGTGTTGTGCGCATCAAATCCCGGGAAGGGATGTGAAGTGAAGAGAGGTCAGCTTTGTTCTCGGCTCAAAACATCTAAGGACTAAAATCAATGGATGTGAGTCATCCTATCCCAGAGGGTGTGAAGGAGTGGGGACACTAAGAACAGAGGTGATTTCCAACCTCCTGCCTAGGAGGGCCTCTGGCTCCTTTCACTTGTGCAACTGCTATAGCTGCATATTCCAATAACCTGACGCATGCCCTCATGACAAAGCAAAACAAAAGCAAAAACATGATAAGCCATGCCACTCACAGAGAATAAGCTGACAAAAGACTACCTGATTTTTTTTTAAGACGGAGAGAGAGTATGTGCTAGTGGGGGAGAGGGGCAGAGAAAGAGAGAATCTTAAGTAGGCTCCATGCTCAGTGTGGAGCCTGACACAGGGCTCAATCACACAGCCATTGGATTGTGACCTGAGCTGAAATCAAGAGTCTGACCCTCAACCACTGAGCCACCCAGGTGCCCCAAGAATACTTGAATTAAAACAAAAAAACATATATCAAGAGTTTTAAGGAAATTAAAGTTTAGCACAAAAGAGACTTAGTTCTAGGAATTAAAAAAATATGGTTTTCTTACTACAAAAATCAGTAATGAATGGAAAGAGAGGATGTGTTATCCTTGACCCAAATTAATGATATGGGGCACACAATATAGGAATTAAATGGAAACACTCAACAAAAATGTAAAGAGGTATTAGTCATGAGAACCAAGTTTATTATTAGACTTTCTGTATGCAATGCTGGAAGGTACCGGAGAACAACTCTAATGAATGAAGAAGGGTGAAGATGTCTTGGCCTAATAATTTTTTTACTCAGCTGATAGCTTTTAGGGAGAAAGAAAAATTTTAGCGAATGTACTTGATTTCAGTGAATGTATCACGCTTGCAACAAATTTGAGGCAAATATCTGAAAAGTACACTAATCAATACAACATATGTACCAGGATTGAAAAGTTTTAACTTTAATGTAGTACAATTTGGAAGGCATTTTATTTATCATTATTGTCTTTAGGTCTTGTTCAAACTCCAAAATTTTAAAGATATTCTCTGATACAACCACCAGATTTATTGTCTTATTTTTTATGTTGAGAACCACACTATAAAAAGCATTGATTTTGTGTATGTTGTGTGGTAGGGACCGAATTTCATCTGTTTTCATTAGAATATACTATAATAGGCTATCTTTTTTCCTCCACTGTTTAACGACCTTCACCACATTTATTAAATATTCATAGAAAGTAAATACTAGGGGCACCTGGGTGGCTCAGCTGGTGAAGCATCTCACTTTGGCTCAGGTCACATTCTCACAGTTTGTGAGTTTGAACCCTGCATTTGGCTTTCTGCTGTCAGCACAGAGCCTGCTTCGGATCCTCTCTTCCCTTCTCCCTCTGCCCCTCCCCCGCTTTTTCTCCCTCCCTTTCTCTCTCTCTCTCTCTGTCTTTGTCTCAAAATAAATAAACTTAAAAAAAGAAAACAAAGTGAATACTAAAGTTATAACAGTTTATTGAAGAGATTCAAAGATAGTATATTCTTTGATTAATATATTTATTATTTTGAAAATGTACAATGACTGAGATAGCTGAGATAAATTTAGACAACCCAACTTCTGTGGAAGCCTGTAGCACTAATAATGTGCTAGACACCCTTGCATAGATTATGCAGTGAATATGAAACTCCCAAAAGATATTTTCAAATTAATTTGCAGTAGTCATGTGGAATATAAGAATGTACTGCAGGGTACTTGGATGGCTCAAATGATTAAGTGGCCACCTCTTGAATTCTTCTCATCTCACAGTCATGAGATCAAGCCCCATATCCAGCTCCATGCTGAGCCTGGAGGCTGCTTAAGATTCTCTCTCTCCCTCCTTTGCCCCTCTCCCTCACTCACTCTCTCCCCACTCTCTCTCTCTCTTAAAAACATTTTTTAAAAAAAGAATGTACTCCAAAGCTGAAAACTTGGAAGGCATTTCAGAACTTAGTTTAGGAAATGCTAGTATATTTGTTAATAATTACTCATTAATAATAATTCAATTACTTGTGGCAATAATGATAGTCATAACATGACTATATCCATCCCAGATGTTTTTCACGTGAATGTAACTTCATTAATACAGCTCTGTGATTGACATTTCAGCCTTAGTCTTAGTCTTAGTCTCTTTTGCTTAATTCTTTTCTCTATCATCACTTAAACCTTGGTGTTCCAGGCTTTCCCTTTCCAAGTGCTAGAGTAAAAGTGCTTTATGAGGCTGTTTGTTTCATGTTTCTAAAGGCACGTTGACCAAAGTAAATCATATGGTCAATTCCAGATTTGAGGGGTGGAGAAATAGACTCCACCATTTTAGAACGGTAACAAGGTCAAACTGCAAAGAGCCTCACGCAAACAGGGAAATAGGAATTTGGAGACCTTGAGGAAGTTACTATAGTCACTGTATAGGCACAGTGCATTTGCAGCATTTAGTCCATAGAACGTACTCAGTAAATGTTTGCTGCCGAACTGACTAACTGGTTCATTGAACAAACGAATGAATGAATGAATGAATGAATACTGGGAAAGTAGACATTCATATATCTAACTGAAGAATAATCTTACATACAATTACGTTTTTTCTTCTTTTAAGACTTGCTGCTTTGAAGTGGTAACATGCTTAACTATTACTTTAAGTTATGGTCGCTCCTTAGTTTACACTAAGAAATGCAATGAAAAGCATCCAGATCTCATCACAGAAAAGTGTTAGACTTTTGAGGTTAGAGGTTTTAAACATCAAAATAATGAGAAAGAAGCAACTTCAACATTTTGTTAGTAAGGGTAAAAATGGAATACGTAGTATCAACTGGAAGATATTTTTTTCCCCTCTTAAGAGGAACAGAAAGAAAGGCATATGCTTTTCTAAATGTGGAGCTGCTGACTACAACTAGCACAAGAGTAGCAACTAGATGACTCAGCTTTGAAAATGCTCCTTAACTACACTATGCAAAGTCCAGTGGTATAGGATGAAATATAGTGGAAATCACAGTTAAGATGGTGTATTTATTTGAGGTGGTGTGTGTGTGTGTGTGTGTTTCCTAGGTACCTAGGTTACTTTGACTTACTAAAAAGCTTTTTTGCTTGAGACATCGTGATAGATTTTTTTGCAACTTTCCTTGATGTGGCCTAGAAATTAAAGAGGACCGTATTTCCTATCATCTCCATCAGATGCAACAGTTGGCCAAACAAAAACAATTCTCAGATTGCTCCTCAGGAAAGGTTTTTTAAAAGACATGAATGGAAATGTTCTTTGTGGCATGATGATTGTCAGAGTTTTCCTCCTGCAATCTTCACATGTGATGGGTTAATATCTTTGGACATACTTACAAAAGCTGCCATACACATCCTATTTCTTGGTTCTATGATTAGGTTTCACAGATTTGGGTACAATTAGCTAGTTTCCTACTTGATCCTACGGTTTTAATTGTTTCACTCTTTTCTGTCATTCATCAACCCATCTACCCGGAGGTGAAAATGGGACCAGTTACTAATCAAGGCCAATGGCAACCATGACGGAATTGCGGCACTATGTTTCATCTGTCAAGGGGCATCTATCACTTCTCTTCCTGTCAAAAAGAAAATTAAATCAGACTAATATAAACCTCTATTTTTGCCCTGATTAAAGGCCTACCTCCTCCCTAGGCATTGCCTGACATGATTTTGACTTGTGAAAGACTGAATGTTCTTATAACATCATTTGGAGAGAGAGTGCCTGTCTCCCTGGGTCATGATTCTTCAGATTCACTTGTTTTTCGTGGACTATAGGCTAGATAATCTAGATCTCCTTTGGGGTGTTAATTAAAAAGAGTATCCAAAATTAATCAACGGACTCACTAGGGCGAAGGGGAGCTGTCTGAAGACCTTGGAATATAACATGCTTCTGGTGCTGAGAAACGAGCCTTCGGCTATCTACAAAAAGCAAACAAGTGTACAGACGGCAATGTGACATAAAAATTCATATATACATACAAGTATACACTCATTTTTCTTGTCAGCTTGTCAACTTTAATTATAAAGGTTGATTTGCTATTTGGCAGATCACAACGTTGCAGATGTTGGCCATTTGAAAAGCATAGTGTGGTCAAGGTCTTAGAACGATGGCATAGGAAGACAACGGATGAGTGATGGGTTTGAAGTCCACGCTGAGCACAAAAATTCTTTCATTGTAGCTGAAGTGTAAACACCCTGTCATCCCTTCAAGAAAGAATGTACTTTACCTACAGTAGAATATTGATAATGGCTAAAACCTTGATTTAGAAGGTATAATTTTTCACCATATTTTGCAGTATTCTTTTTTTCATTTTAGTTTCTTACTTTATTCTAATAGATTTGTATTTGGTATTAAGGGTTTTCTTTAGACTGTAGACTAAAAGTAACCTTTTTAGCAAATCTTGAGCTTTGAGCCTACAATGAAATAAGTAACTTCTGTTCTTTAACTTTATTTCACTTCTAACGTATAGAATCAAATATCACTGTTACTGTGCTCATTTGATTAATTAGATAGTAGTATCTCTCAACTGTCTGCTGTTCACTTCCACCTGAACAGTTACCTTCACTGCCAAACCAAAGGTCATGGATTCTCATCTTGTAGCTCAGATTTTCAACATCTTTTTCAAAGGTGAGAGATTAAAAACACCTGCTTTTATCCTGCAGCATTCTACAGGCTGTTTTTCAGATGATACACATATTCCGTAAAGATGGGTATACCTTCAAAGCCTAGTCTTGCCTTTAATGGGCAAGAAATGGAGAAGTCATTCACTGGTCTCCATAAGTAAGGTTTGGATCCCAAGCTGTCCCTATTGCTCCAGAGGTTTGGACTGAATTTGCTACTGGTAGTACTTGCACAGCAATATTTAGTACAATTTGCAAACTGGTGAGATCGTTTGATTACAGACAGTAAGTACTTTCTTACCTCCAACCAACACACTGGTTTAGGTTTGCCAAAAATGAAAGAAAAGCAAGTAAGGCAAGTCACTCTTTGCACTTTCTCTGAGGAACCGGATATGTGTCCTAAAAACTGAATGGCATATCTTAATACTCTAACTTATACTTACTCAACACCATGATTATAGGTAATTTATTTCTAGTAGATAGTATTTACTTATGGGTTATAAGAAATTCCTACTTGATCTTTTCAGGAACAATCTACCAAATTATATTTCTTTAATCATTTTTTATTTAATATTATCCATTCAAAAAACTACTTTATGTGTCATAATTTGGTGTCAATAAACTTACTATCGACAAAGTAGAAATTTATGCAAAAGACAGACATTTCAACCATCAATCTGAAGAACACAGTACAATTTTGTTTTGCTTTGATTTTTGCCTAAAGACATATGGAAAAGATTTAAAATGCAAGAGTT
This sequence comes from Proteles cristata cristata, assembly GCA_017311185.1. Lineage (NCBI taxonomy): Eukaryota > Metazoa > Chordata > Mammalia > Carnivora > Hyaenidae > Proteles > Proteles cristata. The sequence goes on from JAESUZ010005368.1 coordinate 754,914, forward strand.
TTCAAACCTTTATAAAATATTCTTTTCTTAAATTCAATATTCTGAATGTTGGCAACAAAATAATTCCTTAATGATATTCATATTTATTTCAACTATTTCTTGGGATAATTGATAGTTTAATGGCCTCTTAAGTATCTTCCCCCAAAACCAGGCTCATTTCTAGTTCTTTTTACGTTCATTTTGAAAAAGGTTCAATCTAAGTACATTATCAGGTAACTCCTACCTGTCATTTCAAAGCATAGTGTTACAATCAGACCAAAAATTCCCAGAATTCTTTCAGCTCATATTTACCTTTATTCAACAAATATTTACTGAATTCTAATGCACATAATTTCACAGAAATTACATTCTCTTGGGCACATCACTTTCCTATAACAATAGGCACCATCATTTAAAATATACTTTTTAACAACAGATAATCATAAAGGATGTGTATTTTTTAAGTCATTTATCATATATGTTTTTGGGATCCACTTAACCAAAAGAAACTCATGGCTTCTTAGGTCACCCTTGTTACTTCTACAGTTTCTAGTTATTTTAGTCTCCATCTGAGGCTACTCTTTGGGTACTAAAGGGGAGCACAGGATAATATCTATTTCCAAAGGTAGGAAGGGCATGTTCACCACTTAGAATAACCCCTGTGTTGAATAAGTTAAAACTTTTTGGAAACATAAAATGTGACTATGGAAATGTAAGTAACATGACCACTTGTATGTGACATATCAGAATCCATACAATGAAGTTTTGGGGTGATGGTGATGTTCATGGGGCTTGGAGCAGATGACCAAAAAGAATTCTTGAAGGCATCTTTGGTACAAAAAGGTCATATTATTAAAGCACAGGGACAGGACCTGTGGGCAGGAAGAGCTGCACTGGGGTTGTAAAGAGTGACTCCTTATATACTATATAGTTGGGGGAGGTAAAGTCAAAAGGAAGGCTTCCAGAGGGACTTTGATATGCTAAAGAGGACTCTCAAGATAACTGAGACCTTGCTATTATCAAGTGAAGGTTGTTTTTCCTCTGGTAAAGTATTAACATTAAGACATTAGGGAGTTCTGGAGAAAAGTTTTACTGAGTATTTCCCTCAAGTATTTGTCAAAGGGCTGCAGGTTATAAGGAAATTTAATTTTACTTGCCATTTCCTTCTTGCCTTTGTTCCTCTTTCACTATGGAGGGGTGATGTTGGGGCTCCAGGAAACTGTGTCTATAGGTTACTGGAGATTAGGCTATTGATAAAATTGCCTTTTGCTTGCAATTTGCTAAGATATTTGTAAATTGATGGAGACTCTTATTGGTTGAACCATTTGTTTTCTGTCCTTTGTCTTTGGGCAGCCAGGAGTGCTTGAAGAATATCATACATATCCCACCTGGGGGGAGGGGGCGGGCTGGTCATACTAGCTTGTGCTTGGTCCTCAGCCTGCCTTATGCTCCCTCATCACATATATCCAACCAGAAGTGGAAGAAGAGCATGTGAACTGGAAGCCACTACATGGGATAATGAGACACCACAGAAAATGGAACAGGATAGAAAACATCATGTTTGCCAGAAACCCTCATATGTATATATATATTATCACACAGGATTGCCAGAGTTGGAAAGAACAAGTCTCTTGGAATAGAGAATAGTGAGAGATCACAGAACCAATGATCTGGTCCAATAAATGGCCACGAACTGTCATCCAGGGAGGGCCAGTTCTGTTTACTGTAGACCTTTCTTTTGATCAGTAGATGTGCCACATTTGGGGTAAGGCGTCTCTTGGGCTTTCCCCATGAAGTCTTCAGTACCTCTTCTAAATCAAATACTGAAGAATTACTTAAAATTAGTGTTAGACTTTCCATAGTACCCATATGTCTCTGTTTGGCCTGGCATCTCAAGACTTTACATATTTCTTCAAATCTTGTGCTGGTGTTCAAACACATCATAGAATTTTTCTTTGGAAGTTACTAGTATGTTCCTTAAAATATTATCATTAATAACAAATGTCTTTTTGAGTATATATTCAATACACTGAAAATTAATTTTAACCAGCAAAATGTTATTTGATTTTGGTAAATTAATTTAATGACTGGGCTAACTGATTCCCTTCTCTGTCAACAATAGAATATAACTGTAAAATAAGGGGACTCACCAGTAAAGTGCAAGACCACTTCCAAATAAATAAGGGTTTCAAAATGTTCAAGGCAAAAAAGCTCACTGATTAGAATTTTCCAGTTAGGTCAGTATTTACTTTGATTTCAGGTATTATGTGATTGATTTTATATGTAGTTATATTTTATATTGACACTTTGAATTTTTTGAAACGTTTATTTTTGAGGGGGTGGGGGGAAGGAAGAAACAGAGAGAGACACACACAGAATCCAAAGCAGGCTCCAGGCTCTGAGCTCTCAGCACAGAGTCCTACGCAGGGCTCAAACTCACAAGCTGTGAGTTAATGACATGGCCTGACCAAAGTTGGGTCCTTAACTGACTGAGCCACCCAGGTGCCCCTATAATATTGACACTTTGAATTTATATTTATACTGCATTTCTTTCCAATAAAATAAATTTAGTGGGTGACCTTTTATATTTCATAAGATAGTCACTCCAGACTTTGCCTAAAGATTTTTGGTCAATGATCTACTAAGATTGAAAAAGCTTTTTTTGAAGAAGCAGTTTTAGAACAATCATCTTAGCAAATCTCTTTTACCCTAACTCTTGAAGAAAAGGGACTGGGCGGCTAAGAAGTACAGTCACGCTCAGAATGGTGAATTTCTAAGGACGACCTGAAGCATGAAGTTTGCTTTAGCAGGATATGAATACCTGGGGTATTCATACTGGGATAGCAGGATATCATACCTTTGATCAAAAAAATCATACATGTTGGAGTATTAGCATACACAGAGAAATGTAAATAAAATATATATCCAATGCAACATAGGCATAATGTTTTTCATCCCAAAGCCTCAAGGAGTATTAACCTTTATTTCTTCCTGTCATTCAAATACTGACTTACATTTGGATATGTTATACTCATGCCAATTTATCAACTCTTGGTAAGTACTTCTTAAAGTATATTTTAAAAATGAGATTTTAAAAATATAAGATATTGATTTACTTAATTGATAATGGCTTGGATCCTAGACACTTGTGCCAAAAAATTTTGAGTTGCTGTTGGCTAATCTAGTGATTTAGAAGGAATATTTCAGTCAAAAAACTCTCACCAACTTGTATTTATTTCTATACTATGACCATTGAATAGTGAACTTTTCAGTGCTGCATAATAAATTGCCAAATTACCAACAAAATGATGAACTAGTTCAGCACAGAAGTAGTTGATAATTAATAAATAAAATTAGTACTAATATAAACACATATGTCTTCACTATCATTTTATTTTTCTAGACCAATGACTCATCTTCTTGCATCTTCACAGAAAAAAAATTCTGCAAACTATTTTTAAAGTTGTTCCTTATTTTCAAATCCTGTGTGGACTTTTACAAAATAGGGAACAGATTTATTCGAATATGACAGAACTTGGTAAATTTTTGAAAACTTTAAGAAATATGTAATCCATATTCACTTCAAAACTAAATTTGGGGAGGCAGATTAAGATGGGGGCATGGGAACATCCTGAACTCACATCCCCCAGCAGACACAGCAAACCTAGAGCTACGAACAGGACACTTCTCTTTGGAAAGAACCTGAGAACTAGCTGAGTAGCTTCCCTACTACAAAGGATAAAAAGGCCACATGAGGTTGAGGAGGAGAGGCAGAGATGTGGTCTCATAAAAAACCCCACTGCTGACGGGGCGCCTGGGTGGCTCAGTGGGTTAGACGTCTGATCTTGGCTCAGGTCATGATCTTGCAGTGTGTGGGTTTGAGACATGCATCAGGCTCTGTGCTGACAGATGGGAGGATCAAGGGGTTTGTGTCCTGCATTAGGCACCTCGACCAGCACTGGGGAAACAAGCCCTCAAAACATCTGGCTTTGAAAATCAAAAGGACTTATGTCCAGGAGAACCACAGGGCAATAGGGCATGGAGAATCTTCTATTAAGGGCTCCTGCACAGGTTCACCCACCCTGGGGCCAGTACAAAAGCAGTAGTTTAAAAAAGAGCCTATACCATATGTGAAGAAGATTCTTTGCTAATCTTAAAGCATCTGTCAGACATGCAAAAGATTACTGGGGCTCTCTCCAGGGACAGAGGCACTGAAAAGTACCATTCTTACATTCTCTACCTTCCTGGCACTGGTACTGGTGGGACCAGTTTCACAGTTGTACATTCTTACTCTGCACCCCCACCCCTTGCCACTATGGTGGCCCCACTCGAGGTGGTAGGAGGGTACCCCACTCTCTACTCCCTACTTTTGTTATTGTAGCCTTACCAGAGGCAGTGGGAAGGTGCCCCACTACCCCCACAACCCCAAAAACCAGACAGTGCACACAGTCCACAGAAAATGCCCCTTGAGTACTTGGCTCTGGTAGCCAGAGAGGATTATGTTTTTGACCCCACAGATCTGAAACCATCCAAAAAGCAGTTATAAGAGACAGTCAAGAACTGGGACAAGTTTAGTAAGTTTTATCACCTAGCAGGGCTACCTCTACAAGATTAATAGAGATAACTCTTTCACCTAACATGTAGAAAACAAACACAGAGAGTCAAGCAAGATGAGGAAATTGAGGAAATATGTTCCAAATAAAAGGACAAGATTAAACCCCAGAAAAAACTTTAATGAAACATATAACTAACTTATCTGATAAAGAGTTTGAAGGGATGGTCATAAAGATGCACAGAGAACTGAGGGGAACAGTGGATGAACTCACAGAGAACTTCAACAAAGAGACAGAAAATACAAGAAAGTATCAAACAGAAGTCACAGAGATGAAGAATACAGTAACTGAACTGAAAACATATACTAGGCAGGTTCACATATATTGGAATATAAGCAAGCCTACAGAAGTGTAAGTAAAATATACATTGTATGTGAAATGGACATAATGATTCTCACTTCAAATCTGTTGCATTCCTATACACCAACAACAAACTATCAGAAAGAGAAATTAAGAAATAATAATCACATTGACAATGATGTCAGAAAGAATAAAATACCAAGGAATAAATTTAACCAAGGAGGTCAAAACCTGCACTATGAAAACTATAAGACATTGAAAGAAATTGAAGACAAAATGAATGAAAAGCTACTCCAAGCTCACAGATTGGAAGAATCAATATTGTAAAGATGTCCATATAACTCAATGGAATCTAAAGAATCAATGCAATCCTTATCAAAATTCTAGTGGCTTTTTTCCACAGAAATAGAACAAACAATCCTAAAATTTGTATGGAATCACAGAAGATCCCAAGTGCCAAAGCAATCCATCTTGAGAAAGAGCAGAGCTGGAGACATCATGCTCTCTGAGTCCAAACTATAGTATAAAGCTATAGTAATCAAAACAGTATGGTATTGGCATAGAAACAGACACACAGATCAATGGATCAGAATAGAAAGACAGAAATAAATCCAAGAGTATATGGTCAATTAATTTATGACAAAAAAGGCAAGAATATACAATGGGGGAATGAAAGTCTCTTCAATTTGTGGTTTTGAGTAAACTGAGAAGCCACATGCAAAAAAAGGAAACTGGACCACTATCAACACCATACATGAAAATGAATTCAAAATGGATTAAAGACATGAATGGAAGACCAGAAGCCAAAAACTCCTAGAAGAAAATGTAGATGGTATCCTCACTGACATTGCTCTGGGCAATGTATTTTTTTTTAATCTGACTCCAAAGGCAATGACAACAAAAGCAAACATAGACAGTGAGATTGCATTAAACTAAAATACTTCTGCACAAAGAAGAAAATCATCAGCAAAATAAAAAGGCAACCTACTAAGTGGAGAAATATTTGCAAATCATATCTAAAATATATAAAGAACTCATTCAGCTCAATAACAATAATGACAACAATAAAGCAGTCTGATTTAAAATGGGCAAAAGCTCTGAATAGACATTTGTCCAAAGAGGACCTTCCAAAGATGGCATCAGGTGCGTGAAAAGATGCTCAACATTGCTCATCATTGAAGAGCCAAAAATTAAGTCCTCCATTAAGAGAAACCTCGGGCTGCACGTAGCCCCAGTCCTAGATAAACTAAACCTAAAACTTAACCAGCTTTTTCACTTCTGAACAAATGCCTGCGCTACGGGAAGCTAATACCTAACCAGCTCTTTCTGCTTCTGTAACAATGCTTAAGGCTTGCTTTCCCACCACCGGATTGCCCAAGCGACTAGCTTCATGTTCCCCCTGTCACCCCATCACCCCACCTTGGTGGAAGCCAATCTGAAAAGGCCAGCGGCTACCCCATACCTTGCTGAGGGAAGGGCCTGGAGAGAGAGATGTTAACCTGTTAGTCGCCAAACAAGACTTCAAATTCGCTCTATGATAGGCTGAATTCAAAGGTACCCCAAATATTATAATTGGATCCCGCCAAAAACCTGATGGCGGGAACCAATCAGATGCGGTATATGTTCACATTTTAATGTTAACCAATGGCAAACTTGTAACCATGGAAATCTCCTGTCCCTCCCCATGACTTGTTTACTTCTGTCTATAAAAAGGCTGCAAAGGCTTTGTTCAGGGCCTCTTAGCGTCACCGGCAACGAGTGCGCGGAGGCCCAGGTTCGAACCTGCAAATAAACAACCCTTGCCGCTTGGCTTTGACTCTGGTCTCTGGTGGTCTGATTTTGGGGGTCTTCCGATCTCTGGGCGTTTCATCATCAGGGAGACACAAAACAAAGCCACAGTGAGATAGTATCTCATACCTGTCAGAACGACTATTATGAAGCCAAGAAATAACACGTGTTGGTGAATATGTGGAGAAAAGGGTAGGAATGTAAATTGGTGCAGCCACTGTGGAAAATAGTTGAGTTTCTTCAAAAACTTAAAAATAGAACTACCATATGATCCAGCCCATATCCACTTCTGAGTATTAAGCCAAAGAAAATTAAAACATTAATTCAAGAAGACATATGCACCCCTATTTTCATTGCAGCATTGTTTTACAATAACCAAGATGTGGAACTAATCTAAGTACCCATCAATGGATTAATGGATAAAGATGTGATATACATACATAAATATATATATACACATATATTTACACACACATATAAATACATATATACATATATATGATCTATAATCTACAAATTCATATTACATATATATATGCACACATATATATAATGGAATACTACTCAGCCATAAAACATAATGAAACTTGCCATTTGTGACAACATGGGTGGACCGTGAGGATATTATGCCAGGGGAAACAAATCAGGCAGAGATAGGCAAATAGCATGTGATTTCACTTGCATGTGGAATTTCAAAAAACAAAACATTGAACCAATAAAACAGAATGAAACAAAATTCATAGATACAGAGAATAGATGGTTGTCAGAGGCGAGTCAAGTACAGGATGGGTAAAGAGGATGGAGAGGCACAAACTTCTGGCTGTAAACTAAATAAGTCATGAGAATGTCATGCCCTGCATGGGGACTATAGTCAATAATATTGTATTGCATATTTGAGAGTTGCTGAGAGTAAATGTTGAAAGGTCTCGTCATACACACACAAAGTTTTTGTAACTGCGTGGTGACTGATGGTAACTAGATTTATCATGGTGATTACTTCAGTGTGTACACAAATATCAAATCAATATGTTGCATTGTTGTGGAATCTGGTCTGGATCACTGGTGGAAGAACCGAGCGACACTCAGAGATCCTGGAAGGGAGAAGGTTTATTTTAGTGGTGGGCTCAGAGGACGTTATTCTCCAGAGGTCTGAGCCCGGAGCATCAGCAGAGGTAATAACGTATAGCCTGTTATGTCTGCATTCCTCATTAACGCACGTAACAAGCAGAGTGGGAAAAAGAACACGGAAGGGGGAGTCTTTGTTCAGGGACAGGCATTTCCTTATGAGTCCTGTTGACCACCTTCTAAGAGATTTTTCCCTATCAGTATGCCTGAAAGGAATATGTAGCTGGACGTCAATTGTACTTTAGTGAGAAAAAAAACAACTAAATTTTGAACATTTAAACTAACTAGTAATAATGACAGCGATATTTTAGAACTGCTAGAAGTTTAGATTTTATATGTTTAAGAAGTTGGTAAAATTAGGTGCCATGGATATTTGAAGCTATGTTTTCAAACTGTATTTTGTAAGCTATTCTTAATGTTATTATGTAATTTATAATACATATATTTACCTAATTAGCCTTGGAGGTACACCTTTTATTTTGGAGCACAAGTCATTATATAATTAAATGGACATAAAATATATATTTCTCATAGGTAATAATTCTCTATCCATAATACATAGCATGCAGTACATAATGCTATATGTAATATATGATGGTATATATTATATAATATTTTGTTACTCTATGGTATACAAAAATAAAAAGTAGCATATGTTCCGGAATATAAACTCAAACCAGAGGTATTGGCCAACCTGAAAAAAGGAGAAAATGAAAATAAAGTCCTCAGAAATTCATATAAGACATCTTGTAAACTTTCTTTCAGTTATTTTTTCCTAATCATCTAAAAATATAAGGAAATGTGTCTAGTATAAACGAAAATTTCAATCTGACACTCACCTTACTGTGTTTAAATTGTCCTTAAAACCACGACTGTGTGGCTTGATATGGGTCCGACACAGAAATAGAATTTTAAAGTCCATGTAATAGTGACTATATCTTGGGGTATTTGGTTACCACATATGAAGCATCTGTGTTGTCAAATAAGGGGTACAAAGTTTTGAAAGAGTTAATGGCTCAATGATGATAAATTCCTCCTAAAGTAGGATTAAATTACTTTTTAAAAACGAGTCAGCAGTTCCTTAATTGCCTAACTTGTTATTTTTGATTAATAAAAAGAACAGCATACAATAGAGTGAGAAATGCATACACAAAATTACCAGATTGTTTAGAAAAGATATTAGGTCGGCATTCAGCCCTTGTAATCTGAGCTAGACCATAGAGAGCAACAAACGCTCAAATGTGCATATATTTTTAATCTATGTTTTTGCACCAGCTTGCATTCAAACTCATAAATGCTTAAAATCATTTTCACCAAGTGAGAAATGTGCCTTAAAGACCTATGTGGCTTGACTGTAGACTATTTGTGTAACATCTCTCCAAGGTATACATTTATTTTTAAAACAATCTACTACTTAAAATAAGTAATTTGTGTGTTCCATGATTTAGATCCATGAATTCGTGTATCTATGCATTCAATTATTGGAGTGTTTGATAACGAAACTGCATTAGAAAAATTCAACAAAGTTCGGTGCTTAAATGCATTGGTGGATATTTACCAGGTATTTAGATTCTCAACGGGACTGAGGCCATTGTAATTCTAATGATTATTTTAAATACAAACACACCTGGGACCTTGTCAGATTCCACTTAAACAAGGTAACAAACTGAAACTTAAAAATCACCTACCTAGGAAAACAAGCACTTGAATCGTGCTGCATATTCTCTCTATTTGCCTATTTTGGAGATGAAACTAAGATCAAATTGTACCTCTCTGTGAGCGACACCCTACTCTGTCCTAACTAGAAATAGATGACCATAGCAAGCCATTCCTCCTTTTCCCTTAATCCTGCACCAATCATTTCCAAGGAAGAATACCTTTTCCTTCGAAATACATTTGGAATGAAAAAATGTATTATTTTACAAGGGATGAGAATACGAAAAGATAATTTGACTCTATTTTTTTTTTAATGAAAATGAGATTAAAGCTAGTTATCAGAGAAAACCCCGTTTCCATTTCTGTCAACCTTTTAATGGAAACCGTTGCCTTGTGACAAACTTTAGAAAACAGCACTAAAATTTTATGTAGTGAATTAGACTTGGCTAATGTTTTTTCTGACTGATGTTCCCTGTTGGGGAGGGCCAGCATTTAAGTCAGCCAAAGTAATTCTGGAGAAAAACGGTCTGAATGACACACGGTAACTAGACTCACATTCGTGCTTTGTTTCGACAGATACGTGAAAAAGTGAAAGCACATTTAAAATTAGTGTAATTTTATACAAAAATAAAATTATGTAGTGTCTTCCTTAGGGATTGTTAGAGGCATTAACCATTAAAACGCATTCACCTTTCACCCAGAAAAAATTTTTTTTTGAAATGGGAATTTTAAAAATGTATTTGAATCAACCTATTAAATGTAAATTCTGAGAATTTAAAAAACAATACTCATAAGTGTTATGGCTTATTTTAATGGTAATCTTTCACCTATAATACGTGAGGATAACAAGTTTGTATTCATACAAAGGTGTTAATTAATGAATGGCTAACCTTTGCCAATCATTGACACATTCTTCTCTAATCCTGTTATGTGAAACATTCTAATGAAGTCATAGTTTATTACTACTGATATACTTTTGATTTTTTTTTAAATGTGAGATAGGGATTAAAATAATTTATTTGGTTTCAGCTCCTTTTAAAATCACAGCAGGTAAGAATGCTGCATTTTGCCTGCCACATTGTAGCCTTCAGGGAAGGTCAAAACCTCCGAAGGCAAATCCAGGACCTGGCCCTTCACATCTCTGGGAGCTCAGCTTTGAAGGTGCGCACCAGTCCATTACTTCCTGGCCACAGTGCTGCTGGCCAATTATCTCTGAATAAGAATCGTACTGGTTTTTAATTTTTAGTAATAGGGTCTGATAGTTTGTGGAAAACAAAACAAAACTGAAAGAACAATCCTTGTGTCTTCCTCAGACTTTTTCTGTCTGGATCCAAACGTACAATGAAGGGAAATGTTATCACATTATAGCTCCATCCTCTGTCCTAATATTGCCATCATCAAGAGGAGAATGTTTGTCCATAGTCAGTTCTATCATAACTATAATCAATCCTCTCTTAGAAAGTAGGATTATAATTACGATTCTAGAAAACATAAGTATATGTATCTCATTGAAATTAAATCATAGGCTTCTTGAGAGGTCAGGATGAAAACACGTCTTATCTACCCTATGGGGACAGTGCCTTCATATTTCCTAAAATTTGAGCATTGCCCTGAGTGATTTTTGGAACAACAAAAGCCTCCCTAGACCTCGGCATTATCCTAAGCTGTTCACATGGTTTTACAGTATGTGGGGTGGGCTGGCTTGAAGTTTGCAGGTAATTGTTCTACAAGTACACTCTGTGCAGTATTTTTTTAAAAAATCTATTTATTTTTGAGAGAGTGCAAATGGGGAAGGGGTGGGGAGGGGGGGAAACAGATCAGAAGCCGACTCTGCAATGAGAGCAGTTGGCTCAACGTGGGGTTCGAATTCGTGAACCCTGAGATCATGACCTGAGCTGAAGTCGGACGCTCAACCGATGGAGCCACCCAGGTGCCCCTGTGGCAGTTCTGAGAAAGGATAACCTTGCTAACAACTGTGTTTGTGTATGAAGTCATTCGAGCTCACATGTAGGCAAGTCTTTTACATCAGTGTTTGGAAGTGTTAGGTAGATGGCTAGTCTCATTTCTCCGGGGCTCCTTTCCCCTGGTGTCCTTGTCACACAGACTGTCTTATGACCAGTGACACTCTGCCAATCTCTTTGCTTCCGCATCATTCAGGAATAGGTCTATAAGGTTGCAGGAATTATTAGTGAAGATGCTGACAACCCCACCCCCCATCCTCTTTCTTACTCCTTGTTCTGATGCACGTTTGAGGAAAAAGGCAGGGATGGGCATGACCAAAGAGGACAGAGGGATGGCAAAGAGAAGCCCCCTCACTCCCCTGTCACCCGCATCCAGACTGTTCCTCTACCACTTCAAGTGTGAAGCACATTCCCGTGATCCCACACCTGGATTGTGTTGCGTGCTTTGAGGATGACCTACACCCATGGCTCAATGTCCACCCATGGACACATGGGCACATGTGCACAGGACACGCCACCCTTTGTCCAGCTGGCTGCCGGACATGCAATAATGTTCTCTTATTGCAGTTTAACACTACGCCTGGGAGCCGGCCCTGTGATGGTGCCTGTCTATCCAGTGATAAAAACTGGGCTTCAGTAGCTCTCTTGAGGTCACCCAGACAACGGAGAGAGAAGGGAAGCCAGGTCTATGAGACCCTGCCCTCATCCTGATTGCCACAGCTCCCAGGAAATGTGGACTGGAAGAATTCTCACACTAACGTTGAACTTGATTATTTTGTAATGGCACCACACATACTGCCTCCAGTGGCCTTCCAGACCCCCTTTGCCCCAGATATGAACTTTGTGTCATTGTAGAGTTGGTAAGACTAAAATGTGGAGACGTGGCCTGTCTTGCTGGAGCCCCAGCTTAAGCGGGGTGGGGGGAGGGGGTGTTTGCAACCAAAGTCAGGTGCCTTGCTCACACGTGGCCCCATTTGCGGCACTGAACAGGATGTCCGGTGCCTCCCGGAGGGCATCGTCCGGCTGAAGATGGCTCCTCTTCTCCGCAGATGGAGTCTGTGTTGGTGCTGGGCTCCCTTCCCCCACACAGGGCTCCTGCACACTCAGCTGTCTTCACCCTCCTCATGCCGAATTGCCTCTCCTGCAGCTCTCCAGGCCCTTGTCCTGATTGTCCCAGCCCCTAAAATGCTGATCCTTAACTTTGTTCTTTGCAGAGGGCAGAGTGGGAGGGAGGTGTTTTCAGTGCCCTTTGTGGCGTGGGCATACGATTATTACAACCAGTGCCTTAGGTTCCCGACAGGTGCTTCTTCATCTGTCAGCAAACACTTAACAAAAACACTTAACAAGCTCTCTGCCATGAGCCAGGCACCAGACAGTGGCCTGCCATGGTGAGGAAAACCAGTAAGCCCATAAGAGACTCTATTGCGTATCTTCATTCCTCAAAACAGAATAGCAAACAAAATCTTTCTAAAGCTTAATTTCCACTTTTACCAGCACATTGTCAAGGAAGTCTTTAACGTTCTAAATATCCCTTCTAAGGCTCCACCTCCGCTACCTCCTCTTCTGTGTAAAGACATTTGTGTAAAGATTATGAAGATCTGGGCAGCTGGGTACAGGTGACCCCAGTCACAGGTGGTAGTATGATCACTTTCACGAGTGGCAGCGGAGCTCAGCGCTCAGAGCTGCATGTGCTATGTGAGGCTGCAAGCCATGTTCTGGGAATATTTTCCAAGCTAGGGCGCAAGAGTTTACTGAAAGAGTTTATCGAAAGGTGACTTGTGGTAATGTCTTAGCACAAAATTAGGTGCCAGCAAGTGCTTGAGAAATGGCTAGCATTGTTCTTTCCTCCGGCTTGAAGATAAAATGCATTAACACATGGAAATAAAAAATTCCGTAAAATACTACTGTTATTCCCAAGCCGTAGACCCAATAAACCCTTAAGATATAAGGCTGTTAAAATGTCTAAAAACAATATGTGGATATAATAATCAAAATTCTTGTAGCTTTGTTAAAAATCTGATACCTACGGTAGTTTCCTAAGACAGGTGGAGATGTTTTTGCACACCGCCTCTGTCTTGTTCTCTTAAGGACAGATTAAGTAAGCATTGCAGCCAAGCGACAAGAATCTCTATTATTTTTGTACTACTCATTTTTAAAACCACACGTAGCCTCTTTTCTCTGGGATCAAAGCAAAGAAGTTCCACTACTCTAGAAAGCTAAAAATGGTACCTCACCGTAAAAGTGAACAGTTGGCTTCTTTTTGAATTCCACCGCTTGATGACAAGTAGCACGGAAAAGTGCTAATTCTTTATAGTGTCTCAATGCCCGAACAAGTTCTTGACAAGAAAGTACCATCTGATCCTTTAAAATGTAATTTAAATGTTACCATCAATTTCTTTTCTCAATGACTTCTTTACCTTTTAAAAATATGAAAAAAAATCCAATCTGGAGAAAGCAGTGTTTTTTTTTCTTCCTTCACATGTATATTTATTTTTGAGAAAGAGATAGAGTGCAAGCGGGAGAGGGCCAGAGAGAGAGGGAGACACAGAATCTGAAGGAGGTCCCAGGCTCTGAGCTGTCGGCAGAGAGCCTGACGTGGGGCTCAACCCACAAGCCGTGAGATCATGACCTGGAGTTGGAAGCTCAACTGACTGAGCCACCCAGGTGCCCCTGGAGAAGACACTTTAACATAAAAGCTAATCTGCTTTCCCACATTCACTCAGAGGACTTTACGTGGTCCTGGTGATGGGGGTAAGAAAGAGTAGATGGGCTCTTCACTTCTGCAGAACGAAGCCTCTCGGCACTGAGCAGACAGGTGGGCTCTACCTCCACCATAAGTATTTCTGTTGTGTTGTGTTGGGACACACATTTGAATTTTTTTTCCTAAGCGATTATATATTTTTATGCATAGCTCATTAGATGGATTTCACAAGATGAAAGAAAATATTTAAAACATTTTAAAAAAAGAATCCCATAACAGAGTAGACATCGTATTTTGAATATTCTTTGCACCCAAGTCCAAAAATATTTATTTCTTGGGATGCTCTCTGTTTGACTTCACTGAAGTTGGGGACATTTGAGGGAGATGAAAGAGGAAAACCCACTTGAAACAACACCTTTTAATATACTAGTGAGTGGCAAGAAAACAGGCAATTCTCTAATAAGTTTTTAGATATATTTGGAAGTCAGAAAATAATAAAATAGCATCCATTTCAACTTTTAAAATCAGTTTTTGTTTCCTAAATTTTGTCTGCACTGGTACGAGAAAATAATTCATTAGTAAAATAGGACCCTCAGTACTTTTTAAAAAATTATTTCAGTAGCAAGTTTATTTGATGTTTCTGTTTGTTGTTTCCTTAAATTGACTCTGACTCACAGAACTAAATAATTTGGTGTCTCAGAAGCACAACCATGGGTTATTGGCTAGATATTGAAACGAGCGTTTTAACGTTCTCATTATTTGGTTCTTACGCTTTGCCTCAAACTAAACTGATCATAGTATTCAACTGTTTTAAAGAACAAAGTTTTAAAAATCCAATGCTGGAGATTAATTCTTGCTCTCTATTTCATAGATTTCCAGAGTAGAGTTTACTTTTAGAAACCAACAGTTTATAGAAGATTTCTCTTTGTTTCTTTTCATTCCTTGGCTGAGCTTTAACTTTTAATATTTAATCATTTAAAATGTAACTCTTAAGCGACAACCAAAGGGTGAAAAATACTTAACACTGTCTATCAATTTCTAAATTCCTCCAGCAGATATGAACTAACTTCCACTGAAGATTTCTCTACCTCTAAGAGAATATGTGTTCAGTTACTGCACCATGTGAAATACTGTAATTGGAACCTATTCTACATTCAAATAAATAAATTATTAATACTCTCTGCTGCTGTTAAACAAGCATCACATTTGCGGCATTGAAATTCTGATTTGTCAAGTATTGGGGGCTGTAACTATATTAAACAATGCCTCTCTGTGAGGAGGAAAATATTCTTTAGAAGGGGGATCTTAATCAGTTTCATGCTGAGCAAAAGAAAATTGTAAACTATGCATTAAAAGAAGATTTACTGAAAGTTATTTTTGCTAGATCCACTGCATTCTAATTCACTGCTTCTCTTTTGCTTTCAGTGATAATATACGTAATCTTCCAGCCACATTCATGAGCAAAGTTTGATGTGGATTTACACTTGTGGAGCTACATTACAATGGGTAGATTTAAGGTATTATAAAATGAGTTTTTGGATTTGTTACAGAGGTATGGAGCCCCTCAGATATAGGCAGATAGGTTTTGCAACATATGGCAACCACCTTATTATAAAACAAAACAGTGTTAAATCAAAGTACCTGATTACGATTCGCGAGCGCCATGCAGCTCCGATAGCCAGGCTTATATTTAATACCTCAGAAACAATATCATTTATTTTTCTGTCTTCTCTTATCCCTAAGTTATTGGGTTTGTAGGCTTTGAAACCTTAAGCAAAAGGATAAAATACAAATTATAGAAAACATTGGAGTATGGAGAAATCAAATTACATTTTCCACAATCCTGAAAAAGATGGTTCACATTCCTCTTGTTCAGTCTGGGCGAATCCCCATTACCAGAGAGCTTTCGAGGGGATAATTAGTAGTCTTTGGGGTACAAGGACAGCATTCATATTATACTAGGAATAGCCACCTCTACTAAAGGGTTAATTTCTGGGTTTGAAATAATAATTCTCCGAGTCAGGGAAAGAAAAAAAACAACCCTTATTGAGAGGCTTCAAATAATTAAAAAAAATTATCAGGCATTATTTACGTACCATGTTTATCAGTAGAGGTCTAGGGAAGGTTTAATTTATTTCAAAAGGTCAGTCCTCCGTGTTTTTAAGTCTCTCTTTAAATTTCAAATTTACCTTGAAATTGTAGAATTTTGGAAGTTGTTCAGGATCTGAACATAGAGAAAAATCTAATCACCATCACTAGGAGAAAGCAAATTCCTTTGCAACATCAGTTTCTAATAAATAAGACCTTGTGGAATGACAAAAAAAAAAAAAAACTGTTAGGGGATAGATAGAGTCCGTTGAGTGTAGTAACTAGTTAATTTATAACCAATCAGAGTTCAAGTTCCATGGGCTTGTCTTCGGCTCTTGATCCTATACACGGCTCTCTTATTAACAAAGCTTTAATTCCAGTACTGACAGACAAAAGCGTCGGACCCTAATGAACTGTCTGCTCGGTGCAGAAAGCTGGTGGTAATGTAGAATGTTAGTTACAATAATGATAATCTTTAGTATTTTTAGCTTGTCAGAACTTGCACAGCTAACAACAACCAGGCTTTTACTAAAACTCTACCTCATCAAACTAACTTAATTAGCAATTCAACTCCTTATTTTTGTTTTGGATTCCCCTCTGGCTACTAATTAAAGCTTAATCGAAACCGCTGAACTGAGGTTGTAAAGAATTCATTAATATTAAAATTAGCCCCAACAATTTTTTTGGGGGCTGGTGCAATTTGTATTTGTTACTGTCAGGGGTTTGAAACTCCGATGAATTGTTAAAAGAAAGCCATACCAGAAACTCTCGGTCTGCCATACATATGAGCTGAGCGCATATGATGAATACCAATAGTTCTAAACACATCATTTCTGACCATACAAACTCCGTCTACCCGGGCCATTTAAAAATATATTTAGCCAAAATATAACTTAAGATACTTTTCTGAGGTCATTCACATGGCTTTATCCCCCTAAGTGGTTTCATATTTTGGATAAAAGAAAGGAGAAAGGGCTCTGGAAAAAATTTCAAGGATTGATTTTTATGTATTATCTTGACAAGATTAATATGTTTGAAAAACGAACAGATTTAGCTCTTCACTTTGATTTCTCCACTTTTTGTAACATCAAAGATTATGCGAACAGCGGTACCGGTCACTCTGAAAAGTAAAATCAAATGAACACCAAACCCAATTGCTACATATAGGACACTTAAAAAAAACCCTGAAATCTGATCTTTTATCGAGAATGGTTGAAAAGGAAATGTAATACATTGCTTTTTCTCTAATAAAATGATTACGCTGGTGTATGCCTTCAGTTCTTTTCCAGATTTCTTTTGATGGTTTAAGTAGGAAATTTAAAACTAGATAATTCTTAGCTCACATTAAAAAAGAATGACTTACTCAATGTTTGGCTATTTGTAAATATTCTTAGTTTCATAGAGACTACATTTTGTTTTCCAGTTTGTGACATGTGAATGCAAATTGGAAGTGCTTTTCTTCTTGGTGATCAGGAAATGATTTTCATAAATCAAATGCCCTTTTCATTTTCATTTTTGATATTTTAATAATTTTGTGAAAACATGTATATTTATTTTCCCCTTTAGGAAAATTCCAAGTGTGTAGGAAACAAACCTGTTGGCAGTAAAATATACAGCAACTAATACTATTTAGCATATCTTATTAAATCTGAACATTAAAATAGCCTTATAAAATGCAAAATTTCCTCCAAATATATATGAAAATGATGCTTACATCTAGGTTTCATTTAGACAACATTTGTGACAAAATAATCATGTGCACATTCAAAAATAAATATATGTCCATTTTAAGCACCCCCCCACCCACCCCCGGATTAAATCAACAATGGCATAGAAGGCACACAATTTTAAAGCTTGGTGACAATTTCCATGAAGTTATTCAAATACATTTTGACTTCTGACAAGAGGATGTAATTTATAAAACAGAACGTGCCTATCAGTGGAACCTAAATTAGCATAATGAGGATACTTTCATTTCTGCAAGCGTAGTTTTTGACATCCCAGTGTGGAGCTCTTAGAAGAAACCAGTAAAAACAAAGTCGATACACCTAAGTAGAAAATTATGAAAAAAAAATTTTTGAAAACTTTATCTGATTTGAGTACACAAAAAAATATTAAAAAAAAATCATGCTTCCTCATACTGATAAAAATTGTTTCTTAAATGCAGAAAAGTCGAATACAGCCTTCAGCTGCTGTCAGCCCTGTAATGCGAGAGAGGTGTTCTGAGGTTATCATTGCATGACAAGAAACATTGTTTGACATTAATGTTATGCGATTTTTTTATCAGTGTTTCGAGTTAATTTCCTATTGTGTTTCATATAAACACACTGCAAGCATAAGTATAACCTTTTAAAAATTATTTTACAAATTTCCGTTTCAAGTGGAATGAGGCTGGTTGTTAGCTGAGTGATTTTGGGTTATTTGAGAAATGTACAGCAAATTGTTAAGGGAAAAGAGATGCCTTTTTTATTTTAAGCCATATCAAACTATATTAACCAGTGACAATGCTACTTGTATCATTAGATTTGAACCTGACTTGAGATATAATGAAAGAAGCCACAAGTACTCTGGACAATATTGGAAAAAAAAAAAAAAAAAGCAACAAAAACGGAGCAGTTAAACAAGTAAAATCAGCAACTGTGTGTCGAAGCTTAAGTGACAGATACCGTTTGCTTCAAACTTGGAATGTAAGAAAATAATGTTTTCCAAACATACCCCTAAAACATTGCTGATATTTTTTGGGTATTTTTAAATTTGATGGCTTTAAGTAAGTTGCTGAGTCACTGACATCTATATAGTCACATGAAAACTTTCATCATTTTATACCAAACCAGACTAGAGAATGCTACTTCATAAATGAAATATCTACAAAGGGAAATTTCCTGAAACCTTCTCCTAAAAGGATACAGAAGAATGTGTGTTTATTTACTGAAGGAATTAACATGTTACATTTCAAAAATATGGTGATGTCACTTTGTCTGGAATGGGACAATTTATTATGAATGTGGTATAAAAATGGTTGGATTCCAAAGTAGAATTGAGATGATGGTGAAGAGATTGTGGTATTTTAACTGTATTGCTCTAATTATATCTTTATCTGTAGCATTTTTAGTTAGTATACTTTCCTTTTATTTATTTATGACCTGAAATGAAAGGGAGGGCATCAGCTTCTGCACAATTAAGTACATCATTATTAGGATCTTATAAAACCTGTATGTTACACATAGATCCCAAGTAAATATTTCGATATTTTTCAATATACAATCCTTGTTTTGTCAGTACTTGCCACTTGTTTTTAGCTACATAGGTTGGAACCACTCTTACATTTTCAATATTACAGAGCTACTGTATATAAATAAACAGTTTAGTTCTAAGTGTAGCATTGATCATAACTAGCATTGGGTCTTGCTACAATGTGCTAGGAAGTCACAGAAAAATACTAGGCAAAGGAACATATACCTACCATTGATACAAAGATTCATTTTCTTATCTTTTGCTATTCTTCCTTTCACTATATATGTTTATCCCGAAAGTGATTGCATTGCTCCAATATTAGTAACGAAAGAGATGCCATAATTTATCTATGTGTATATCTAGATGCCAAATACCACTTATATTTATTTCTATACCTGGAATTGATGGTAAAGGGAATTCTGTTGTTGTGAAAAACCTAATTCTATGAAGTTAGTACAATGTTATTTGGAAAATAATGACTTTTCCTAAGTAATATGTAAAATGTTTTTCTGAACAGTTAGCCGTGATTTTGCAGCAAAGTGATACCACAAGAAGAAAAACTTAGTTGGCGTATATAAAATACTAGTGTTTTTTGTATCGTATGTTTCCTGTGTGAGGCCAGAAGGAAAGAATTGGGGGGAATGAGCAGGGGTGGGGATAAGGACATCTGGGAGACCCAAAGGCCCTGAATTAGCCTCTGAATCTGCCATCAAATGCTGCATGGTGACTCAGCACTTGTCACCTGAATGAGTTCATAGGAGTGTATCTTTTGCTGTCAGGTTCCCTGGGTCAGACCTGTGATGTGATTACTTCACAAGAGTTTTTTAGAGAGACTCTTTGCACCATCTCCTGCCGAGTTCAGTGTTGGAAAAGTGAGCAATAGAAAGGCACCACGAAAGTGGGGGAAGGGGATGGTGGTTGCCCAGCCTTCAGGGAGGGAAAGTGGGGATTCAGGGTTTAATGGGTAGAGTTTCAATTTTGCAGCAGGAATAGGATGCTAGAGATGGATGGTAGCGAAGGTTGTACAGCAGTGTGAAAGTACTTAAAGTACTTAAGTTCCCTGCACTGCACACTTACAGATGGTTAAGACAATACATTTTATGTTATGTATATATTGCCACCGTGGAAAAAAAAAAACACAATGAAAAGAGGAACTTCATTTCAAAGAAGTGTAACTTGCATATTGGGAGTAGAGAATGAATGAGGAATAACATTTCGAATAGCTGCAGCCAGAGTCCTCTGTGTGTGTTTTAGGGACAATTTCGTGGTCCAGGCCCTGGGACACCAGAGAATGTGTATCAAGCTGGACCTGGAGTCTGAAGTCTCAGAGAAGGGGCTCCCTGTGGACCTGGACAAGGAGCAGGTGGCACAGGACAGCGCGTGTGTAGTGCCACCTCCTGCTACCAGACATTTAAATAGGCCATTCACACATAAGGTTTTAAAGTCATAGCCAGGATTGCTCAGACCTGAAAACCTGTTACAAATCAAGACCCTTATATATGAGAAATGAGTTAACGAGAAACTTTTAAGTTTTGAAATTTGGACAAATGCTATCGGTGAGGATGAAAATCGTCTTTCAGGTTTCTCCTTTTCTTAATTAAAAAACTTTTTTTAGGAAGAGAGAGCATGTGCATGAGCAGGGGAGAGGGGCAGAGGGAGAGAGAGAGAGAGAGAAAGAGAGAGAGAGAGAGAGAGAGAGAGAGAGAGAATCTCAAGCAGGTTCCATGCTCAGCGCAGAGCCCCATATGGGGCTCCATCCCTGAGCCCTGGGATCATGGCTTGAGCCCAAATCAAGAGTCTGATGCTCAACCAACTCAGTCACCCAAGCTCCACGAAAGCTTCTTCTTTTAAGGACAGGTTATTATTTCAGTCTGGAAGGCAAAGAATACAATAGTGGGACCCTGGGCCTCTGGGCAGGGAAAGAAACATAACAAATAGAGAGCAGGACAGTTAGAAGACAAATTTAACCAAGACCGGGTGATGCTACTGTGTCACAATTCTATTAACTGCAGAATTGCAGTGGATGGAACTTGTGGCTTGTAGGATAAAATGCTTGCTTAAGCCAACCAACTAGTTAGTAAACTGCATATCACCCTTATTTCCATATTGCATATCAGTCGTTTAGAATTGGATTACGCAGTTGCACAAACCCCGAATAAAGATCTATATTAGATTCATTAAAAATAAGTATCTAAATATTGTCAGATCAAAATGACATACCCCAGGTGGGTAAAATGTGTCCCTCTCTGACAGGTTTAACAGGACTTAGTCATTTCTTGATTTTGTACACATTACAGAAACATGAGAGAAATTCCAATGATTTGTTGTCAAAGATTAGCAGTAAATGAATTATAGCCAGAATACCTAACAATCAAGACTTAACGTAACTGTGTAATTAAGAAGATCAATTCTACAAATTTTCAAATGATTTGGAATGGCTCTGTAAATTAACATTGCCACATATGTGTTTTTTGCCCCTTTAATTATAAAACATGCACAGAAGTGTTAAGGTTAGCCTCGCAGCCCCCCTGCCCCCATACTCTTTATTCATGGATATATAACTGTTCAGATCATCCACTGGTTTATCAACTGAAGGATTACAAATACCACTCCTCATACCTGGATCAATTATGGCAGTTTGTACTTAAAAGTCATTCTTCAAGTGAACACTGAAAGCTTTGTTTTATCACAGCCTACTATTTTATTAATAGTCCTTTCAATTGTGCATCTAAATATATACTCCTCACACTTTAAAAAAGCAAAAATTGGGGGGTGATTTTTACCACACTTTGCGTTTCGATGTGTATCAACCAACTGGATCTCTCTTATGGAAGTTTGTGGGATATTTAAATTAAGTTTAATAATCCTTTCCCTAAAATGTAAAATGTTATAATAACATCACCAAGATAATGATATTTTTCTCCTTGGACTTCAAGAAAATATGAGTTTCAAGCCCAGTCCAATAGGAAATGTACAGGTGTGCACAGAACACATTAAATTAAAAACATTATTTTGGTGGCTTTGTAGTGTCTTTTTTATCTTTAAATTGACAAAGAATGGGTACTTTTCTTTTTCTATTTTCACATATAATTATGGATAAAAGTTATAAAGAGGTTAAAGAGTTTAACAAAACACTAAAGTTTATTTAAAACTAACTTTTTAAATTTTAAATAATTAAAACATTGCAAATAATTTTTTATTAAAGATAAAAAAGTTTGTTTTTAAATATATAAAGAAATATACCCCGACATCATTTTCCCACTAAAGTTTATTTGCAATGTACAGAGCAGATCAACCACATTTTGGTAAAGACAAATGATTTAAAATCTTGATCCTCATGGTGTCCATTGCAAAATGTCTTTATTTCTGTCAGAATTCATAAATACAGTTTATTGAAGAAGTCTTGAGTTAATTCCACTGATTGGATTATGTTGAATTTTTCAGTGACAGCCTATTATTCTCAGTGTATTATTTGTTATGAAATGTAACCAGCATCACTTAGTCTTTTTACTTATGCTTTACTCATAGCACAAATGCTCAGACTTCTTACATGATATCACATGAGTTAAGCCTTTGTTTTAAACTTGGTTTTTAAAATTGTCTTAAGTATATTCACACAGTTCTATTACAATAAACACAGGCATAAGAAAGACAACATTGACACAGCTCAAAGCAAAGGAAACTATTGTCTAGCAATCCTTTCCTTTAGAAAATTCAGGAAGGACACACATAAAACTCTAATGATTGTGGGTCCAAAATACATTTTTTTAAAATCCAATCGTTTGAGGAAATCAGTTGAAAGCAGATGAACTTGCTGTCACCATTTCAGCTGAACAATTATGACATGCTTTCGCTGATACCTCTTAGGCAACCTCATCCAGAATGTTCTCCACAACTGTTACTAGGAACACTTATACAGACCATTTTAACCCAAATCCAACTTTAGCTCCATCATACAGGAATTGAGCTGTTTGAAGCATTTAGGTGAGGGGGCCTTTTCAATGACAGACTTGACTACTGTGGGCTTTTAAATATCATAGCAGCAGGGGCACCTGGGTGGCTCAGTCACTTAAGCATCTGACTCTTGGTTTCAGCTCAGGTCATGGTCTCACAGTTTCATAAGTTCAAGCCCCTTGTCAGGCTCTGAGCTGGCAGCACGGAGCCTGCTTGGGATTCTCTCTCTAGCTCTCTCTCTCTCTCTCTCTCTCTCTCTCTCAGCCCTTCCCCCACTTACGAAGTCTCTGTCTCTCTCAAAATAAATATAATAGCAACAAAAATAAAACAGGAAGAAGGGGAAAGATATGGATAGAGATAGAGACAGAGATAGACATGGTGGGGGACAGAGGAAGGAAGAGAGATTGAGAGCTCTCCCTTCAGAAGAGCACCCCTTAATCTCCTTAAGTTCAAGTTCTGCATGAATCAGTGGCTGCAAATGCAATGGGAAGTGTGGCAGAGGTGGCAGGGTGAGATTCGACTTGCCTGATCAGGTAGCATGGCAGTACCTTGGGGTCTCATTGCTTTCTCTCCAGATTGTATTTCTCAGCGAGGAGCTTCATGAAAAAGAAGCCCTTAAACTCCTTGAAAATGGAGCGTTCCCAGGAGTGGTAATGTAGCTCATGAGGTCAACATCCCCAAGAGAAAGAAGAAAATGTAAAAAATGAGCTTCGGTTGACAAGCTTTTACAATGTGCTTAATTACATGTCAGTGACTTCAGCGTCATTATCACCAAAACGTTTCTTGGTGGCTGTAGTTGCATGATCAGACAAGTGTGTGGAAGAGAGTGTTGAACAAGAGTTAAATGATATGTATTGGAGACAGGATGAGGAAAAGAAGGGAATAGTTAACTTTTTCAACCCCCGTTAATATTCATCTCACAGATGGGCACAGCATGTGTCGACCCACACACCTGGGCTGGAGAACAGGCTGCCTGGATTTCTTGGGGACCCTAATATAATTATAAACAGACAAGTGGAGAGATGCCACAGGTCAGCCAACAGGGCAAAGGGGGAAAGGAAAGTGCCAAATTCTCAAAGTTTCCCACAGAATAATAATATCCACAACTTTCCTAGCACCTTTCATCTGAAAAAGAACCAGAAACAGATCTGTCATCAAGGAAAGAAGGCGCTAGCCAGGCTTCATACTCTCATTGCTCTGATTTATATTTACTCATGTCACTTATGTTCTCTTGAGAAGATAAGAGAAGTCTCTTATCATTCCGCAGGAAGAGTCTATCATTCTACGTGTGTAGTGAGGCAGGTAGAAAAAAAAGCAAATTATTGGGTATTAGATCTTCCCCAAGAGTGGTATTTCAATGGAGTTGAAATACAGGGTTTCACGTTCAGTTTGCCCTCAGGGTAACACATCCCTGTTTTTATGCCTTATTTGCTCACTTGTGGGGACATTCCAACAGGTAGGCCATGTGTGATGCTCAGACTCCCAGTGTGAGGATCAGGATCCCAGCTTTGGAGTCTTTTCTACCTCATGATCTCCTTACCCTACCTTTTCATAATCTTACCATGATGCCCTTTGGTTGCCCAGACCATAATGATGCTCTCCTTTGAACGCTTATCATAGGGAGGCTAGTTTCTAATGTTTTTTAAAGTTTATTTACTTATTTTGAAAGAGATGAAGACAGCACAAGTGGGGAGGGTCAGGGAGAGAGAGAGAGAGAGACAAAGAGACAGAGAGAGAGAGAGAGACAGAGCATCCCAAGCAGGCTCCATGCTGTCAGCACAGACACCAATGTGGGGCTTGAATTCATGAACTTTGAGATCATGTACTGAGATGAAACCAAGAGTTGGATCCTTAACCGACTGAGCCACCAAGGTGTACAGGGAGGCTAATTTCTAATGTGGTATTTTATCTTGTTAGTATTTCCATTTGTGTTCCTCTTTTCTATTTCTGTTTCCAAGAGAGATTCTGTCTCTTCTGCACCTGGATTGTCTCAGCATTGGATCCTTCTCTGGTGTTTCCAACTTGCACATGGCTATGCCTTCTTTGCAGAACTTAGTTCCATCTGGGGGTAAAATGGACGAATGTTTGTGGTGCCTGGTTTGTCTCTTGCTTTCAGCTCAGGTCATGATCTCACAGTTCCTGGGTTCAGGCCCCGTGTTGAGCCCTGTGTTGGGCTCTACACTGATTGTGTGGGGACCTACTGGGAATTCTCTCTCTCTCTCTCTCTCTCTCTCTCTCTCTCTCTCCATCCCCCTTCTCATGCTCTGTCTCTCTCTTTCAGAAAACAAATAAAGAAATAAACAAAAAAAGTTTTAAAGAAAGAATAAATGTTTTAAGTTGACTTGAAGACAGACACAAAGGAATCGTGCTCACCCTAAATCACCTAGATGAAAACAACTTTTACATAATTGGACAGAAGAGTGGACAATTATATATAAACAAATAAATAAAAATGAATAGGTAACCTTGTATTTGGTTTTCAAGCTTAGAATTTGAAAGCCAAGCACAAAAGAAGGCCAGGGTATCAATTAGATTGCTTTTGGCCAAGAGCTTTAGAAGAACCAACTCACAGTAGCTTTAAGAAAGTTCATTTATTTTTTACTTAGTAAAAAGTTCTGGCTTAGGAGTCCCAGAAGTGTGGAGGTGGCTCACCATCTCAAAGTCCCAAGATTCTTCCCAGGCATCTGCTGCGGCTACTTCACCAGCCTTATTTTTCTGGAAGCTTCCTTCCCTCATTATGAAAGGATAGAGGATGCAACCATAGGTATCACATCTTTGTCTCCGAGGAGATAGGGGCAGAATGTTGACCCTCAGGTGAAAGATGTTTCTCTTTTTGTCAAAGATGGAAAACTTTTCTTATAGTTCCTCCAGCAGACAGTTCCCTCTGACCTCAGCAGCCAGAGCTGGGCCATATGGCTCCCGTCAGGCTGCCATGGGGGTAATTTTAATGGTTTTAGCCTCTCTGAGGAGACCTAGAATAAAAGAGGAGTTTGAGAATGGTTATTGAAAACTAGCCTGGTGGATCTATGCCAGCTTTGCTGCTCAACAGGGGCATACTTAGAGTCATGTGCGTATTTGGAAATATGGTCATGACTTTTCTTAAGTCAGGATATTTACTTTAGGAGGGAGAGGGTACTAACAGCAAGGCAACAACAAACACAAAAGAATGCAATGAATTAGAAAAGAAGTTTGATCTCTTAGAATCAGAAGGGATTGTCTGCATTTCCCTTGTCTATTATCCTTGGGGGATAAGTTCCAAGACCCCCTGGCGGCTGCCTGAAACCCATGAATTGCACTGAACCCTATATATGCTATGTTTTTCCTATACACAAACACCTATGATAAAGTTTAACTTATAAATTAAACACATCAAGAGATTAACAACAATAGCTAATAATGAAGTAGAACAATTATAATAATATACTGTAAGAAAAGTTGTGTGAATATGGACTGCTTCTCAAAATACTGTACTGCGCTTTACTCATCCTTCCTCTTATGATGGTGTGAAGTGATAAAATGCCCATGTGATGAGATGAATTGAAGTGAATGATGTAGGCTAGGCTACCACTGACCTGACCGAAAGAGGACCAAGGGGCATCATGGTTGACAGGAGATAACAGAAACCACGGAAACTAAATCCGTGGATAAAGGGGAGTTACTGTAATCTAGTTAATAAATAGGCTGGTTTCCGAGACAGACTTACTGACAGACCCTTATGTATCAGATTGGCCCACAACTTGCATTTATTCTCAATAAAACAACATATATTAAGGGGCGCCTGGGTGGCTTAGTCGGTTAAGCGTCCGACTTTCGCTTAGGGCATGATCTCGCGGTTCGTGGGTTCGAGCCCCGCGTCGGGCTCTGTGCTGACTGCCAGCTCAGAGCCTGGAGCCTGTTTCAGTCTGTGACTCCCTCTCTCTTTGACCCTCCCCTGCTCACGCTGTCTCTCTCTCCTAGAAATAAATAAAATATTAAAAAAAAACATATATTAAATCATTATAGAGAATCAGGCTAAGCATTCACCTCATACTCCAGGCAAAATTGGTCTGTGATTCAGAATAAAAGAAAGCAAAATCTAAGTTCGAATAAATGAATTCTTTTTTCACATAACCTGGAGGGCAAAGGGTCAGTGGTTGCTTTCTTAGAGAAAGAAATCACCAAACAGTGGACTGGAAGTCATATATTGCAAGGGATTACCGGCAGCAATGATCGATGAGTCACTTACCACAACCAAGAAGCAGCCACACCATGGCCATTTCCTCAGCTAAGCCATGTTACTCTGCAGGGTGGGAACTGGGAACACCAAGTACTAATAAGAACTCAAATTTGAGTAAACTAATTCCTCTCATGTGACTTCTTCTGTAATTCCATCAGGATTTTACTTTAGTTTCAAAAACTTGGATTTAGGGCCTTAGAATTTTGGTTCTGAGAAAATAAGTGGCATTTCAAGGTATCAGTCACTTTTCACAGCGTCTTCTGGAATATGTGCGTGAGTGGCAAATGCTCGCCAGCCCTTTGGACCTAAGCTTTCTCTTTTCTTCAGTCGCTTAATCCTTGGTATGGTAGTATTCATTTCTCCACTTACAGAAGTTAAACACTCATGTGTCTTCCTCCTCTGTGGATGAGCAGAAGGATCATTTTCATCCCCTGTATCTGTTTTTAACTTTATTTCTCTCATATCATGAACCCAGAGTACACCCAGCATTCCTAACATGCTGAATTCTCTGTGCTTCAGAAATGACCCAGAGCAAGAGGCGACTCATCACCTGGGTGTCCTAGTGTCAGATGTCTTCATAGCATTACCCAGCAGCGATCCTTGCAGAAATTTGAATGGTTGGCTATTAGTGTTAGTAAACCCATTTAAGAGATGAGGAATGGGGACACACCAGGGTGAAGTCAATTCCCTCCAATGGCAAAGCCAGGATTTGCACACATGCACACGGTCTGAGCCTAGAGACCTGACTCTCGACCTTCCTTCTCTGTGGCCCCAAGCTAAGGTCAAATACAGAGGGAGACTTTAGCATTGGAGGACAGCCTTTATACCACCAGCGTACACTCCCTGCCTCTTCAGCTGAGGCACCCCCTGACCTTCCTTCTGTGCCACTCACCTGTGTCTCTCCTGGCCTTCTTTCTCTGTGGTGAGTGAGCTGATGTCATTGGGAAAGTCCTGACCTGCACCCAGTCACCAGTAGCTCACCTTTATCTGCTCCTAGAGTCCCTTGAGAGGACTCTATCCCTTCTATCCCTGGGCTCTGTTTCCTCATCTCTATCTGAGAAGTTGAAGCACAAGAGCCTCTCACACCTGCCTCCTCCTGGCACAGGCAGGTCGAAATGCCCCTTCTTCTGGGGGGCAAACAGAAACCAAATGGAGTTTCTTGCCTTCTAGATTTCCTTGGGTTTTAATTTGAAGAAAAAGAGAGAGAACTGCAGGGGACAAAGCCATCTTTCCAGGGATTCATCAGCAGCCCTCACCTCCCGCGGCTGTTCTGATTAATGGCTGCACCTCCCACCGAGTCCCTGTAATAGGTGTCAGGAAGGTGTTTACTCAAAGTTTTACACCCAATTGTCGTGAAGGTCAAAACAATAGGGCGTCTCCCATGCAGGTTAAACATCTTTTTATGAGTACATACTCTATTAGAGAGGAGTTCATGTTTTCAGGCGGCTACACTCCCAGTGTTCTTTCTTCCAGGCTGACTAAGAGGGTCCAGGGTGGGGGGCAGGGTATGGGCATCATCAGCAACAACTACCCTGAACTGGGCGTTGGGCCTTGGGGAGTTAACCCGTGAACTATGGACGCCTGCAGTCTCCCCAGCTTTGGAGCATGTGCCAGTCTCCCTTTAAAATTCTGAACCATTTTATAAACCCAAACAAGTAATAAGAGAATTCCTGTCCCAGGGAAGAGCTACTCCTGCAGAACAGGGTTGGAAAAATTCCTGAAAATGAAAATATCTCCTTTTGTCACATTAAACAATGACCTTGGACCCCCAAAGTGATTCTCCCCTCCCTTATTATCCTCTGCCAATTTTCTCCCCCAGCCTCTCCACCTCCTGCACAAACAAGCCCTGAGAAAAAGTGAGCAAAATGCCACAAATTGGAAATGTTGTTTCCCATCTGCTGACCACAGGTGTATGTGGAGGGGGGTGGATTTTTGACCTTATTTCTGAGGAAGAGGAAGCCAAAGGTCAAAGTGAATTTCCTAAATGTCAGATGCTTTCAAACTGCTGCCTTATGTTAGTTCACACCATGCCTGGAGCCGTCTGCAATTCTGGTTCTTCCTGTTACATATGGGGTGCTTTCTGCAGGGCCCGCAGTGCAAGTATGGACCACAGCCAAGATCAGAAGGACTCACTGGAGCACACGAAGAGCCCTCCAAAGAGCAGGGACCCCTATGGCTTCCATTGGCTCAATTTTAATATTTTCAGAAACTTCCTGGACATGAAAGCATGTTTCTCTTTATTTTATTTTATTTTTTTAAAATGTTTTATTTATTTCTAGAAGAGAGAGAGAGAGAGACAGCGTGAGCAGGGGAGGGTCAAAGAGAGAGGGAGTCACAGACTGAAACAGGCTCCAGGCTCTGAGCTGGCAGTCAGCACAGAGCCTGACGTGGGGCTCGAACCCACGAACCGCGAGATCATGACCTAAGCGAAAGTCAGACGCTTAACCGACTAAGCCACCCAGGCGCCCCAGCATGTTTCTCTTTAAATAAGGATACCTGTTTTATTGTGCTCGTGAGTATCCATGCCACCCTCCACCTATGCGAATGGCCCTCTCTACTTCTCTGAGTATGGAAATGACTATAATGCTTTTCAAGCCATTATAGCTACTGGATTTGACTTGAGACAACAACAAGGCCCATGTCCAGAAGGAAAAGAATTCTACAGACTTTTTGAGATTTCACCATCTGCTGAAATCTTTGGGATTAAGAAAAACGAGTGGTATGAATGAAGAAGAAGGAAGAGAAGGTAGAGCTGGAAATCGAGCTGTGGGGGGTGGTCAGACACTGGCTCGTAGAGATGAGAGGGAAAGGAAGGACCCAGGCAGGGGGATAAGCCCTTACCTTCTTATAACCAATGATTATGACCTAGCTTCTACCCCTTGCCTCATACATGGATGTGGATATGGCATCTATAGAGGTATAGTGCTTGGCCAGGATTTACTGCTCTGCATGGAGCTAAACTTGTTTTGCTAGATGACCTCTAGGCTCAGTTTGTGGATGATATTGCAAGGCATAGTATGGGATCAGGATTTTGATTTTAGACAAGATGTTAAGAGCTACAAACACAAGAGCATGATATCCAATATTTTGAGATAAATCCTTCTAATGGCACTGTGAACTGAAAGCGTGTATTGGGCCAAGCCAAGGAATGAGTGGGGAGATGGCTGATAGGCAGTGATGTAAGTCCCGTGGAAGGAGAATTTGTGGTACTCTGTCAGGAGACTGAGGATACAAATGGACAACGGCCAGACCATATATAGAAATAGAACTCTGACTCATTGTCTACAACAACCATCTCAAGAAACCAACACATTACCTACAAATAACCAATCCAGGAAGCCAGCCTGCTATGCATAAATCAGGCTTACAGGAAATCACATCACGATCTCTAGCAACATCTCAAAAAGTGAAACAATAACCCCAGTGATCATCAGCCTAAAATGGCCAGGACTTGATTGATATTTGACAACGTTTCTAAGTTTAGTCTCTATTTCCAGCTTAGGAACAACTGGAGAAAACCAAATGTGTACCCCTAACCTGTCACATAGGATACCCCATGTCTAGCGAGCCTGCTTTGAGAGGCCCCACACCAAGAGTTTCCCATTGGGATGTATATAAAATATGTGCAATCTTCCCTTTTTCCCACCATAAGTCTTACCCACTCGGCTACCTGCCTTTGAGTCTCTGCTGAAATGCAAGTGGTGGTGGCTGACTCTCTTGCTATAGCCAGCATTGGATAAATAGCCTCCGCTAATTCTCTTTTGATTGGTCTTCATATATTTCCACATTGTAAGTGGTTGTACGTTGTTGGGACTAAAGGAAGGGGCAGAAGGAGGGTGAGGGTGAAGGTGCTGGGGCAAAATGGTTGCTGAGGATGGAGGTGTGACCATCTGACCCCGGGAAGGAGAAGGAAAAGCAAGGCTTTCGGGGGAACTGGACCCAGATAAGAGTTCACTTCTGAATTTCTTGGATTTCTGAGCTTGTTTCTTTATGTATGACACACAGAAAGAAAGGCTTTTTGTTTTTGAGGCTACTCTTTAAGGAACTTTTATTATATGTGGGCCCCTGGGCTAATGAATCTACATAGTTTTATCTCATTCAATACTCAAAACAAATACGTCAAGTGGAGATTATCCTTCCAACAATGAAGATGAAACAAAAGTTCAGAACGCCAAAAGATAGTGGGCACAAGGTCACAGAGTTGGTCAGAGTGAGAATTTGAACTCAGGTGAGACTGGCACTCAGACCTATGCTTTCGTGGCCCTGGGATCACTGATGCTTCACCAGGGGTGTGGCCACGTGCCTCTGGAAAATGGAACAGAGGAAAGGAGCTTCTGAGTTAAAAACTGACTTGGAAAATCACTTCCATATCCTTACCATTAGCCACCATTCTACATCCTGGCCCGTGGATGGCATCTCATAAATATTTTTGGAGGTCAAATGACATTTTCATTGTTAATGACTTCATTCTGCAATGACAGGAAAGGTAGGATTCAATCGTATACAGTGTTGGGTTTGTATCGGAAGACCTAGTCAGCATTTTCCCTTTGCCATTCCTACCTTAGAAAACCTCTAAGTTGGGGTGTTTGGGTGGCTCAGTTGGTTAATCTCATGGTTTGTGAGTTTGAGGCCCGTGTCGGGCTCTGTGCTGACAGCTCAAAACCAGAGACTGCTTCTGATTCTGTGTCTCCCCCTCTCTCTGCCCTTCCCATACTCATGCTCTGTCTCTTTTTGTCTCTCAATGATTAATAAATGTTAAAAAATTAAAACAAAAAAGAAAACCTCTAAGTCAACCTCTCTGGTCATAGATTTTATTTTCTTTATGCTAAAATTGGAATACAGTGACTGTCTTTTCTGTCTGGTGATGAGCTTATAAGGTTCGAGTGACATTATGGATATGAAAGTAACTTGTAAATTATAAACTATGATATAAATGAAAGATACACTCAAAATAATTACTATAACTATAATTCTTGATTTTGAGTGATTGTAAAAGAGGCATCAGATTTTAAGAGAATTTTTTCAAGTGCCTGCAGCTCATTCATCCTATCTGCAAACAGGCACAAGTGTCTCACTTGTAATAACACACTATGTGGATCACTTGTATCACAAATAGAATGTGGAAAGTGCCAGAAGACCCAAGTACCAGCCCAGCCCCCATCCGTACAATTGTGTGACCTTAGACACCTGATCTCTGTGAGCCTTAAGCAGACAGGATAACCCTGTCCAGCTTACTTGTGAGTTTCGCATGAAATTATGGATGGGATAGAGCTCTGTTGACTGGAAATGCCCACATAATGCAAAGTATTATGTTGCTGCATTTGAAAAGTGCTATTTAAGTGCCACTCACTATTATTGTGGTTATTATTATAGTTGAAGACTAGAATGCATTTCAGCAACCAATGATACAGATATCGAATCTTTTATCACTACACAAATTCCCTGGGTGTTTCATAGACAGACTTTTCATTTGGAGCTATATATTGATATAATTAACTTTCACCATATGATGTGCTTTGCTTTTAATTCTGTATACATAACAGAATTATTTCATTGTATTTACCCCTATAAGTAGGACCTACGTGATGTCTAAATTAAATAGCATTAGGGAACATGCTCTCAGCCTGACTATTCTTATCATTTCCCACAAATATATTATGAATGACTTAATATCTTTCCATGGGCCTACCTTTATCTATGGCTTAGTGGATATAAAGCTTTTATTTTGAAAAAAAAAACAGTTAATATTTAAGATAGAAAAGGGAAGTAAAGAATAAATGCTCCTTTGGATCACCTATAAAATCAACCAATTTAATATCAGACAAGAAGAATTTAATAATATTTTATCTATCATCTGGTGTTTATTTTTCACCTCTGGGTATCATCATAACAGTATTTCCTGATGTTTCTCAAAATAAGTGTTTTAATCTCTAGGAAGCTTCACTTGATAATTTGTACAAATATCAAGTAACTGAGTTATGTGAATTGTACTTTGGGGTACACACTGTCTTTATGTTCTAAAAGTCTTAGCAAGAGTCTTAATTCATTTATCATTCTACCGTGAATGGTTCTCCAGGAACCACAGTTTGCCAGAAACTTCTATGGCCCCTGTGACTCCATGTGACAGCATCGATCATAGCTGCTTTCTGTCCCTCACCATCTTCACCACAAAAGTCCCTCAGGTGGCCAAGATCCTCTTAGCTCCTCAGTTTTATATGATATTACTTCAGCCTCTGGGGAAGAGACTTTAGTTATGCTTTCTCTGGTTCCATGTCCACAAATTCGGGGCAAAGTTTTCATTGGCTTAGTTTACTTAATTGTCCACACTTCGATCGATTAACTGGGACCAGAGAACAAGGCCAATAGACAATACGGTAACACTTTTAATTGAACTGTGAGACTAGGTGGTGGGGAAAGGGGTCATTCTTACAAAGGCTCTATGGGAAGGGTCATGGTCAGGTGACCTCTACAATCACCATCTTTCACACAGTATCTTGGAGGGAATCCAAGTTCATGTAATGATGAGAATTTATTTCATTAGCGACGTTCTCCATTGTGAAGGAAGAATTCTTCCACTTGAGTTAGTGCCTAGATGTGAGTATGATCTCATTTAATTCTACAATAGCCCTGTTGTCTTCATTTTATGGTGGATCAATCTATAGCTTGGAGACATAGCAGCTAGCTGATCTGGGGGCCAGCACCAAAGCCACAAATTGCTCAGGAGTAAAGCTTGTGGCATATTCACCATTAATTGTTTTAAAAAAATTTCTTTCCAGAACATTTTTGCTAAATTCAGATCCATCTTTTTTAATCATTTCAATATCTCAAGATTTCATTTCAGGGCTGATCTTACTTGTTTGTCCAGCCCCAGACTACCATTAGAAACAGATGAAATTCGCCTTGCTCTTTCCAGCACTGCTTTCTGAGACATTTCTCCATTTTCATATCTTCTGTTGTGTTCAGATTTTTGGACAAATGATAACCATCTGGCATATTTATCCTAAGATGTGAGATTCTTAGCACATAAGTCTTCTTAAAGTAGCTACACTGCAAAATGTCACTCAATGATTATACATACATAGCAAAAGAGCTAACATATTATTGGTTACTTTGTCTTTAAAGCTATCAAATATACATTATTTTTCCCATGGAAGTTGGATAGTAATAGAGAGGAATTATTCACAGGCAAGTCTTTGCTAAAAGTTTTTTTTTTTCTAATGCTTTATGTATTTCTGAGAGAGAGAGAGCGAGCATGAGCAGGGGAGGGTCTGAGAGAGAGAGAGAGAGAGAGAGATACAGAATCTGAAGCAGGCTCCAGGCTTTGAGCTAGCTGTCAGCCCAGAGCATGATGCGGGGCTCAAACTCATGAACTGCGAGATCATGACCTGAGCCAAAGTCGGACGCTTAACTGACTGTGCCACCCAGGTGCCCCTGAAAGTTTTTTTTTTAATTTATATATCTAATATACTTTCTAACTTTTTGATCCATCACATTCACATAGAAAAGGTGTGACATTTACAGTTTTGGTAAGGAAAATGAGGATGATGATGTCTCTAATATAGATTGAGTATCATCAACTAATATTTTATTATGAAATCAAAGCATTTACTGAACTCATGCAAGTAAAGGACTTAACACTTCACTCAGAGCAAGCGACTCTCTGAAAGGTAAACTTGGCAAAATTGCTATAGGGTTGTAAGAAAAGCTTCCCATTGAAGTGTTCCCATGTTTACCTATGGCTATGATAGACTTTGTGCATCAGTGGGAAAGGTATTTTGGCGTGGGGACAAGTGCTCTACAAAAAGAACCATATCTTCTCTTCTGTTAGGAAGTGAGGCAGCTCTGTGTCTCTGCCTCACCAAAGCTTTGCCTAACCTAGCCAAACAGCAGACGACAGCACTGGCTTTGCGTGCAGGAGGCCAATCAGAATCTCTTTCTGTAAGTTCTGTTACCTGGACATAGAACGCTTTAATCATAAGTAATTGTTCTATGCATTTTCTCCTCCAGAGTCTTGAACCAGCTCTTCACTTCAGTTTCAAAGTTCAGTTCTTCTGTAGTTTCATCTTGCAACCACATGACTTGAAAGGTCTACATGGCTCGAATTCCCACATCCACCCTGCCCCTGACATCAGCTCCTTGGTCGTATGGTGGAGGGGAAGGCACAGAGTCTTGGAATCCAGATAGACCTTTGTCCCAGCCTTGAATTCACACTTTACTTTCCTCGTGATGTTGTTCATGTTACTTGACTTTTCTTAGGATTGACTATTACATCTACAAAATGGTGATTGTAGCACCTACCTGACAGTTAAATTGAGGCATATAAGAGATTGATAAAGGAAGTTTTATTAAAAGGATAAAAAAACATGGGTGAAGTACCTAGTCTTCAGGTTTGGCTGCTAGTAGGTGCTTTAGACAT
The DNA here is from genome assembly GCA_017311185.1 of Proteles cristata cristata. NCBI lineage: Eukaryota > Metazoa > Chordata > Mammalia > Carnivora > Hyaenidae > Proteles > Proteles cristata. Next base: position 790,945 of record JAESUZ010005368.1, read on the forward strand.
TCAGTCTTTTGTCAATTTAGTAAATATACATGGAGTGATTTTACTAAATGCCAAGGGATGTGCTGGACCCTGGGATCTAAGAGTGAACAAATGGAAGCTGTTCTTGACTGTGTGGAACCCATATTTCATTGGGGGATTGTGTGATCATAATCCCAGAAATCTATACAGCCGCCACCACAGATGGAATCCCAGAAGGAAAATGCTGGGGTGCTCAGTAGTGCGAATAACACTTGCACCAAGTGTGGGCAGCACAGGGAGACATTTAAGCTCAAATCCAAGGGAACAGGAGGAAGAAGAGAGGACTGTTATGGGCAGAGGGCATAGCAAATGGAAAGACCCAAGTGGGAGAACGAATTTAGGAATGGAGAACCATGTGACTCAGTGGTAAGGAGAATGTGGGTCAGAGTCTGGGCTTGTAGACCTGGTTGAGGGCCTGGTTCACTGGCCTGGGAATAATGAATGGGACATCACAGAAGCATTTCTGCCAGGCATGGTTGGAACTGATTGGCACTTGGAGAACAGTTTATGGGATGGGAATACAGCTCTTCAGAGAGACCTCTCTTACTTAGTGGACTAATCAGCTGGGTGACTGGTGTGACTTGGCCATGAGGAGAAGGGGATAACTTGGACTAGGGTGCTGGTCTTAAAAAGGAAGGGAAGGTGCAGAAGTAATGAAAGATCATATGACATGAGTACATAAAGAGCGATGATTTAGCGAGTGTGAGGTGTCATCTACCCAAGATCACTCACTCTGTTATACACTCATTTGCTGAGTTTCTATCTTCCTCATAGGAAGATGTAGCATGACATGTAATATAATATGTGTTATATTCCCAGTCCACAAGAATATAACACAAAACTCATTTAGCAGGAAAATCTGGACTGAACTGACATACAACTACACATAGTCTTTGTTTATTCCAGTTGCTTAGAATATTTTGCTATATTATATCTGTGTTTTATTATCCTAGACCTTGCCAGGGTGGTATGTAATATGCAATGTACATATCATATTACCCATGTAAATTCTGAATTATTCTGAATTCCCAAACATATTTGGCTTCAAGTGTTTATGGACCTGTAATAATAATCTGAAAAGTTGTAAACTGAAATTTCCCAGGTTCCTTGGCCAAGGACTCCCAGCTGCCCAAATCTGCCCCTGGGTTTGTCTAAACCCAAGGCTCAGGCTACTCACCATCACATTCTATCCCCTTTCCCCCTGACCATTGTTTGTTTGCTTTCTTTTTTATTCAAAAGAAATATATCCACTGGCCAAGTGCCCTCTAATTATGAAATGTGGATAACAGTGGAGCAAATGGGACTCACCCAGGCTGTGGAGAGAAAGAAATTTCCTCCTCATTGCCAGATTTTTCTCTTCTCAGAATCCCACAGCAGCCTCCTATTAATGTACAGCAAACCCTCTCTCCTTCTTTGATCACAAAACTCCTTAAAAGCCATCCATTCTGCAAAGCATTTCAGTTACAATAACCACGCACTTCTCAACATTGCTCACATTGCATTGTGTTTTATCGGCAATCGTTGTCTCATGTGTCCTTGTGTGCATTTAGATTGTCATTTAGACAATCCCCCAAAGGAAAATTCTTGCTTTGTTCTGTCTATTGCAATGGACACACCCACTCTAAAGCTGCACCCACACCTATGCCCCATATAAATAAAAGATAAAAATAAAAACACCACCACAGCCATGTTGCATCTTTGAGGGTTGAGGAGCGGTTCTTGTCATGTCAAGAAGGCATTAAATAATCTGATGGGGAAACTTCTTAAAAAGTGATAATTTATTTAGGTAAGAGTTTTCATTAATTTTAAAGTAATTGAAATTATTTGGAAGGCCATTTGTTGTAGGAAGATAATAAAGTGTCAGTGACTGCCCATCTGAGAAAACAGTCCATACAATATACAATGGAATTGGCTATTGAAATAAAATCACCATGGTCACATCACTAAATAAAAAACATAATAGACTTTCCCTTCCACATAAGAAGAAGCAAATCAAGTTTTCAGGAGGAGGGCACAGAATAGAGTCAATGCATTTTTCATGCCATAAGTATGCACCAGATTTAGATACTAGACGTATAGTACCTGCCCAGAAAAATAAGGAAAATATGGGAAGGTATATTCTCTTCTGTCAGAATGAGCTGACCGGAAACGGGGAGATGTGTTTCAATATCAGACATGGCTTGGCCTCTTTGTGACAGTTAGTCTTTTTTCCTCCCTCTTAACAGAGGTTGCTATCTGTGGCTTATGAAGATCAAGTCTGAAGGCTGATGAGTGTGATGTACCTAGGAGCCAACTTCTTACTTCATTATACCCTTATTTAAAATTTGATGGTTACTGGGACACCTGGGTGGCACAGTTGGTTATCTTATGGTTGGTGAGTATGAGCCATGCATTGGGCTCCGTGCTAATAGCTCCGAGCACAGAGCCTGCTTCAGATTCTGTGTCTTCCTCTCTCTTTCTGCCCCTCTCCTGCTCATGCTTAGGCTCTCTCTCTATCAAAAACAAGTAAACATTGAAAAAATAATTTAAAATCTGATGGTTACAGTGATTTGACACCTTTTGGTGTGTGTGTGTGTGTGTGTGTGTGTGTGTGTGTGTGTGTGATATTTAATATGAGGGATTATCATTTATCCCTTTTAGCTAAAGAAAATATGTATTTGGGATTTTGTTACATCCAATTTGCTATAGACTGAATGTTTGTATTCCTTCAAATTCATGTATTAAGATTCTAATGCCCATTATAGTGATATTTAGGGGTGGGGTTATTGGCAGGGATTAAGTCATAAAAGCAGATCCTCAAGAATTAGATTGGTGCCCATGTAAAAGAGATTCTAAAATAATTCCTACTCTTTCCTACCATGTGAAGACACAGCAAGAAGATAGTTATCTATTAACCAAGAAGCAGATTCCCACCTGACAATGAATTTGTTGGATGACTTGACCTTGGACTTTCTAGTCTCCAGAATTGTGAAAAATAAGTTTCTGTTGTTTATAAGTCATCCAGTGTATGGCATTTTGTTATAAACAGATTAAGATACAACTACATTACTAATTATCTTCAGTACCAATTAACCATTCCTCAAACACGAATACTTTCCTTTTACATCCAAACAAGGCAGACTTGTGGCCTTGGACAGGTACGATATTACACCTGCACCTGGTGTGGATTTCTGAAGATTATGTCTGGTACCAAATGCATTTCCTCTAGCTAAAAAAATACTTTGTAGAATTGAGGCAGTCCAAAATATAAGCAGTATTCAAATGGAAAATGCCAAGGTCTGGATGAAAGTCATAAGTCTTGTATTTTAAAAGTTACAAAGCATAAATTTTTGAACAACTGCTTCTCTATTAGGAAGAATATTTAAGAAAATTGGATGTCTTGAATGAGGTACTAGTTTTGTATCAGCAGCAGCAGCAACAGTAGTAGCAATAGAAGATTTTATCCATGACAAACCACCACTATGAATGACTCCATCCTTGCCCAGGAGATGTTACTATATGACCCTAGGGAGGCATTAGAGAAAAAGCTTACTCAAAAAACTAAGACTAGAACTATCCCATGATGCAGTAGCAATTACACTATTAGATATATACCCAAAGGATGCAAAAATACAGATTTGAAGGGTACATGTACCCCAATGTTTGTAGCCACATTATCAACCTAGACAAACTATGGAGAGAACCCAATGTCCATCTACTGATGGAGATACACACACACACACACATACACAATGGAATATTATTCAGATGTTAAAAAGAATGAAATCTTGCCATTTGCAATGACATGGATGGAGCTAAAATGTATTACACTAAGCAAAATAAGTCAGTCAGAGATTTCACTTATATGTGGAATTTAAGAAACAAAACAGATGAACATATAGGAAGGGGGAGAAAAGAAGAAAGGGAAGCATACCACAAGAGACTTTAAAAAAATTTTTTAATCATTTTAAATATTTATTTATTTTTGAGACAGAGACATAACGCAAGCAGGGAAGGGGCAAGAAAGGAAGACACAGAATCTGAATCAGGCTCCAGGCTCTGAGCTGTCAGCACAGAGACCCAGGCTGGGCCCCAACTCACGAACCATGAGATCATGACCTGAGCCAAAGTTGAACACTTAACCGACTGAGCCACCCAGGCTCCCAAGGGACTCTTAATGATTGAGAACAAACTATGGGTTGACAGAAGGAGGTGGGTGTGGGGATGAGCTAGATGGATGACAGGCATTAATGAGGGTACTTGTTGTGATGAGCACTGGGTATTGTACTAAGTGACGAATCAATAAATTCTGCTGTTGAAAACAGTGTTGCATTGTATGTTAACTAATTAAAAATTTTAAAAAAATTTAAAAAGCTTACTTTAAGGAGGATACCACTTACTCCCTCTTTATTTCCACAGTCTAAGAAGGGCTAGGCTGCATTGCAATTTGTGTCTATTATTGAAACTAAGAAGAAAAATAGCAGAGAAAATGAGGATTTGTATGATCACCTCCATGTCAAAAAGTGAATACCAGCACCAAGACTAGCATTGGAATATTTGTGATTAAAAGCCAACGACAGAAATAGCTAATGTTTATGGAATAGGTATTATATGCTAGGTATGATTTTGCTTTATGTAGATGATCTCATTTTATCTATCCTCCTTCTACATGAAACAAATGGTGTTATTATCCACATTTTAGAGATGAGAAACTGAGTCATGGATGAGGTCATGGTGGAGCCAGTGTATAGAGTCTGGCGGTCAGATTCCAAGAACAAACAGTTCTGCAGTGTGCTTTCTTTTCATTTTTGTAATTGCTACCATGGAATATTCTAGTACATTTCCTACCTCCCTTGCCTATTCTCTAGTCTTTTTTCTCTTTGTGGCACAATAATCAGGGGTGCAATGATAATATTAACACTTGCAGATATAAAGTGCTCAACTGGGAAAGGGAGATGGGCTTGCCAGTGGCTTTATTTGCCTCTGGTATAGATTCCAGAAGGATCCTCCTTCATCTCTGCTGTCATATAAACAGTTCTCCTTAGAAGCGTCTCTACCTCTCGTATTTCCTTAATTTAAAACAGCATCTACCCTTATAAGTGCAGCTCTGTAAGGTGAAATCATGTGCCAGATACTCTGGAAACCTTCATTGGGCCAAATGTGGGGGAGGGGACATCTCCATTTGGCAGCCAGATCTACAGAGAGATTGAGGGCTTATGGGAGCAGGAAGACAATTCAGTACAGGACTCACCACCTAATAGGTGCCAGGCCCCCAATATCCAGTTGCTGCTGTGAGCCTGTGGGAAGCTGGCATGATCAGTGAGGCCCTGGGCTACGGTGACATTCCAGCTGTGCTCAGAGGCATATGCCTGGGAGTTTTAAGTCTTTCCTTTTCTTTCTCTAATCAAGGTGAGATTTTTCAAAGAAAACCTCATGGAACCTTTCCTGCCTCTCCCAGAATTCCTTCATTTCCTTAGGCCATCCTTAACTAGAAATATACATACATACATATATATGTATATATACATTTATATGGCCATATTATTTTGCTTTTTTATTAAATCTATTTTCATATCTTTCCTACTGGATCCACAAGCTAATGAATGAATATGTAACATAGAGTCACAAATAAACAAATACTTTAGACAACATCTAAATGGAATTAGGGGATAGTAGGTGCTGAGAAATGGGTTTCGGAATGAGGTCAGCATGGCTGGCTTGCCTGAGGAGGTGACCCTTGAGCAGACACCTGAATGACGAAGGGTACTGGCCATGCCAACACACTGGAGTGAGAACAGCAAATTCAGTTCTCTGAGGTGGAGTATTCTCCCCATGTTCAAAGAACGCCGTGGTAGCTAAATAACATCCCTCAAAGGTATGCATATCTTAATCCCCAGAACTCAAGAGTGTGTTAGGTTACACAGTAAAGGGACTTCTATCATGTGATTTGATTAAGGATCTTGGCCTGAGGAGATGATCCCAGATTGTCCAGATGGGCCCGAGGTAGTCACAAGACTCCTTTTTTAGAGGGAGGAAAGAGGTCCTAGACAAAGAGTAGGGTCAGTAAGATGTGTGAATGTCACAGGGGAGGGGCTAGGAGCCAGGGAATTCATGTGGCCTCTAGGAGGCAAGAGAGGCCAGGAAACATTTTCCCCTCAGAGCTTCCAGAAGGAACCAGGCCTGCCAACATCTTCATTTTAGTTCGGTGAGACTGATTTTAGACCCCGTACCTCCAAAATTGTATGACAGTAGATGCATGTGTGTTGAGCCACAAGTTCATGGTAATTTGATATAGCAGCAACAGGGAGATACCATAAGCATTAGTGAGGGCAGACAGGCATGAAGTTAGAGCACACCAGAGGTCAGAGTCGTGACGATGGCCATGGTGGTCAAAAAAGTTCTCGAGATCTAGACGAACAGGTAACATAATGAAGGAGTCAAATCCTCTTGGAGAAACAACCAATCAATCAAACCATCAAACAAACAAACAAAAAAACCCCAAGAGGTAGTTAATGTTCTGCCCATTTCAAATAATCTTTGATATTCTAAAGTTTGAATGTGCCAAAAGAATTTAAAGGGTCACTCATATTAGTCATGGAATCATATTATTTATAGTAATAAAATGTGTCCTGAGATCTGTATAAAAAAGTAGCTTTAATTTTCTTTAGTCACAGACTCCTTTGAGTAGCTGCTGCCATTGATACTAGATAGAAAAATACACATGCATAAAATCAGGATAAAATTTCGGTAGCTTTATGGAACCATTTGAAGCCCATGTGTGGATCTGAGCTTACATATATCCTCGTTCTGCATCCAGAAATATTGAGCTAACTTTTTAAAAAATATATCAACTTTTATGTCTTTATTCCTTTTGGTTGACATTGTCTGCCTTGGCCGAGGCCCCCAAACAGAGGCTGAGACACAATTTTGGATGCAGGTGGCTTACTTTGAAAGCGAGCCCAGAGAGTAGGAGGACAGGAGAGGAGCGGATTAGAGCAGAGATGGAAAGAAATGAAACTCAAGAATGTCTTACTGAGTCAGCATATCATCTTTCCAAAAGACTTTTGAAGTAGATTTCGAGATCATCCATTGAGCTGATGGAAGAGGGACCAAGCTCACCTCCGGGGCCTGTCCCCCATCAGGACAGCAGCTCCGTGGTTGTTAATTCTCCGGCACTTCCACTTGACAGTGAGGAATGCTGAGCTGCTCTTCCAGACTTTCCATGAGAAGTCCACAGTGGAAGAGAGAGGTGGGGGTGCAGCCTTGGAGTGGGGTCAGAGTGCTGAGCCCTGCATTCTATAGATTCAATAGATGTCAGCCCAGAAGTGGTCTCTGCAAAAAAGGCCAGAACAAAAGAGGGGCTCAGGGAATTTACAGTAATGCTCAAGGAGTGCCTATCACACTGAATAGTCCCTCAAAAAAAGTCTTTTTTATTTTTTTGGTTATAGAGTAAAAATCAATTTTCACTGTTACTTTTAACCATCAAGTTCAATCTTAATCATCAAGTTTACTTTAATCATCAAAGCAAGTTGCTTTGATTTTTGTGAATACATTGTTTGAAGCTGTTATTTTTTTCCTAGAGTTTATTTTTTTTACAGTTTATATCTAGACAATTTAGTTAAACTGTATTAATTTAGTTACAGTGATAATGACAGATAACATATGTTATATACACACTTTGGGCCAGGTATCTTTACAAAGAACTGATATGGATTTTCTGAACAAATCTTTACAACAACTTGGTGATATAATATTGTTGCCTTTTCATAGATGAGCCACATGAGGTTCTAAGAAATTAAATCATGCATCGAGAGATGCGTGGGTAGTTTGGGGGGCAACATTCAAACTCAAGTTTTTCTAACACCAGGGCCATAAACCACTATTTTTTTCAGAATCTAATGTGTATGCGAATCCCTTGGAGTCCCTGGTAGACCACAGGACACCTCCAATCTCCCCACTTAATTTTAGCAAGTCTGTGGTAATGCCTGAGAATGTGCGTTTCTAACAAGTTCCCGGAAGACGCTGATGCCGTTGGCACGAGGACCAGACTTTGAGAAACAGTCACCGCACCATACTACTCGAACCATCCAAGTTCTATGCCACTTCAAAATAGCAGCTTGAGATCTTTCCAAACCATATTCTCCAACATTTGTTCTTTTGTTTTCATCATCATCCACTTTAGTGAAACTGCATGACACTGGAGAATCTTCTGAGAGGATTTCTTCTTGGAACACTTAGTGATTTTGTTTGGTTCCTCCCCTGCCCCCAGCCCATGGCCAAGGCTTTGTGCCTATTAGTGGTAGAAACTGGTTCAGTTTGTGAGGCATTTTCTTGTTGGAAATCCAAAGAAGCACATCCATCTTACAAACGATGTTTTGACTCTGCCTAAAATATAAATATTTATGAGAGTGAGGTTAGCTATTTGGCATGCAATACATATTTTTTGTTAAAGTTTTCCCATTAGAAGACAGTTGCTTGGGAAAGCCTTAGAAACTAATATTGCATTTCACTTCATAAAGATTGTGGAAAACTAGACACCAAGAGAATCCACATTCCAATTGCTGATGAGAGGTAAGGACATGTTCCCACAACCTCCTGGTGCTAATGAATTACAGTCATCACACGCAGCATGGTTCAGTGTTGTGTTTCCAAGCCATAATTAAGGAAAGAAGGAATTATAGTATTAAGGCTGAAGAGAAATTTATGAGAGGAGAGCCACTGCAAGAGCAAGATGGCAGCAGGAATTGTCTGAGCCGAGGGAAGAGGCAGTCTGAGGGGGATATGGTGAAAATCAGCCATGTAGCCTGGGTCCCAGGATTTTTGTCTGGACAGCATGATGACAGAGAGACAGAAGAGCTGACCGGGGTTAAAGACAATTTGTGATAAGCCACACTTGGCTTTTCCAGTTGGAGTTTGTCAATATGGGGTAGAAAGATGGCTCTACCAAGTTAAAGGGAGTATGTCAAATCCACGCCACATTGCTGGAATGTCGGTAGATTAAGGAAAGGAAATATATCTGCAGGTGCTTAGAAGAGTATATGGGACGTTTTCCACCCTGAGATATTAATTTCTTCTTCAAAAAACATAAGGGGGATAGTATGGGTCCTGAGCCAAGAAGACCTACTTTGACTCAGCCCTGCCTCGGGTTGCCTTGGTGAGCTTGTATGGGACTTGGCCTCACCGGTTCCCAGTGTCCTCATTATGGGATGGCCCTGAGCTTGCAGGGTCATTGTGAGGAAGTATTGGAGGCACGATACCTGGCCCACCCAGTGTGCTCTTCTGATTAGCCTTGTATGCTGAAATGATTCTGTACCTAGAACAGTGCAGGGCATGCTGTAGCGATAGGCACACAATGTTAACATTGATAATGACATTTGCTGTTTTCTAGCAAGACACCTTAGAGGGACGTTTCTTTTTAGACAGTTTCTATAAGTGCTTTCTCTCCGTGTTTATTGGGGCTATATCTACCCATATTTATGGATGTAGACAGAGTGCTGGGGCCAGTTTGAAGTCATGGAGCAAACATGGCTGTGTTCCTTTTCAACTGAAGAGCTAAGCATATAGCTTTTACATGTGCAGCAGAAGTTGAGATGGAAGAGGGAAACCACAAAGATGAGCAAAGAATGGCAAGAGAAGGGAAAGGGGGTAAGAGGGGGATAGGGAAGAGGAGGAGGTCTAATAGTGTGAGTCAATGCAGGAGGATTCAGACATCTGCGACCGCCAGTGCTGACCACCTTCTTGGCCTGCACTGCCAGCTCAGTGAGGAGGACCCAGTGCCCCATACGCATCATCTCACTGAATCTTCACAGCAATTGAGTGGCAAGTACGGTTTTCATTTTTAAGGACGAGGAGTTGAAGGATGCCTGGGTGGTTTAGTCAGTTAGGTGTCAGACTCTTGGCGTAGGCTCAAGTCATGATCTCAGGGTTATGAGACTGAGCCCCACAATGGATTCCATGCTGGAAATGGAGACTGCTTAGGATTCTCTCTCTCTCTCTCTCTCTCTCTCTCCCGCTCTGCCCCTCTCCTCAGGTCCTGCATGCTTTCACTCTCTTTTTCTCTCTGAAATACAAAACAAAATAAAACCAAAAACAAACAATGACAATAACAACAACAACAGAAAAAGCAAGGAGTCAAGGAGATAAACTGGTGAATTCCACCTGTGCTGCAGAGCACTTTTTTAAAAAAAAATTTTAAATGTTTTATTTATTTCTACACGAGAGAGAGAGACAACGTGAGCAGGGGAGGGTCAGAGAGAGAGGGAGTCACAGACTGAAACAGGCTCCAGGCTCTGAGCTGGCAGTCAGCACAGAGCCCGACGCGGCGCTCGAACCCACAAACCGTGAGATCATGACCTAAGCGAAAGTCGGATGCTTAACCAACTAAACCACCCAGGCGCCCCTGCAGAGCACTTTTAACACTGCATTCCACTGCCTCTGATTCTTAACCTACCTATTCCAATATGCTGACCCCTAAGTGCTCCATTTCTCCTCCCCCCATACTCAGCAATATTTATCATAATTATAAGGTGAAGAAAGACAGGGCTTATGTGTGATATAACAGCTTACCTTTCTTCATTTTGATCTGAAAAAGTTTGGGTAAAAGACAGAGCAAATAAAGAAGAGGGTAGAAAAGAAGGGTTTCCATGGTCCAGTTCTGCTGTCTACCACTTTATCTTTGTGAGTGTGCTGTGGGAGCATATAGGAAGTGGGATATTTTGAGTTCTTGGAGACTGAAGAGGGGAGTCTGGAAATAATACTAAAAGAGTAAACAACAAAATAATAAAGGGCAACTTCAAAGCCAATTAAAATTGCATTATGATTTTCAACTTGAGAGAGAGCAGGAATATACAGTTCTATTTGAACTGTCAGAAAATTTCTAAGATGTTCTGCTCCTGTGAGGAGCTATGGTTATGTTAACACTTAGAAGTAAAATTGTTCCATAAGTTTTTTAAGTTATCATGAAAAAGTTTTAGCATGACCCTTAGCATTATGTCAAGCAGTCGGATTTCAGTAAATTGGGTACTCTTGATTAAAAGAATATTAAAGTTGTTGAATAAACTCTATGTGAGGAGTGAGAGAATCATTCTTGGGTTGGTGAAATTTATTCATTTTAGTCTTTCTTCAGTCAATGCTCCACTCCAATGTCCCTGTTCAGTTCTTAGAACACCAAAGAAATCCTTGAAATAGTCAACATACACGCTTCTACATGCACTCACATGGACACGCACAGAAGGATTAACAATGAAGTAGCACAGGTCAAGAGTTAATAAGAGTTATGCTGTTGAGGTCTAATTTGCATTAAGAACTTGCTAGGAACACCTACCTCAAGCCATACATTGCATAATTGTTGGAGATACCAGGGTAAGTATGATCATTGCTTTTAACTAAATAAGCATGCAGAGTAGGATATAGATACATGAAGGCAGTATGTGTTGATACTTAGTATAAGCAATTATGAGTCATTAACTCGAATGCATCAAATTCCTCACAATGTAGTTTGGACTTCCAGTAGGAGTAGAGAAATGCAGAATTTAGCCAGATGCACAGGTGTTATGCCGCCCCCCCACCCCCCATGTCCCACATCTAGATTCTGCAATTCAATTTGGGACCGGTGATGGTATTTCCCAAGGCCTAATAATATCTATCATTTAAGCACTGGGATTTCAAAATGATTGCTAGAGAAGTACTTATGAAGTAAGTACTCTCAGCATCTCTGAGAAAGACACAGTAGCATTTCTGCGAGGGAGCTGGAGAAAGTGGCCAGAAATGGGAGCCAAGTGTTTGCTTACACAGTTTGCCTTAGATAGGGATCACAAAATTTGGACTTTCCCCCTCATTCTCAGTATCCAGTAATTCCAAACACATTACAGTTTTAAATTCTGTACAAGGCTGAAGGACTACTTAGGGAATGAAGAGAAGGAAGCGGATATCTTATTTAATTTTTCTAAACCACTCCACTGAGCTCTAGAAGCTTCATGGGTAGTAAAGGGAAAAGTCACTCCTTTTAGGGCCCATCCTTACAGAAGGACACTTGACTTTAGAAAAAGCTAGGCTTCTCTCCCCACCACTGGTGCTCAAATCAACGTGGGATTTTAGGAACAAATCCCTGATTTTGTGAAGTGGATGGTTTTTATACACTTTTGACAATAAGTATTTTTTGGTACAGTTTCCTCCTTGCTTTCTAGACTGCCTTCATACTGGAAATAAATTCAGTCTCTTCCTTTTTATTTCCACAAAGTCATCCATTTGTTCTTCTGGTATTTTCTGTGGTGCTTTCAGTTTGAGTTGGTTGCTGTCATGCGGCAACACGGTTGTGTGCCATGGAATTGTGTTTCTCCTTTTAAAGATGTCAATTCATGACTGAGTTGATTCGTTTGGGTTCTATTTGACACTCCTTTACTGATGTAGATTTCCTTATATAAAGGGGAAATAACATTTTAAGCAGACAGAATTGGAACGACTGATAAGGAAGAACGTCCACCAAGGGTGTGCTGAGTTCTCTTAAGTGTGTTCCTGTGTTGAGAACAGAGGGCTTGCTGCTAGGAGGGGAGTTGCGTCAGGGACCCCTGCTGTCCCTGTCCTGAACCTCGAAGGTTTGCAGTCCTTCCTGCACCGGAGTTACCCAGGTCTAGCTGACTGCAGAACTTTCACTTCTCTCCTCCCCCACCTTAGACCAATAGGCAATGGGTGGGGGCATGGTGAGATTCCGGAAGCAACCCCACATGTCCAAGCTTATAAATGACCTGTAGAGTGACCTTTTCATCTCTTACTTAAGAAATATAATATTAAAATATGGGATTCATGTTAATTTTGGGAGTCATCCAAGTCAGTCAGGCTGATGGACTAAATGGTGCGTGTGTGTGTGTGTGTGTGTGTCTGTGTGTGTGTTTATTACATTGTAGGCATTGTTGGAAACTCTCCTATGTCCCCATATCATTAGAGTGTGTTGCCTCATCCTACAGAGGCCTTTACATTTATAGGCAGGCCCAGGGAAGATAGAATTTTGTACAGACTCTGTTATAATGCAGCCACTGGATGTTTGCAAGAAGCCTACGGCCAAGAGTAGTCAGCCCAGATCCAGAAGATTTTTTCTCACCCACTACAGCCAAAACTAGTCTCTCTTTGTGTGACATAGTCTTTGAGAATCTGTCTGGGTCTTTGCTCCTTCATCTAGACTAGTCCTTTTGTGGAAGGTTGACATGCCCTTAGTTGGAACGCTTCATGTGCTGGTCCCTTTCCACTTATGTTTAAGCATGAAAAGTCAAAGGACATTCATGGAGAGAGATTGCGTTGGCCACGTCCATGTAGTTGCAGACAAGTCTGGCAAATCGATGGCAGAGGACAGTTGTCTCTTACTCAAAGAGCATAATATTGGGAACGTGCATGCAAGCAAACCAAGCAGCTTGGTGAACAACCAAGGGTGGGGAGCAAAGCACTGCGGGGTTGATCTTTGATGACTGCAACGTGGATGGTGGTAACTGATGAATTCAAACATCTGAGCTAAAGAATGCTGTGCATTTTGTTCTAAACGTGGAGCAAGTTAAAAAGGTTCTAAGAATTCCATTGTTCTAACCTTCTTTACATATATTTCTCTACATATGGAGCTTCCCTGCAATTTAAGGAATCATGTGCCAGAACGTCAGTTTTAAGGAAAAGTTAAGTTGGGGCAGAAGCAAACTGACAATTAATACATTTATTTCTTTTGCTTTCTGTATAAGTTAATGGGTGTTAATTAATAGGTACTAAGAAATTCAACATCGCAGGGTAGGATTATTAAACATTTTTGGGTCGATACAGTAGCAACCGCTCCAGTCAGTGTAATATACCTTCCTGTAAGTAGTGTTTAATTACAGGGATTAGCAAGCAGCGACTCTCTTAGTTAGCTTTAATTTTTCGAGACATATACCCACCAAAAAGCCCTGGCTTTTTTGTTCACTACAGTGCAGATGATAGCAACAATGAATCCAATGGCGAGAGGCAGCAGCTCTAGAAGAATCTATGTAATTGGCTGAAATAACATCTCTGAGGAGGAGCAGGTGCTCTGTAATCTGGCAAATCAAATTAAAAGCAAAACAAACTATTTCCTTTTCACTGTGACCGGCTTCGAATGTCCTTTTGGTATTAAAGAAGCAAAACATTCTTAATTGTTTATTGATTATTCAAATCATATAAACCTGAGATGTATGAGTGTGGTTAAACCATTTCTTTGGAAGCTCGGGGGCCAGGGCTTAATGGAAAAGCAATGTGCTGGGCCACTGCGTGGAAACGAGTTTTGATACCACTTCTCTGTTTGGGATGATCCAGGGTGGGGAGTGCAGAGAAGGCACCTTCATTAACCTGAAGGGTGAGGGGGCACCGTAAGTAATCTTTCAAGCAGGTGAGTATACGCTTTGAGACATCTATATAGAAATTTCCTTCGGTCTCTCTAGCAATGGAGACGTCTGCCAAGTAGTGAGCTGGCAAAGGACAAGAAAGCAGAGAGGGGTGGGGGAATCTTGAAGGATGCTCCTTTGCTACCCAAATGAGTTTTCGGTCAAAGTCCCTGAGCACAGTGTTAGAATAAAAAATGGAATGGGAGGAATATTTTTCAGCTCTTTGGCAATCTAATAATGCCAGATTTTAGGGTTGAGGAGAAGGAAAGTGTGGGGGAAATGGAAAGGAAGGAAAAATATCCCGAGATTAAAATGTTATCTTTGCATATTGTGCTCCAGCTACACAGCGACCAAGGGCTTTCATGGTATGGTGAAATCTCGGTTTCCTTGGGGCAGAAGGTAATGAACTCTTCCCTGCCACCACTAGGTGGAGATGTAGCTTTACCAAGCATGCACTCCCTGGCTAAAAATGGCCTGTCATGGCTGTGAAATCCTTAACAAAAATTTAAAATGTTCAAGATTGATCAATTATGAATCATGTTGGTCACGAATTCACACTAATCTTTGGGTGGGGGGGATTTAAAAAAAATCTCACATCATACAACAACAGCAAACCCCCCTCAGTGTGCCGTTGTAAAGTTGTCCATGTGAATTACTATTTTTTAAGCCATGAGTTCTGACGTTTAAGACTCTGAGAGAATAATCACGCTATGCTATAAATTGTGTGCTGCCAATACACACATATTTTCCTTTCTTCTCACACCAGCTGCTAGCTCATGCTATCAGTGGTCAGGAACAAACAAACAAAAACTACCCCTAAAAAAAAAAAATGCGGAGCTTCCTTTCCAACTTCATTGGTGGAAACGTGCCAGCAACTGGCTGGAGTTGGGAATTGTGTGTTCGAGTTTAAGGGGCTGCTTCTAAATGTAGTACTTTTTGAGGATCTCATTACCTCGCATCTTGATGTGTGAAGTGTGATTCACAGCACAGTTTGCTAAAGGCTAGTTGGCTCTTGTCTTAACGGTCTTAGGTGTCTAATATCCCATTAATCAAACCTTAGTGAAATGAAGCATTTCACTTTGTTTTGGCTAAGCCTCTTCTGTCTACTTAGCTGACCCCTTTTCTTTTATGTTAACTTTTCTATGCCCATTGGTGGATGGCATGGGCTATCAGATGGCTTCCAGAATAGACAATGGATACCAATCGTTTTCTAGAAAGCCAGAGAGTCATTTATTATTTCTCTTTTCACACTTGTCTCTCAGATAAAAATGCTCCTGAAGTTCATTTAATCATTCACTCACATTTTCTCTCTCTCCTATTCTCTTGGTCTCTTTCATAGAAAGAATACCTCATAGATTTCATCTGTTGCCCATGTAACCCTACTCCTCAGAGAGCGTGGCTATTCCACCTGCCAGGATTCCATTTAAAGACTCCATTTTCTCATGAAGTAAAGGAACTCTCCATTTATATATGGCTGGGGAAGTTCAAATGCCAATGTAATCATTGCAGCATTACAACCACGCAAGTGGAGACTCTCCCGTGCTGAATGTCAACGCTGAGAAAGAATGCATTGTGTAGTAAAGCAATCATTGCGGTGAAAGACGTTTAGGATTCTATTAAATACTGTCCCCTTAGAATTTCAAAATACACAACATTTTTCTATTACTGTGCAAATTAATTTATGAAGAAAAAGATGAAATGTTGTTAGTGGAAATAGGAGGTGGAAACAATGAAAATACAAACACTGGATTTCAATCTAAGAGATTCTCTTCCATCTCACCATGAATTTCCAACTGTTCTAAAGTCATATTACCATAATCTTACATTTATTTCTTAACCATAATCCCATAGTCGCGGTTAGATGAAATTAGATAATTCATGAACAATGAGTGCCGTGTGAAGGGAGGTCCTATTTTCTAATGTCACTCTTGGGCTTCCTTTAAAAGCGTATTTCTTCGAGGTTCTGATCAGCATCACACACATTAATTATTTTCTGATTCTAGAGGGGAGAAGTCTATGTCCAAAATCATCTTCTGGTGAACAGACGATGAATAGACGGTTCCTAATGAACATTAGGAGAAAGGATTACTAGGGGGCGAGGGTGCAAGGCTGACCATCACCAGGACTGAAGCTTTAGGATTCTCAACACAGATGGATCATACTCTGAAAACAGCCAACAGCAGTGCAGCATGGAAGTTATCTGTATGGTAATTCCTCTTTCTTTGTCATGTGGAAACCTCAGAGGTCATCAGAGGTTTTGATAGAAATGTAAGATCCTTTACACAGAGGAACAAATAAAACCCACCTTATTTATTTATTTATGTATTTATTTAATTTAATTTAATTTTTTTTTTTAAAGAGGCCTCATGCCCAGTGTGGAGCCCAACATAGGGCTTGAACTCACGACCCTGAATCAAGATCTGAGTTGAAATCAAGAGTCAGACACTTGACCGACTGAGCCCCAGGACTGCTCTAAAACTTGCTTGTATGAAAGTTGCCAAAGATACAACTTCGGTAAAAACAGTTGATTTTTGTTCTTTTAATACTTAATGTGCTAGGTGCTGTTAAAGCACTTTCTGTGGATATACTGATTTAATTCTACAAGATCCAGTGTTGCAGTGGTATTGTTATCCTCACTTTATGGGAAAGGAAATGGAGTTACAGAGAGGTGTAGCAACCTGGCCAAGAAGACACAGCTGATGGGTGATGGGGCTGGATTCATATCCAGGTGAGCAGACGGAAACACTTACCATCTCACTCCCTTAGTATAATATATAAATATATATTCACATTCCATATCTGTAACTATAAAAAATAAGTATTTATTTATTTTGAGACAGAGAGAGAGAACATGAGCATGAGAGAGAGAGAGACTGAGAGAGAGAGAAAGGGGGCAAGAGAATCCCAAGCAGACTCCACACTCTCAGCACAGAGCCTGATGTGGGGCTCGAACTCACGAAATGAGAGATCATCACTTGAGCCGAAATCAAGAGTCAAACACTGAGCCGACTGAGCCACCCCGGCATTTCACATTTTTTTTCTTAATAGAAAGAGTTTTCTTAGCTAATAGGTACATATGTGGGATCCTAAAAAAAAAATACCCATCAAAGTGTTACTTTTCCTGGAGGAGATAAATTTATTTTCTCAATTCAGGTCCTCTTCATATATGGTGCTTTCTAAAAAAAAATTAAAAATAGCATTTATACTGTGTCAGTAGTTCTCCCAAAGTCATTGTAAGATACACATTTTAATTTTACGGTGGTGGGGATAGTGGGTGGCAGAACTTGTACACTTACATGAGCGACTCTATTGGGGAAAAGCATAGTTTTAAAAAATCAGTCTATATTCTTTTTGGGATAGGTAGAAAAGTATTAAAACAACAAAATACTTCTGGAAAAAAGCTGTATGCTGCTTAGTGGACAGAACTTTATTTTCTTAATGTTTATTTATTTTAGAGAAGGGGAGAGAGAGAGAGAGAGAGGGAGAGAGAGAGGGAGAGAGAGATGGAAAGCATGAGAGGGGGAGGGCCAGGGAGAGAGGGAGACAGAGGATCCAAAGGAGGCTCTGTGCTGACGGCAGAGAGCCCAATTCAGGGTTCAAGCTCATGAACTGTGAGGTCATGACCTGCATCAAAGTTGGGCACTTAATCACCTGAGCCACCCAGGTGCCCCTGGACAGAACTGCTCTAAGCAATACTCATATGACTACTATACACGCACATTCAACACCAGATAAAAGGTTGCTTCTCAGCAAAATCGTACAATCAACATAGGCTCCCTTTGTTGTCCACGAATATTTATACACATGGGTCTGATTTGAACACAGAAGTTCAGTTTTCATTAGACTGAAACTTTGAAAAATTTATATCTAGGGGAAAAAACCAAACTCAGATTAGAATTTAGTGGGCTCCTGGAAGAGACTAAATTTCTCTCCACCCACACTCTCCTCAGTGAGACCCTGCACCTACTTTCATCTGACATTAGTTAGATGAATACCTCCTAATCAGTGACAGATTGGGAGGAAGGAATGGAGTGCTGGCCTAATCAGCTTTCCCCTCAATTATTAAGTATTAAGAAAGGTTTCTGGAGAATCGGTCCTTGACATGAAAATGTACTGATGTGCGTGTGTTCCATACACGTACACAAACATGCCTTGTGAGAACCCAGTCTGTATGGAAACCAAGAATCACAGAAAGAAGCCTGTAATGAAACCAAACAAAAAAGGAAATGGGTTGGTGGATGGAGTGGAGAGGAAACTTAGTTACAAGCAAGCTTCTTACTGACCAATTATTTTGGCTTCTCCCATTATTAGTTGTAACTCCCGACAGCCCCCAAAGGAAAGGTTTGCAGAAAGGCAGCCATTTCAGAAGAGATGGACTAATGTGGACCAAAGAGGGAGGCCTTGCTTTTTTGGCTTTTGCCAAAATGACCTTTTGCCATGAGAAAGCTGAGGAAAGGGGGCTTGCAGTCTGTCACATTTAGTTCTGATCAAGCCATATAAACATTGTCAGGTTGGCACATTTGACGGCTGCTAACTTCTGAGTTGAAATGCATTTGTGCCACGTTTTCACTTTTAATTCCCAAGAATTCCCTCTACAGAGGTGTGTTTCCACAAAAGTGTATTTTGTGCACATTTTCAGTTGTTGGGAATGTCGATCAAATCAGGTGGGAATTAAAAAAAAAAGAAAGAAAAGGAGATGCCCACCTTGAAGTCTTCTCCATTGACAGAACATATGTTTGATCAAAATGCAATGTCATTCGTCTTTTATGGCTCTTTGTCGATCATGTTTGCTGGAAGGATAAGTGAACTCCATGAAAAGACATTTATCTAAATTATCCTCATAAAGTGCCGTCACTCTGTGTAAAAAGAAAAATGGGAGAAGGCCAGTCTGCACACAGCTGCCTCATACTCGAATTATTTGAAGAGAAATACAAAGATATGTCATTGGTAATCTGAGGATATATATGTAAACTGTATATGTGTGTATATATGTAACTACGTGTAAATATATACGTGCACATATCTGCGTGTGCATAAACCAGGATCTGATACGCTAAAAGTTACTATTGTGTTAGCTGTTCGGTTCTTACACTTTTAAAATCCTCAGAATGCACCGACCTAGCTACAAATGAGGAATCCTCACTGGCTCACAGAAAGTCTGTAACCAAATTGTAAACAAATATGGGTAATGTCTGAGAGTCTGCGCCGACAAGTAGATAAGAAGATAAATGTCGAGTTTCTCTTAATTAGCCTTTCTTAATTAAAAACAGTGGCAGTATTGTGATCAAAATGAACTCTGGTGGGAGCGTGGTCACTTGGTCTTCTGGGTATCACTCAAGGAAAATTAGATTTTTTTTTTCCCCTTCTAGGATAAATTGTGCACTAAAGAAGGAATAAACGGTGTCTGTGAGCGGTGTCCGTTTGGTTTTTATCTGTGTGAGATGGATGTGCCTCTTGCCGTCTCCAGAATGGTGTGGGGGCAGACTTAGCCATCATTAGCACCCCAGGATGGATCCAATTCACTAATTACTTATGCTGTCCTGGTTCACTGAGATTTAACTACCAAGTCAATCCCATTATCTGCAGTCCTCCAAGCTTGCCGGAGCCATCCGTCTTTCATGGAAAAGAAGCAGGAGGGTTATCTATTGGGCCCTGCAAGACTTGGGATTTTCTGACTTTGGGAGAAGGCGAGATTAGTCCCAACTCAAGTCCAGGCCCCTCTAATCCGCCACTTTGGATGTGATAAAAGTAAATGGTGACAATTATCCAGAACTATGTGGAGGAGCGGGAGGGGCCGGAGCAGAGAGCAGAGGGAAGGGAGGGGAGAGGAGGAAAGAGGGATGAGAGATAAAAACATGAAGAAAAGAACGTGGGCCCTGCTGTGACACGCGGCCTCTGGTTTCAGGCTGCTTTTCACACCACCTCCGAGCTACGGTCAACAATTCATCTCTTACAACCCATGATGATATAGTCAGAGATCAGGAATTCAAATATTCTGCAGGCCCAGGGTGGCTGGGGAGGGGCCTCAGGACCGAGAAGGGACTCTGGGAGCAACTGTCTACCCGGTCGCAAGGCCTCCTTGGTCCACGCTGGACAAGCTTGGTGGCTGCCTGGCTCCCAGGTCCCAGCTGCTGGGTGATTGGCACCTGCTGGATCCAGGGGAAGGGCCAGGCAGCCACTGGCAGGACCGGCGCGTTCATTTGCACACATTAGGAAGCAGCAGTGTGGCTACTATTACAAAAAAGGATCTTCTGAGCAGCACGACGTCTCTTGGAATGGAATATTTGTCTTTACAAATGATGGCTCTGCTGCGAGCACTTGACATGGTGCTCGCAAACATGTGTAATTGTTGGAAGTGTAATGATGATTATTTGCATATTTAATGTTCAGTTACCGAAGAAGCAACCTAGACTGAACCTTTTAGGGGGAAGATTTGAATACGTTCAGCATAAGCCCAAGGAGTCCCAGGAAGTAGGAGGCATCTGATGGAGAGCAAATGCCAGGATAATTGGCTTAAAGTTCAATGCACCACTGCTTTGGTGCTTTTATTCAATAACACAATAGCATTCTCTAGACCCATGAGAGGTGGAAGGTCACCAACACCAGAAAGATGCTTTCTCTTGGCTCTGGTTCAAGCATAAGCTGTAAGATGCCCTGTATCAGCCTTGCTTTACATTAACCAACTGTGACTCCTGGAGCCGTAGCCAGGAAATGAGGATAAGAGTTTAGATGCTACGAGGAGGGATGATAGACACTGACTTCCTTACACATTTTATCCCCTGGCGAATGGAAATGGCCCTCCCATTACTGTTTCCCAAAGAAATCATTCTCGGGGAACAATCTAGATGACCTATGAAAAATGGCATTATATGCAATTTGAGGAGAGAACGGTTTCTTCTCCTAACAAGCAGATGCACTTCCAGGATCCTTTTCTGGTTTTCACTTGCAGGGTTCCTTATTCTTTTTCTCTGGATGTTAACTAAGCTTATTGCAGTAATCATGGTGCACTGAATACATGGAGCAAATCATTATGTTGTGTATCTGAAAGTGATACAATTCTATATGCCGGTTGTACCTCCATTAAAAAATACCCCTTTTCTTATCATACTCCTTAAAAATACGGAAGTTGATAATCTAAGCGAAATGAGAAGCCCCTCTATTTCCCACTTCCCATTTACCTCAAATTTGGACCCAAATAAGAGGCACCTGGGTGGCTTAGTCAGTTGAGTGTCCGACTTTGGCTCAGGTCATGATCTCACGGTTCCTGGGTTTGAGCCCCGCGTTGGGCTCTGTGCTGACAGCTAGCTCAGAGCCTGGAGCCTGATTCGGATTCTGTGCCTCCGTCTCTCTCTGATCGTCCCCTGCTCATGCTGTCTCTCTCTCTCTCTCTCTCTCTCAAAAATAAATAAAACATTTTTTAAAATTTTTAAAAATTTGGACCCAAATGCTTCTTTATGGGGCTCGTAAGGTGTAACGTTAAATGCTTTGTCTTTCTCTTTTCCAGCCATGAGTAGATGCATCTGGAAGGCCCCCGGTGAATCTTGGTGGGGGAAGCAGTTTCTCAAAGTAGATTCTCTTGTAGGAAAAGTTACAGAAAACCCAGGACTCAGAACATTCCCTGTGCAAACGACATTCAGTGCACCAAATTTCTCAATATTGACAAAGTCCTGGGCCCTGGGAACCCTGGAGGCCCGCCTGCCTGTCTGAGTCAACACTAAGTAGACATTCACAGCAGGCCGACCCATGCTTACCCACATATGCCTACATATCTTGAACAACTTGAAACTCAGAGGCTGTGCAGCACGCTCCAAATCAGCAGGAAAGGAGATTTTAGATGGTGGTAATCATCTCAGGGAAAACACACCTCACTGAAATCAATAGAATAATTTTTGATAATGTGGCCACTTGATCTGGTAATTTGGCCTTTTACCTGTCGTGAACACTTCACTGGAGACTTCTGGAGCTATTAGACGCCTCTTACTTGGAGGCTATCCTGTTCTTGTCTTCCAAAGTACGTTGAATAATGAGCTTTTGAATTTAGTGCTTTCTCTCCTTCCTCTTGCCCCTCGCTCTTGTCTCAAGGCCCCGCCCGCCCCGGCTTCCTCTCAGACGTTTCCGAGCCAGCCCTTGCCCCTCCAGAATTCACTGGGTAAGAAGCCACAGCTTGTCACCAAAACGACACAGACATTGGAGGGGCAGCACAATCAACTTAATTATCATTTTCTAAATTGATTAAAAGAAATCTGATGCATGAACAGACAGAACATCACCATTGCCACCTCTGTCATCCCAGGCACTGCTCTTGACAGGGCCCTAGCGTCAGTGACAATGGCTCTAATGAGCACTGTCTCTTGACCACGTCCACTGTCCGTGTATTCACCTGCAGCCAACGAGGTTTGGCCAGTTGTCTGTGCACACCTGTCAGTCAGATGACTAACTCTAGGAATTACAAAGTACGTGAATTTGGCTTCTGAGCATCACAAAGGGCAAGCAACCACTCTATGGCGATGTGACGTGGAAATCCCAGAGCAAGGAGTACTGATGGTGAACAGTTGTCTAGTTCCAGACAGGTTTCCAGGTCCATTCATCTTAATTCTCAGGGCAGATTGGGAGGATAGGCACTATATTCCCAAGTCCCCATTTTAGAGATCAGGAAACTGAGGCATGGGGAGAATGAATCATGAGCCTGGTGTCTTACAGCTTATAGAGGGTGAGACTGGGATTCACATCCAGGCATTAGCAGCGTCCGAGTTTACCCACAGACCTACTAACCGGGTTGTGGTTATTACCTACACTTCCCGTCCTGATGTTAATGCTGGGCATTACACAGGGAAGCTAAAGTCGTCTCCGATCTGAACTGGTTTAGTGCAGTATCACAGGACTCTGCTTGCCACATCGCGTGTCACTTTAGAAAGAAGCTCTTCCCACGTGCAGCTGACCACCATCGACCCATGGGATCAGTTCATTGCTCTCCTACGATGCAGAACATGGAAAGCTGAGGGTAGTTTTTAAAAAATATAATAAAACAACCCCTTCGGATACAAAGTTGAATTTCATTCCTTGTTAAAATCGTTGACGGGCAAAGTATTTAAAAAACACATGACAATAATTAGCAGTATTTCTTTAGGGGTTTGTTGGTTTGACCTTAGCCTTTTAATCTGTCAAACTATGTTAATCAGCCTGACAGACAGAAAGATAAAATGTGGAGGCAGATGCTCTAGTAGTGAAAGAGGAAGGGACGGGAGAGGATGGGAAGCCAAGGGGAGGCGAAGGACACTATGGCCGATGGTCCCTCCTGGGGGACCCATCCAGGGTGGCCTCAAAAGTTTCAGCACTATCTGGGGCCTCAGAAGCAACTTACTATTTTTATTCAAAGCCCAGAAAAGTGAGTAAGCATTTAGGTATGTCCCAGAAATCTCCTTTTCCTGTGAGCTGAGCTTAAAGTATGTAGTATAAAATAAGTAATATAAAAACTTGTGGATGGGATGGGAGGCACGTTCATGTCGTAATGTAGGGTCTGGATGTACAGTGTTGACAGTTCTAATGGAGTGCCTCACACCATCCTGTAATTTTGGCAGAGGCATTGACTGTTCACCAAATATCCACAGACTCTGCCATTTCTCTAGTCTCCTCACAGTAAGGTGGGTTGATGTGACTGGGTGAGTAGAAATGACATGTGCCATTTTTTAGTCACAACATTTAAGTGTGACCTTCCAGCTTTCTCATCTGCTGAGGTGAATGCAAGTGCTAGAATTCAACATGGTCCAGCTACCAGGTGAGGGATTCCTGATTTCCTGGATTCTTTAGCAACCAGTAGAGCTGACACTATTAGATCTATGTTCTATGAGCGAGAAATAAACTTTTGTTGTGACAAGCCATTGATTTCAGATTTATTTTGTTACTGCAGCATAACCAAATCTTTTTCTGACTCTAGACTTACAGACAAGTAAGTCTCTAGTAAGTGAATTGCACAGATCCTTAGAATTCACACATCAACCAACCATTAAGTTATTACTATACCTAGAACAGATAGGGAGAATAAAGAGAAATTACTGAATGTATCCTTCCTTGTGAAATTGTACAAGATACTATACATAAGCCATTTCACTACGCACTCCCAGGATAAAAGGAGCTAGTTACCGACCTTTCCTCATTTGTTCAATAAAAAGAGAAATGAAATTCAGAGAGGATAGACATTTGCCTAGTGATATATACTTCCTTTTCTGGAATTCCATGCACTTGGCTCTAAAATCCACTTTCTGCTTTATGTTACCTAAATTTACTGCAAAGGCAAACCCAAAGATTATTTAAGTATCTTAGAAGTCAGGGCATAGACGGGATGCTTTCTGAGCCCTTGAATCCATAATCCCATGTTTGGTTTAGCAAAGTAGTACTCCTGCATTTCTTCTGTAGGATGACCCCAAGCTTAAGAAATTTCTAAATTTCTTAAAATGGGTTTTCTATCACTTGAATAGGTATAGTAGAAGTATTTGAGAAAGGACCCTCAAAGAACTCATAAGGTCTAAGGAGAATGCCAGAAGTAGAGCCCCTCCCTATTTACATACATCTCCCCAAACACTCCTTCACACACTTTATTATTACCGGCTCCCTGATGAACCTTTAGACTTTCTTGGGGCGCCTTTATTTTTACATATTCCACATATAGTTTCATTATGCCAAATACCTGTGTGTGTGTGTTTGTGTGTGCGTGTGTGTGTGTGGCTACGTTTAATACATAGAACAAATTAGTCATTAATCAATTAAATACAGTATTGGCATTATTGTATTTATCCTTCTCTCAGAAACATAGCAATAATTCCATTTCTATACATGTCACCTCCACCCACCAAATGCATATACACCCATGCACTCTGACACCTGTTAGCCCTTGCCACACACACACACACACACACACACACACACACACACACACACACACACACATTTGTGCTGTGAAGGGTTCCTTGAATCCTAGGGCAGGAAGTATAATGAAAAGGCTTGAGAATCACTGAATTAAGAATTCTATTTTTTTTTGGACTGCAATATGGACAGACTAGAACATTGGAGATAGGTGGAGGACATGAAGGTGGACCACAAGAAATGAGATGGTGTTCAAGTTCATTTACTCAATAAACTTTCATTTAGCACCTATGGTAATTCAGGCACCGTGTCATGATTGACAATATAGAGGCAACCAAGCACAGCCCTTGCCCTCATGGAGGGTGCACTTGAGGTGGGACACTGCTGTTCATTGTCTTTTGCTCAATAATTGATTCTTGTCTTATGCCGCTGGCACCTTATCCCAAAGCGACTATCTTGTCTGTTGTGTCTTTCCCAATTTTCCCTCCTATGTACATGACCCACGAGTGCTTTCATTCTTTTCCATAGTTTCGGTGGTACCTGGCTGGCTTAGTCAGTGCAATGTGGGACTCATGGTGTTCGGGTTGTGAGTTCAAGGCCCATATTGGGTTTAGAGATTACTTAAAATAAACTCAATTCTTTCCCATATTTGCATATGCATGCTATCTATATGCCAAGTGTACTATGACCTACTCAGATGGTCTCCTTCTAGAACACTTTACCTGGATGACCATTACCACTGTCTCCACCACCACCATCGTCATCCTGTGCCTAGTTTATGTGGTGCCTGTTTATGTCCCAGGCTTCACATCATGATTTCATACATGCCTAGAAAGTGCTGAGGCCAAGATCAAAATCCATGTGTTCTGGAGCTCGGAGTCCAGTCTCCTCAAAAGTATGCTGCCCTCCACACCTGCACATCCACAGCTTATTCCCTCCTTGCATCCAACCCATTCTTCCAACTCAGTAGTAGTACCATTATCCCACCAATTGTCTTAGCCAGAAAGCTGGAAGTCTATAGCTTCCATCACTCAGCAGGTCCTGCACATTCAGACTCCTTAAATCCTCTTGACTTTTACCAACTTCCTTCTGTTTATGTAGGCGCTGGCTCAGGAGAAGTCCCCAGCAAGCCTCCGAGTCACTGCCATGCCTCTAGTGCCTCTTTCAAGTCACTGTTGACATTGTTGCCTGAAAGACCTTTCTAAAGACCTGAACTCTAGTTTAAGCTGTCCAGAGATACCTCACAGTTTGCAGGGTAGAGACCCACCTGTCTGTCTGTCAGACCCAGCCCTTCCACCTGAGCTCTCCCTCTCTCTCCCGGTTCTATTAACCAGGCACCATTCACTCAAAAGTCTTCTCACACATCCTTCCGCTGTGGGCAGGGATCCACTACCTCTTCTCCCCTGCTTATTTGTTTTTTGTTTTTAAATTTTTAAATGTTTATTTATTTTTGAGAGACATAGAACAACAGAGAATGAGCAGGGAAGGGGCAGAGAAAGAGGAAGACACAGAATCTGAAGCAGGCTTCAACCTCTGAGCTGTCAGCACAGAGCCTGATGTGGGGCTCCAACCCACGGACTGTGAGATCATGACCTGAGCTGAAGCCAGATGCTTAACCGACTGAATCACCCAAGCGTCCCTCCTCTGCTCATTTGTAATCACAATTGAGCCCCTCAGTACACTCCAACTTTTCCATCTCCCACCTTTTCCTCAGGCTCACTTTTAAGATGTTCTTTATAGGATTACATCACAACCTCACAACAACCCAGTATAAGTATGCAGAGGCAGGGGTTATTTTTTCAACTGTTGGATAGAAGTAGAAACTGAGGCTTGGTGGGGTGTCTGGGTGGCTCAGTTGGTTGAGCGTCCAACTTCAGCTCAGGTCATGATCTCATGGCTTGTTGGTTTGAGCCCTGAACCAGGCTCTGTGCTGACAGCTCAGAGCCTGGAACCTGCTTCAGATTCTGTGTCTCCCTCTCTCTGCTCCTTCCCCAGCTCACACTCTGTCTCTCTCTTTCTCAAAAATAAATAAATATTAAAAAATATTGGAAAACCCCTGAGGCTTGGGACATTTAAGGTCCATAAGCAGGAAACTGGTTGATAGAACTAAATCAATCGTCTTGGCTTCTAAATCCCGAGTTTTCCTAGGCAATTTCTTTCAGATGAGAATTCAAAAGTGCTATGACCACTCCCATTTTTCTTCCTTCAAGATGCTCTTCCTGCAGAAAGAAGGAAGTGTATCTTACTGCATGCATCTCCTTGATTGTTCTGTTAGATAGTACAGCTCTTTTTGTACTTAGCATCCTTTATTCTCTAGCTCTTTCTATGCAGGTAATGTGGTACAGTGTTAGGAGGAAAGTTGGGCTAGGATGTTCTAAATCCTTGCTATGTGACTTTGGGAAAGTCACTTCATGTCTCTGAATTCAGTTCCCACATCTGCAGTGTGACTCAGCTAGGAGCTGGACCATAAGAGTTTGAAGGTCCTGTCTTGTCCTAGCATTCTGTACTGTCACTAAAAATAAATTAAGAATTTTGGCCAGTCCATTGTTTCACAACACAAGAAGGTTGCCCACCTAACAAGTATTTTATTTTATTCAAGACTTTTTTTACATTTATTTATTATTAAGACACAGACAGAGATATAAAGCGCGAACAGGGGAAGGGTAGAGAGAGAAGGAGACAGAGAATCTGAAGCAGGCTCCAGGCTCTGAGCTGTCAGCACAGAGCTGGACACAGGGTTCGAACCCACAAACTGTGAGATCATGACCTGAGCTGAAGTAGGAAGCTCAACATACCAAGCCACCCAGGTGCCTCTACTTTTTTTCTCAAAAACAAATTTTTTACGACCTAACAAGCATTTTAAATGCTCAGTTTTAAAAGTCACCTAACACTCTTTAATAACTGAAATAGGAATGCCATGAATAGGAGGCTTGAAGAGAATCATCTTTCACTTGGTGAACGAATGCAGATCTACTGACTGAAGGAGACATGACAGATGGGGCAGGTCCTGTGCTCAAGTTTCCTCTCTGCCTCTGCTTGGCAGTGGGTACTGGCCACATCATCTTCATGTCCAGGGTAATACAGCTCCACTTTCTACGTCACATTGTCTATGTCTAAGACAAGGGATATCAAACCCTTCCATAATGTTTCAGGCTAATAAAAGGCATCACTACCATTACCTCTGATAAACCACTTCCTGTCACTGGACCACTATTCCCTCCTTTGAAATAAAGGAACTTAGCTAATTGCCTTTTCAAATTTTCTTAGCATTGGACATAAACCATGATGATGATGATGATGATGATGATGATGACATGAATGACACTCAAATGAACTTTCAAGTCTTATAACATAGGACCCTGAGCGGCAAGCATGGGCAGTGACAGAATAGAAGGCATACTTGCTCTTGTGTCTTTCTCCTTGCCTGATTTGCTAATCACAATGGTCAAAGGTAGAATTGAAAACCGGGTCTAATGCCCACTTGTTTGAGTTCTTGCCTATAGCCTTACAAACCTCCTCTACTCTCATGAGCCTCTTCTGTATCCCTCCAAAAAAACACGTTGATTGCCTCGATTTCCTGATGCCTCCTTCTTTTCTCATTCGGGAAGTCCTACCTTTCTTCTCCTGGAAATCTCTTTGCTTCCAGGGTTGTAACTTCTGTGTCACTTTTCTTGAGTTCTTACTTAGCAGGTGCCCTCAGCCAGAATGAGTTTTGCCTCCCCAGGGCTCCCAGGGCACTCGTAGGGCCATGCTGTGTCACCGCATGGGACTGCTACTGTGCTACCTAAATCTAACTGATTCCATTTTAGAATAAACCTCCATCTTGAGAATGAACTAGGCCCGAACCCAGTCCCAGGTTCTGCCCTTATTTACTTCCCTAGCAACAGCAACAGCCAATCAGTTTAAAAGAGGTGCCTATATCCCAAGATGTTCCAGTTGGCAGTTGGCAGTCAGGCTGGATGAGCCAAACCAATCAGGTGCTGACAAGACAGCCTGTACCTATCAGGAGGCTGCCAAGCTGGAACGCCCCAAATTCCACTGTAATCACAATAAAAAGCCCTGCGATCACAAGTTCAGGGCTCCATACCATCACCGCTGTGTTGGGGTGCATTGGAGTCCCTGCTCGAGCTTGTAATAAAGACCCTCTTGTACTTGCATTGGTGTCATCTCCTTGGTGGTCTCTGGGGACTCACAAATCTGGCATAACACTACCAGCTTATTTATGTGTTGTTCTTCACTTCTACGATGGACCATGGTCTCCACCAATGCAGAGACTGCGCATTCCCTCAGCCAGGAAGGGCTCAGCCATTGTTAGGACTATTGAGGGTTTTATGAAATGATGACCCAGATATTCAGAAAATCCTTTCCACCAGCTTTGGTTTTTCCATTTTTCTCCAAAATACATTGTATAGCTTTCCTCTGCCGTTTCCCACTCCCGACTCATTGCCAGTAGCTGGAATAATGAATACAAATGGCTAGTAAATAAATATAAATACGAACATTCAAATCTGTCTTGTTTCTTCCAGCCTCAGTTCTGACTACTTCATTATGTATTTACCAAATGCTGCAATCTTAACCTGATTTTTCTGCTAAAGATCTTCAAATTCATCATATTCCACAAATGAAGACTTTGCACAGGCCAGTTTTAGATGGTGTGAGGGAGGCAATGAAGAATGACAGTGCCCCTGAAGTTGTAGAAATTTGTACAGAAATTTACACGAATCTGGAGAATATGATTAGAGCCATGGGATTCTTGAAAGCAAATTGCTATGAAAGCCCAGAGAGAAAGGGACAGATTATTTAGGCTAGGGAAAAGTCTTCCCCCAAGGCTATTAAACCTTCATAAAATTAAAGGAGATGGCAGTCAGCAAAGGGTGTACCAAGAGTGCATGGTACTCAAAACTGAGGGGGAAGACCAGGCTACATGGAACCCGGTAGCCCTTGTGATGGCCAAAGCAGAGCAGCTGTGGACAGAAGTCTAGACTTTGGCACTGGAAGGAGAGAATTTGGCCAGAGTACAATGAAATTTGAATCCAAGGACAGGGCTTAGATTTTGACATGAAGGGTACTGAGAGCTAATGGAGATTTCTGAGCTGGAAGCAGACGGTTGGGGGAATGCATATGCATGCTTTGGGGTATTCATTCTGGCCCAGCATAGAGGAATGTTTGGAGAAAGAAGAATCCACTGTGGACAAGGAAGCTATTGTAATAGCTCAATCATATGTATTGATTATCTTAGAATTATTTTTCAAGTGAATGTCTGATTAACCTGTCATGGAGAACACAAGACTAATGTAGAACAGCATTCCTAATCCACCACTTTAAATGTAGCTATGATATTAGCAATTGCAAGAGTTTGAACCTTTGAAAAAAATGTCTACAAATGACACCATCCAAAATGGCCCTTGGGTTTCCTAAAAGATGGAGCCTAGGACTTAAGACTGTCTACATGATCCCGCTAGGTCCAGTCATATTGCAATGGATTCTTCTTTTCTGGACTCTGTGTCAGGCATCCCCATCAGGACAAGGAATCGCAAAGCCCTCACCCCAGCTTTCTGCCCACACTCCCTCCCCTGCACACACCCTTTGTATCTTGGTACCAATCCAGAGCTCCTCTTGCCATTTCCTTTTCTTCTCCCCTGAAATTCAGATACTCTGTCAAGTGCTGCGGTAGAATGCTAGAGAAGCAAATGCAAAGAGGGAGATGATGGGGGAAGTTTCTTTCTTCAAGAAGCAATATCTTAGAGGTGGGCTGTCAAGGATCCCACAGCATCTGAAGTTTCTGAGACTGAATGAAAGAAACACTCAGCTAACAAAACGGAGCGCTGCACAGGACGCTTCGTCTGCTCTGGCCAAATCCCTTCTTTCTTTCCATCCTTTCTTTCCTAATAACAGCTGCCCTCTCATTCCCTGTTACTCTGCTGTGAAGAACAAAACCTCCCTCCGACTATCTGTTTTTCTTTTCTTCCCCAGAGTAGGTCTCATTACTGGTGATTAGCAGATGATTAAAACCAATTCAGCTTCCCCCAGTAGATATTTTCTCCCTGTTTGTGCCTAACGCGTCAGCCTTCAATGAACGTGCTCCTAAGCTTATTAAGAGGCTCAGAGGATTAACTGCCGCCAAGCTCTGCGGCTCCCATATTGTGATGCAGGGAGTGACATAGAACCATTTGCGGAGCACAGACAGGACCGCTGGGACCAAACTATCTAAATCACGATTTTATTTTCCATGTAGAGCAAGATAAAAAAAAAAAAATCCCGACAATAATTACAAAAATCAAACGTTTGGACAAGTCTGAAAATATCCTTAAACTCAGTGGCAGAAAACAAGCTAAACCTTTCACAAGGGGTATCAATATGTGTGTGTGCACGCGTGTGTGTGTATGTGTTAGTTTACATGACTGTAGAATCTTACAGTGTATCCATGTCCACACCCATGTATGAAAATATAGGCCTTCATGTAGCCTCTGCTTTCACTTTGGTGTCTGCACAAGATACTTTTAAGTTCGTTTATGGATAGATCTCTTTTTTAATAGAGACGGAAGAATGGTTGACTTAGAATAAAACACGCTGTAACTTAGGGAGCGCTGTAAAGAGCACCCGATTCTCCAAAACTGTGTCATTAGGATATTGGCAGATACATAAAGAAATTCTAAGTAACTGGTTTCACTTCTGTTTCAAAACCAGAAAACTGCCATTCCATTAAAGTTTAGGAGGCCTAGTTCTCTCTACAGAGGGTTTTTTTCCCATGTATAACTAACTGTATGTTAATTGCAATAACAATGGTGATATATTTATGAGCTGGGATCACAGTCAGTAAGTTAGGAAGTCCAAGGGGCTAGTTTTGCAAAGTTCTGAAAGCAAAACCTTATGGTATGACTGTGGCAGGTGGTGCATTTAAAAGGTTGCATTTCAGGGGATGGAATTGTTTTATTGTTACAAATGGTCTCTTATTCCAAATCTTTAAGTTTTTCCCATTTATTTTTTTCCACCTCTTCAATGCGGCTTAACTCTGAGCGTGCTGGAGCTTGAAATCTACTTTCTGATTCATAATAGCAACAGGGTTTGCAGAAAATGTCAACAAATCCCTCATCACCAGGGGAAAGTAGGAAATGTGAAAGGTAAGTCACATTGGTCTCCCCTGGTTGCATGATGGACTGCGTCTGTGGAAGAGGAAAAGGTAGAAAAATCGCAGCCAGACAGATACGGCAACCAAGCAGAGAAACCCAGCAATGCCAAGAAAACAAAGGGAAACCTGACAAAACAATAGGGAAGTAATGAGGACTTAGAGAAAGATATTGTCAATCACCAAAGATGGGACAATAATCTTGTTTAATTTCTATCATTTAATATCTAAGGGAAAATGACAGACCAGGAGTTCTTATTGGTTCGATTTCACCAGCATTTAAAAAAAATTCCTGCAATATCCCTGACCTTGGTTGGCCCCAATAAGTAGGTAATTGCTGAAGGATCAATTCCCTCGTCATTAAACAATGGGCCCCAAACAAACGCAGTTTGTGCAATCAAGTGCCAGTGAGGCACAACTGAAGATAAGAATGATATTCACAAAAATGCTGTGATAAATACCAGGAAAACATTTAGAACCGAGGACCTGCAAGGATGTAACTGGGAGGTACAGGAAACAATTATGGTTGAATAGGCTTCTAAACATGATGTGATGGGCCCCACGAAGCATAACATAAGGGAAAAAACAAAACTATTGTCATGATTAGACAAAGATAAAGATTGTTTAATGAGATACTTTTGCTTGGAAGTATTTCACTGGGATCAGGGAGAATTCCCATGGCCAGGCAGAGCCAAGTTCAGAAGGGGGGGCGATGCCAGCCTCCATAGATGAATAAAAGAAACAGTGACATGGGAATAGAAAGCTATTTCTGTTCCTTCCTCAGCCAGCTCTGCGCCGTCCAAGCCAATGAGTGCAAAGTTCTGCACTAGGATCCTTTCACCTGCTGAATTAATCATAAAGAGAAGACGGCTTGTTTTTCTTCCCCAGTTCTTCAAACAGCCTTCGCGGTAATGGCAGGCCACGATGCAATGGTTGTCCTGATACTTATGGACTCCTAGAATTATTTCGGACTCCTTGATATACAGGGTCATTTCTCCCTTCATAATTTTCTCTCTCTTCTTCCTTTCAGTGTCAGAGGATAGAATTACACTAGGCATATGATAGCATCTGTCAGAAGAGGCTGTACCTTGCAAACTCATTTTACCATTATCATCAGAACACCAGGCTGGTGAGGAACGATGGTTTGGACCAGCTCTGAAAATTGCTAGTGTGTGACCTTGAAGAATGGACTTACCTCCTCGAACTTTAGTTGCAGTGTCTGTAATGTGGCAGCAATATTACCCATCTTGTAGAATTAACAAGGATTAATACCATAACAAGGCCTTTCAGATAATGTTCTCAAACAACTCAGTATACCGCTCCCTGACGCAGAATTGGAGCCCAGTAAATTGGTCATATTACGAATTATGTCAACAAGTGCAATGGACTGTATGAAGCACTTTCAGATGTGTGGATCTTACCTTGGTGGGAGCCTACAAAGGGAACTATTTGAGTTAATTAAGACACTTGTAAGAAGTTTGAAAGATGATGGCTACCTCTGCTAAACCTGAGGCTTATAGGAGTTGGAAGGCGTTAGAACTGGGTGAAGCATAAAGATAGAAGTATACAGGACAAGGAACACATTAAAAGATCAATAACCATCCAAGGCAGCCTTGTGAAGCGATAAATGAGGCTAGTGATAATAAATATGGTTCGGGGGGGAGGGAAGGGGTTATCGAGCACTGGGTGGGAGGGAAACAATAATGGTGGTTGAACTGGGACTTGCTGTGTGGGAGTGGACAGTAACCCTCCACAGACGGTCTGTCCAGGCATCTTCTGTTGCGTTATCTAGAGGCTTCTGTCCAGACAGCCCTCCCCAGGATGCTTCCTGAGTAGGGGCTTGCGTGCTATTATGTGTGAGTGAATATTCGACTGGTAGGAGGGTTATTACTATTATTATTAATGATAATACTACTTGAAGCCACAGCCAATTTAACCCAACCATTTGGAAGAGCTACATTGCCCTATTATCCAATTGATAATTTCAGGGTTTTATTCACAGTCGCAATCATAAGAAAAACAAGGAGAAGACTGTCTCTCGGTTGTGTACATATGCATAGACTTTGCCTTTTGAGAACATAATTGGGGATGGGAGTTACAAAGAAAAGATCATTAAGAGTTACAAAGAAAGAGAGGGGAGGAAATCCATTGCCTTCTTGTGCCATGTGCCAAGCCCCAGGAGGCCTGCTCCACACATGTGAGCTGGAGGCAGTGCCCAACCAACTGGGGCAGAAACAGGGCAGGGGACTTCAGAGGCAGCAGACGTCAGGACGGAGAAATAAAAAGGACGTATGGGCAAAGGAAAGTACTGTGTTTGAAGAAAGCTGCAAGGGAATCTTCCATTTAAACATTAGGCAAAAATAGCAAATATAGCTCTGACAGCAATCCCCCCTCCCTTCTCCCACCCCTCCAGTAAATACAATGTCTTCAGCTGCCAGGATCTCTATAATATGTACAGATTGGTAACTAAGGCCTTTCAACCCAGGCAGTTCCTACTGAGCAGGGGTGAAACCAGGAGGGGGCGATTTGGGGGGGGGCACAGTGGGCCCTCTAGCACTAATCCCAGAAACACTCAAACCCATGAGAGGACGGAGGGGAATAGAGTGTTTGTAAAGGCAAAGACGTGCCTGTTCCACGTTGCTGGTCAGAAACAGAAGTTCAGTTTAGCAAAATAGGCCCACCAAGAGGCAAACAGCTTGGTTTCAGTTAAATGTGAAAAGACAATTAGGAATACCAAGGGTTAAAATTGATCACTCATTTGAAAAATAGAAGACCACATTCCTAAGAACTTCCTAAGATGTAGGGTAAGTAGCAATAAAATCACTTGGATTATGCTGATAGACAGAGATCTAAAGAACTGATCTTTACCTATTATCTATGTATGTATCTATGTATGTATCTATCTATCATCAATCTATCTATCATCTATATATCCATCTATATTTTTACCTTTCTACCTTTTTTTCCCTATAATATTAGCCTTTAAAGGTAGAATCTATTATATCTTGGGTTTTCCTACAGACCCTACTTTGGTGCAGTGGAATATATCTGCTTTGAATATAAGTTAAGAAAAGTATATAACTATAAAAAAGTATATAAGTAAAACAAATCCTGATAAAACTCTATAAAGAAATGACTTGATGCAGATTCAAGATTAGCACAGTTCCTCAAAACAATGATACAGCAGTGATGCTACACCCTTGCCTGACAATTTCATTGGCGTTTGATTCTTGTTCTGTTGTGCCATCGGCCGGCATGACTGTAAGATAATGTGACTGAGGTCTCCTGGCCTGTGGACACTGTAGCATTATAGTGTCAGCTTCTGCTCAGAAATGCTAATAGCTAACACTTAAGTGCCAGGCACTGTTCCAAGTGCTTTTGAACAATAACACATTTAAGCCTCATACGGATCCATGAAGTAGGTGCTCTTGTGATTTTCCTTTTACATGTGAGGAAGCTTGCACTGATAAGTAACTTGTCTGATGCCCAGGTGTAATATATGAGGGTGCTGGGGTTGAACACAGGCTTTCTAGCTCTTCAGTCTGCATGTAAGCTTCTCTGCTTCTGGGTGTTGCTTTTTTGTCTTTATGTTTCACACAATTTCTTAGAAGTCTCTGTTGCTTAGCTGTGCTAAGAAGTAGTCCTAATGCTCTCAATACTTTTCAAATCCCACATTTCAATGATGGTGTGGATTATAATCAAACACCTGTCCAAATATCTTTCTTACATCCTTCTCACTAAAAGATTCAGAAAACGAGGATATCCCAGACATTATGGATGGAAAAAAGCAATTATTTCATTTTAATAAATATTGTGAGCTTAAACAGTCTCACTAACATAAAGGAGGCAGGCTTATCAGGGTTATCAGATGGATAATTTTATCTTGTAAAAATACCAATACCAATACAAGGTATGAGAGGGTTCATTCAATCCTTAAAACCTACAAGGACCAGCTAGGGTTCTGTAAAGATATCTGATTGTTTAGTAGAGCTAGTTAAAAAATATTTACAACCATATTTGTAACATTTACTAGAAAATATCATAAACATATTATATAGTAAAAATGGTGCATTAGAGAAGATGTCTAAGAGCTTAAGAGGGATTCAAAATGTTTTATGATGTTTAAAGAGTTTAAAAGTCAGAAGGAAAGAAAGAAGAAAGAAAGAAAGAAAGAAAGAAAGAAAGAAAGAAAGAAAGAAAGAAAGAGGATATGGAGGAGGGAAGGAGAGAGAGAAAAGAGAGGAGGAGAAAAGAGGAAGGAGAAAAGTATAAAGTCCATTTAAAAAGGTACAGAAGATGTAGTCCTTGTAGACACCCAAAGTGAATTTATTACTGTATTTTTAAAGTTCATTTATTTTAAGAGAAAAAACGAGCATGAGCAGGGGAGGGGCAGAGAGAAAGGGAGACAGATGATCCCAAGCAGACTCTGTGCTCTCAGCACAGAGCCCAATGTGGGCTCTAACTCATGAACCATGAGATCATGACCTGAGCCGAAATCAAGAGTTAGACACTCAACCGACTGAGCCACTCAGATGCCCCTGATTGCTGTACTTTTAAATGAAATTTGTTTCTAAGTCTCAAAACCTAAGGTAAAAAGTAAAACGATATCTTGAAATCATTGCATTATGGTATTTCACAAATACTATGTTTTATTTTCTTAGATTGTACATATTATGTTTAGAAGTACTTGTTATGTCTTCAATTCACAGTTTATTAAAAGTGCTAAATATAAGTGAACACAGATATTCACATTCCACTTGAGTAAGTCTCTGCTTTTGTATGACGAATATAATATAAGTCAGTCTCTGGAGGCTTCTGAATTGAATTATCACATCACTGATACCTTGTTATTAAAGACATCTTAGATTAAGATAAAATACCACTTGATGCTGGAAGGTAAGCTGATCAACTAATTACTTGACAAGTTTCAAAAGATATTCCCTGAAAACAAATAGAAGGAACACTTTTGAAATTGAAATATAATTATAAAGTAATGAAGATTATGTAGTACTTAGTTCCTTGAGTATTGACATTGAACAATCAAACACGTGCCTGGGAAATGGTGTTGAATTTTCTCAGGCAAATAGATTCCTCATGGCTTTGCAGGGTGGCTTTTTGTAGGTAGAAGTTGGCACAGGTCTTTGTTGTCCGTGGAAGACAAGGACACTGGGCATCCTATGTTTGCACACCCTGGACAGATGTCAGGCCACATTTTAAACATACTCAGTTTGTGGTTGTTCAGTACATTGACTGATACCTAGAAATCAGGGATTGGAAAATAATCCCATTTTTTTATGCATGCAGGGCAATGTTCTTCCTCTAAGCAGCTAATCTTCTGTAGACCAATTAGTGTCTCTACGCTTCAGTTTCAGTATCTACTTCAGTTTTTAATTTGTAAAGGAGAGAAAGACAACTCCTTTTAAAGTTTATTTATTTTTGAGAGAGAGAAATACACACAAAGTGTGAGCAGGGGAAGAGCAGAGAGAGAGGGAGACACAGAATCCGAAACAGACTCCAGGTTGAGCTGTCAGCACAGAGCCCGACATGGGGCTCAAAACCACAAAGTGCAAGATCATGACATGAGCCAAAGTCAGATGCTTAACTGACTGAGCCACCCAGGCACCCTGAGAAAGACAACTTCTATCTCATTTATTCAATCATTGAACTAATATTACAGAGGGAACAAATCAGACACAAAGCCCTTGACCTTATTCTAGTACAGGACGAGAAGGACCCGCGGCGGCTGTTCGAAGGTAACGCTCTGCTGCGGCGACTTGTGCGCATTGGGGTGCTGGACGAGGGCAAGATGAAGCTGGATTACATCTTGGGCCTGAAGATTGAAGATTTCTTAGAGAGGCGCCTGCAGACCCAGGTCTTCAAGCTGGGCTTGGCCAAGTCCATCCACCATACCCGCGTGCTGATCCGTCAGCGCCATATCAGGGTCCGAAAGCAGGTGGTGAACATCCCGTCCTTCATTGTCCGCCTGGACTCCCAGAAGCACATCGACTTCTCCCTCCGCTCTCCATACGGGGGCGGACGCCCTGGTCGCGTGAAGAGGAAGAATGCCAAGAAGGGCCAGGGTGGGGCTGGAGCCGGAGATGATGAGGAGGAGGATTGAGCCCACCCCACCCATTGCCCCCTGGGCCCCTGGATTGCCTAGTTTTCTAGTTGGAAAATAAAACAATCAACCCTTTGGGGGAAAAAAATTGATAATATCAAGAATATAATATATCCAATGCTGGTGGTTGCTATGGATCCAATTAAAGCAGGATAGGGGTAAGGATTGCTGCTATATAAAGGGTCTTTAGGGGGAACATATATGGAAGGGATTATTTGAACAGAGATGAGATATCTAGAAGAAGATTACTTCAGCCAGAGGAAACAGCAACTATAAAGGCCCTGAGGTAGGTTCTTTTTTAGTATGTTGGAGCAATAGTGAGGAGGTCACTGTGCCTAGGGGGTAGTGAGTGAGAGGAAGCAGAGTAGGGATAATTAGGGAGGTAAGAAGAGACCAAATTGTGTTGTTAAAAGGACACTGTTAAGGATTTCTCATTACAACAAATTAGGATAGTGCATAATTCCAAATCCTTCTTTCTATAGGAAAAAATGCTGGACTTAACACACCGAACAAGCATAGAAAACTCTAAAAAGTGGAGGTGGACTACCTCATGTCTTTGGACATGAGAAACATCATGGCATGTGGTGAGTTCCTTTTTGCTCCTCTACGTCCTGTACAGGACCTGCAAGAGTCTCCATCCAGAACTGACAAAAAGCACCAACAAAAAATAAAAATACCATCCCCCCAAACAACAGAAAAAAGCTCTTTTCTCCTTTGCCCTCCCCCATGGTATCAGTACTAATGGGGAACTGATTGCCTCAAAGAAGAAATGTGAGATGGTGCTCCAAATGGGGAAAAAAAGGTGTCAGTGGGACCAAGTGGGGCTAAGCTTCCAAAAGAAACAAGTGTAAGTCAGTACTTCATGTCTGCCCAAGTGGTGTTGCCAAAACCCATCAAGAGGTAGATCCTGTCCATCTGGTCCCCATGCAATACTGAAACAGTACCTACTAAATTAAGATTAGATGAAGAACCAGAGCCTCCTATCTTCTTTAACAAAAAAGTTACTTAAAAAAAAGAACCAAATGGAAAGTATAGAACAGAAAAATATAACAACCCAAACCAAAGCCAAACCAAACAAAAACCAACTCATGAGATGGGTTAATGACAGACTGGATATGACAGAGGATGGTGTCAATGCTCTTGAAGATAAGTAAATAGAATTTGTCTAATCTGAACAGAGAGACAACAGATCAGAAGAAAATGAACAGAGGCTTAAGGCTTTGTGGGACATTAACAAAAGAGCTAAAATTTGTGTCATCAAGATTAGCGAAGGAGAGAAGAGAGCATGGGATTAAAGAAGTATTCAAGGAAATGGTGTCTGGGAATTTACCAAATTTCGCAGGAGATTCAAACCTATAGTTTCAAGAATCTGAGTAGATCCAAAGAGGATAAATCCAAAGAAATCTGGATCTAAACACATTGTGATTATACTTCAGAAAACTAAAAGAAATATTGAAAGCGGCTTGAAAGAAACTTACAGGGCAATGCCTGTTCAAATGAGTGTTTATTTCTCATCTGAAACTGAAGAGATGAGAAGGTGGCAAAACATTTTACAAATGCTGAAAAGACAGACTGTTGTTATGACTTCCATGCCACACGAAAATATCCTTCAGAAATAAAGGAAAGGGATGACCAGAATAAGCGTCCAACTCTCCATTTTGGCTCAGGTCATGATCTCACAGTTCGAGAGATTGAGCCCCAAGTCAGGCTCTGTGCTGACAACACAGAGCCTGGTTACAGTTCTCTCTCTCCCTCCCTCTCTGCCAAGCCCCTACTCTCTCTCTCTCTCTCTTTCACTCTCTCTCTCTATCTCAAAATAGATAAATAAATATTTAAAAAGGAAAGAAAGGGGAAAAAATAAAGACGTCCCTCAACAAATGAAAACTAAGAGAAAATGTTGGTAGTGAATGTCCTTTAAAGAATGTCTAAGGGGCGTTCCCTACAAAGAAAGGACTTGATAACAGAAGAAAGCTTAGAAGTTTAGAAGGGAAGAACATCAGAATGAATAAAAATATACTTCACATTAGTTTCTTAAGTCATATCTGGTGATTAAAACAAAAATTATGACAAACTGATGTGGCGCTCAATGTACACTGAAGAGATACTTGAAAAACTTTTATTAAAAAATGGGAGGATAAAGACACCTAAATGCATATAAGATTTCTGATTCTTCCTGCTCAAAGTGCTAAGATGTCTATACCAATAGACTATAATAAGTTATTATACATAAAGCAACCCACTAGAAAAATTCTACATGTAATAACATTATAAACATTATAAAATAAATAAAGATAAAATCCTAAAAATGTTCAATTAATCTAGAGGAGAGTAAACAAAAAGAGAGAGAGAGAGAGAGAGAGAGAAACAGAAGAAGGATCAGAAGAAACTCATACTAGAATGCCAGAGTTAAGCCTTACTGTGACAATAATCACTTTCAATGCAAATCTTGTAACTGAACCAGTAAAAGGAAGGTAATAAAATGAACAAAAAATAGATCCCGAATATATGCCATTTATTAGAAATGAACCTAAAACTCAATGGCATGAGCATGTTGAAAGTAAAATGAAGGGGAAAAGATGTACCACATAAACATTAATCAAAAAAAATCTTGGAGTGGCTACATTAATATCAAGTAAAATAGATACTAGAGCAAAGAAAATTACTAGAAACAGAGAAGACATTCCATAATGATCAAACTATCAGTCAAAAATTGAAAATACGTTATACAGAAGAAACACAAAACACAGCAGAAATGGACCTGTGCCTTAAAAAGTACAAATTACCACACCCAATCCCTATAGTTCTATAACCATTATAGAAATTGAATTTTTATTTTAAAATCTCCTGAACAAAATCTCCATGCCCAGATTATTTCACTGAGAATTTTTACCAAACATTTAACAAATGAACATCAATATTATGCAATTTCTTCCAGAAAATAGAAGAAAGTGGGAGATTTCTCGGCTCATTTTTTTTGAGGCTAGCAATGTTCCGTTACCAAAATTAGACAAGGAGAGTATCCCCTCCCCCTCCTGAAAAGAAATGTACAGATGAATAGCTCTCCTGAATTTAGATGTTAAAATCAACAAAATTTTATCATATCAAATCTAGCGATGTGTAACAAGAATTATAAAATGTGGCCAAGTTGTATCCCAGGTATGCAAGATGGGTTCAATGATTTAAAGTTAGTGTTACCCATGATATGAACAAGCAGAAGAAGAAAAGTCATATGACTATATTAGTAGATGAGGAAAAAGCATTCGATATCAGCACCCATTCATTAAAAAGATATATATAATATACATAATTATATATATTTAAAAATTTATATATATTATATATATTTTAAATATATTTATATATATTTTATATAAATTATATATATTAAATTTAAAAATATATAATAAAAAACAAAATTCTCAGTAAAAAGCAACAGAAGAAACTTCCTTGATAACGATGATCTACGGAAAAAACATCACCTAACATCATATTTGATAGTGAAAGATTTTGTCTCTGTGATTGGGAACCAAGCAAGGACACACACTGACTACTCTGATTCAACATAAGACTAGTAATTCTAGCCACGGCAGTAAGACAAGAGATAGAAACAAAAAGCATACATGTGAGACAGAAAGATATCAAGTTGTCTCTATTTGAAGATGACATGATTGCCTACATAAAAATCCCAAGGAATCTAAAAAAGAAACTATCAAAAACAAAAATAGAAAAGAAGGAGAACAAGAAAAGAAACCTCTCAGAGCTCATCAGCGACTTCAGGGATATCTCAGGAGGCACGGTCAGCGCACAAAACTCAATCCCATTTCTGTATGTTAACAATGAACATGTAGAAAGCAAAATTAAAAGCATAATACCATTTACAAACACTCGAAAGAAAATTAAATGCTAGTTATAAACTTAACAAAACAAGTTAAGTTCTATATGCTAAAGTTCTATATATATCTATATGCTAAAAATTACAAAATGTTGAGAAAGGAGTAAAAAAAAATGTAATAAGCAAATAGACACACTGTGTTAGTGGATTGGAAGATTCAAGTGGCGAAAATGTCAATTCTCCCCAAATATCTATAGATCAATGCAATTCCTATCAAAATCCAAGCAAGTTTTTGTACATAAGGAAGCTTATAAAATCTATATGGAAAGGAACACAACCTGAGATAATTAAAACAATCTTGAAAAGAAGAATAAAATGGGAGGAATCATTCTATAGATGTGAAAGGTTACTGTACAGCTTCTTGAGCCAAAGGAGCCTACGTAATGTGGTATTATGAATTTAGGTTCTGAAGCCGTAACCTTCAGTGTGACTATTTTTGGAGACGGAGACTTTGGGAAGCATTTAGGGTTAGATGAGATCATGAGGGTTGGACCCCCTCTATGATTGGGGGGCCTTTAAAAGAGGAGAGAGAGCTCACATTCACACTGTCTCTGCTATGTGAGGGCAGTGAGAAGGCAGTCATCTTCAAGTGACGAAGAGGACTGTCACCAGGAACTGAATTGGCTTTTATCTTGGACTTCCCAGACTCCAGAACTGTGGGGATTAAATGTCTTGTTTAAGCCACCCAGTCCATGGTGTTTTGTTATAGTAACCCAGGAAGACTAATACAGACAGCCTTGTCAGTAAATGAGGCTGCAGATCCTGACAGCTTTAGTAAAAAAAAAAAAAAAGAACCTTAACCTCACACCTTATAAAAAAATTCATTCCAAATGGATCACAGACTTAACTGTAACATGTTAAATCTATAATCTTTGCTCTCTTAGGGCTAGTAAACCAGTGTCATACTTGACACGAAAAGCATGACTCATGATGAGAAAAATGGACCTCACCCAAATTAAATTCATTTGGCCCAAAATTAAATTAGACTTCATCAAAATTAAAATTACAAACCTTTGTTCTGTGAAAGCTCATGTGAGGAGGGTGAAAAGACAAACTACAGAATTGGGCACAGTGCTGGCAAACCACATGCTTGATAAAGAAGTGGAATCTGGGATATATGACAGACTCTCCAAATTCAACATTAAAAAATAAACAGTTCAATTAGACAACAGGGAAAATACATGAACAGACGTTTCGCAGAAGAGGATATACAGATGACAAATACAGCAAACGCTGTTCTACATCATTAGCCACTAGGGAAATGAAAATTAAAACTACAATGATATACCACTACACACCTGTCAGAGTGGTTAGAATAAAAAAAAATGGTGAAAACACCAAATGCTGGTGGGGATAAAAAGAAATGAGTCATTCATACACTGCTGATGGCAATGCAAAATGGTCCAGCCATTCTGGAACATAGTTTGGAAAGTTTCTTACAAGAGCAAGTATGCAAATACCAGATGACCCAGCAATTACACTCTTGTGGATTTACCCTAGAGAAATGGAAACTTATGTTCACAGAAGAATCTATACATGGATTTTCACGGTGGCTTTATTTGTAATAGACCCAACTTAGAAACAACCCAGATTCAACAGGTGAATTATAACTGAACTATGGAACACTTACATCAATAAAATTTTGAATTAACTACTGATTAACATGGATCTGCAGGGAATTTCTTTCAATGACAGAATTATAAAAATGGAGAAGAGATTAGCGGCTAACAGGAGTTAAGGAAGAGGGAATTGGGAGAAGTAGTTGGGTGTGGCTATAAAAGAACAAGGCAAGAGAGTCTTGTGGTGATGGAAATGGACTGTATCGATGTCAATATCCTGATTGTTTTATTACCCTGTACTTTTGCAATATGTATGTTACCATTGGGAGAAACTAGGTGAAGGGCACTATTATTTCTTATGATTGCACGTGAGTTTACAATGATTTCAAACTGAAAAGCTTAACTAGGAAAAGAGACACAGACTTTATTCCTTCATTGTGTGCACAGTGGAAATT
The DNA here is from genome assembly GCA_017311185.1 of Proteles cristata cristata. Lineage (NCBI taxonomy): Eukaryota > Metazoa > Chordata > Mammalia > Carnivora > Hyaenidae > Proteles > Proteles cristata. The sequence goes on from JAESUZ010005368.1 coordinate 835,324, forward strand.
TAGTCAGTCTCTGCTAAGACTGGGGGAGGGGATGATCTGATGCAAATTCTAAAACAATCACTTTGGGTGGAAATGAGACTTCAGACAGAAGGGGTGGCATCCATCCAGGAAACAGGTGAGGTTGGCTTCAACCAGGGATGCAGTCTTAGATGTGGACAAATCCTAGATAGCCTTTGAGGACCCCCCGACACCAATTACCTGTGGAATGGATTTGGGATGCTATACTCCCATATTTTCGTCTCCAGGCTCACACTCATTCCTTTCTCCTTGTGCATTTTGTTGCGCAGAGAGGTTCCTTTCTTTTACGTTTTTCTAGTGCATCTGCCTTGTGCATCTTGACATTAGACATTAGAAATTACTTCCATTCTCTCTTCTCCTGAATAACTTCTATTTATCTTTTAGGTCCTAGCTACTGGCCATTTTTTAGTAGAAAGTCTTTACAACAGTTTGGTTTTTAATGAGAACAGGTTCAAATTACACATATTGTCTTATTACATTCGTAAAGTAGAGGGAACAACATCATGATGGTTTGGGCATTAGGAAGAAGACAGGAAGTGAAGATAGATGTTTCGGAAGTTATTCTCTTTTTCTGATCAGAAAAGACATAATAACACCAGCCTCATTGGGGGACACTTCCCATGTTGCAGGAAGTATGCAAGTTGCTTCATATGTGTTATGCCATTGAATCTTTGAAACAAATTTATGAAATAAGCACTACTATTTGAATTTTACAGATGGGTAAACTGTGTCCCAGAGAGACTAAATGTCTTTCTTAAGGTGACAAAATTAGTAAGTGGTAGAGCAAGGACTCATTAACTCCAAAGCTCATGGACTTGAACACCAACCTATCTCCATTTATAGCATCGGCCTCATTCCTGCCTCTCTCCATGGTCTGCAGGGACCTTAGGATGGGGTTCCTTCTTTTTAGCTGTCTTTTCATTTCTGATTTCTGTGGCATTGTTGATGTCTGTCTACCTGCAACAGGCTTCCTTCTAGCACTTAAATATTTTATTCCTCATGTGTGATCTGGTATACGTTCCTCCTCATACAGTCTCATATATGCCTCAGGTATCACTAAGTGGCCATAATCTCTACCTGGGTGAGTAGCAGCTTTTGAAAACTCATTAGAAGCAGATGTTTTATGGACTTTAAAAAAAACTACAAGGTACATTAACATCACTACGACATAAGCCCTTGAAATCATCTGTAATCTTCAAGAACATGTTGGTAAACCCATCTTTTCTTGTTTGCACTGCAGAGGAGTCTCTGGAACTTTCCAAGTTTGTAAACAAGGCACTTGACCCTGCTTGATGACAAGGGATCCTTCCAAACTCCTTTTCTTTTGTGGGACATTTGGCAGTCAAATCTGGTCTGTCTCTGATGGAGCTCGTGGAGGTTATTCTAGTCTCTAAACTCAAATGGCACCAACGGACAAAGGACAACTCAGAGTTTGCTGGTGTTGCTGTGTGTTTCTTTCAGATCTCAGCTGTGCAAAGCAAATAAGCAGGGAAAAGCTGTTCCACTTCTATGGAAAAAGTGAAGTTTTGGGCTCAGAATCTGTGTGTGTGTATATGTGTGTGTATGCATGTGTGTGTATGTGAGTATATATGCTTATTTATTGGGTTAAGGTCCTGAATACGAGGTCAGTTAGGTACCTTCCAGCCATTTCCAGTACCTGCCTGCAACCTGCACAGGCTTCACAGATAATCAGGATCTTTGCATGAAAGTCCTTTACTATAGGGGGTAGGAGACTGGCTGTATGGTAATTTGGTTGATTCTGTCAAATACACCCTCTTCTTAAAAAGATTTCCTGAAAAACTATAATTAGCAAACTTTATTCAGGGGGGTTCTATCATGATAGATGGAGGTTTCTTAGTGGTGGAGAGATTGGGTTCGACTCCAAATATAACCAAGAGAAGTGGGACTTTATAGCCAAGGAGCAGGGTGTGCGTGTGTGGGGTCAGGGGATGGAAATTACTAAGAAGAGACATCAGGAGTATGGGGGGCAGATTCTGGCTAAACCGGAAGGTGGAAGATGAGGAACCTGATCAAATATCAAGGGTGATCAGATAGTAAAGACGGGAGATTCTGGAAAAGTGACTAAAGTAGGATTCCCGCTAAAACTGGGCAACATGCAGACGACCATAGAATTTAGAAAATCAGGACCTACTTGAGAAGAGAATTCAGAAAAGACTGAGTAGAATTGATCAAGAAGAGAATCTTTGTCCCACTTAATAGACCACAGCACAGAGAAGCAGCCTGCGGCTCTCCAGACCACTGCATTCCAGCCAGTGCAGCTGTATCCTCATCCACATCTTTGTCTGGGGCCCTCCAAACCAAAACCACGCCCCTCCTCACATAGAAACACCAAACGTGCCAATGCATTTGTACATTTTCTTGTATCTGTGAAATCTCTCTGGGGACCATGGAGTAACTTCTAGGGCAGACACGTCTATGGAAAGATGTGAACGAAATCCCCCTTTGCTTCTCCTTCTAACGGTTTGTGTTAATTTCCTCCCCTGGGGTGTCTCTGAGCATGGACAGTAAGAGAGACAAATGATTCTCCCCATGAGAGCAATCCCATCTGGAACTTCCTGCTGATATCATGTGCTGCTGTCATATCACCTGCCATAGCTTTTCACCTCTTGGACAGAGTGACTGTCTTCAAAAAGCTTTTAGAAATGACTTAATCCAGGTTTGATAGCCTTTGTATAACTAATGCACAGGAAACTGATATCTGAGATTTGCTAACTCATCCACTCCCTAGTTACCTGTTTTAAATAGAATGAGGAGACAAATACATAATGTTTTCATAGTCTGGAACATTGTAATGGGAGTTTGTGTAAGCAAAGCTGCAGACCTGATTCGCCCATAGACAGTAAGAGGTAGGAAAGAACCTTGTCTTCCAGAGATTGATACATAATAATTGCACCTTGTATTATAGGAATACTCATCAAAAGTTTCCTTTTTTTCTTTTGGTTTTAAACATCAATGGCAGCTACACTATGTTTTGAGAATAAATAAATTCATATTAGTGAGAGAGAACTAGATATATTACAGTATTGAATTAATTGAAGGATAAACATGTCCAAAAACCCATGAACACTATAAATGATATTTCTGTATGTAAACGTTTGATTCTTCTCTGTGGTTTATGTGACTGACAGTATCAGGTAATTTCCATTTAACTACTTTTTATTCATATGGATTAAATCGTTTTTCTAGACATAATATGATATTCCAGGGAATAATTACAGACAACGTGGGCCCTTTACCCTCTCAACAAAAGGGTCACACCCATAATTTATTAAATGTTTCATGTGAAAATGTAGTGAACAATGTTCTCAGAATGAAATTCTTTGTTAGTACCATTGAGAAAACAATGGTGAGTTTTCTAGAAATGAAACTCCTCGATAAAACATTTCTCATCTTATGCAGAAAGACGTTATTTAATGCGAGGAACAGTTTTTGAGACCTTTATTTTATTTTTAATATTTAAAAAAAATAACTTCGGCAGCCCTTTATTATTATTTTTTTTAAAATTTCTTCATTTATTTTTGAGAGAGAGAGAGCAGGGGAGAGGCAGAGAGAGGGGAAGACAGAATCTGAAGCCGGCTCTGTGCTCTCAGCACAGAGCAGGGCTTGAACTCCCACACTGTGAGTAATAAGCCAAAATTGAAAGCTTAACTGACTGAGCCACCCAGGTGCCCAGAGAACTTTACTTTAGATCATGAGAAATTCCCAGGTTGCTTTAACTTGACCATCTTTGATTTTTCTTGTGCTCATTCAATTGTTGTGGAGGGAAAGACTGTGTTTACTTCTGCATGTAATATTGAATATGGGGGTGTGGGAGCTTGTGGTCTGAGTAGCAGACTGTTCTGATTTTAGGAGCTATTGTTGCAGTGGTTAGCAGTAATGCGAACAAATGCATTCAGTGGTCTGGCAGACAAGGGTTAAGAATTCGTATTATGGGGGCACCTGGGTGGCTCAGTCGGTTAAGCGTCCGATTTCAGCTCAGGTCATGATCTCATAGTTCGTGGGTTCGAGCCCCGCATCAGGCTCTGTGCTGACAGCTAGCTCAGAGTCTGGAGCCTGTTTCAGATTCTGTATCTCCCTTTCTCTCTGACCCTCCCCTGCTCACGCTGTCTGTCTCTCTCAGAAATAAATAAAACATGAAAAAAATAAAAAAAAAAAGAATTTGTATTATGGGTGGCTCAGTCGGTTAATCCTCAGACTTCGGCTCAGGTTATGATCTTGCGGTCTGTGAGTTCGAGCCCCGCATCCAGCTCTGCAGAGCCTGGAGCCTGCTTCAGATTCTGTGTCTTCCTCTCTCTGCCCCTCTCCATCTCATGCTCTGTCTCTCAAAAATAAATAAACTTAAAAAAAATTCATATTATTAAGGAAGTATAGAGTGACTCACAGAAAAAACACTAATATGAATGACCAATATTTAGCACAGTGATTTTTTAAAAATAACCTCAGCTACCTGGTGGAAAATATTGGTGATAACATATCACATAATAAACATAATCTTTAAATGCTCTGTGATATTTCTCTGCGGTTTAAAATAGATTGGTTTTCTTGGAGAATGTCTGAAAAGGTTAAAGACTCAGGAAAAATACTTAAAGATGCAGATTGTGTTAAAAAGAAAAGAAAAGGACAAAAGTATACCACCCAGATTGAAGAAGATTATGGCAGCCATTGTTAAAAGATGGATTAAGGGAGCTTGGATGGCTGTCAGTTAAGCATCCGACTTCGGCTCAGGTCATGATCTCACGGTTGTGGGTTTGAGCCCTGCATCAGGCTCTGTGCCAACAGCTAGCTCAGAGCCTGGAGCCTGTTTCAGATTCTGTATCTTCCTCTCTCTCTGACCCTCTTTTGCTCATTCATGCTCTCTCTCTCTTTCTTTCTCTCTCTCTCTCTCTCTCCCTCTCAGAAATAAATAAAACATTAAAAAACAAAATGATGGATCAACACTCTTCCTAACTGAATGCAGCAAGTATATTTTTCAGATGTGATCTGAATTTCCAGTTTTATTTTTTTAATGTTTATTTATTTTTGAGAGAGAGGGTGAACGCACATGCAAGCAGGGGAGGGGCAGAGAGATAGGGAGACAGATGATCCGAAGCAGGCTCTGCAGTGACAACAGAGAGCCCGATATGGGGCTCAAACTCACAAACCCCAAGATCATGACCTGAGCTGAATTTGGATGCTCAACTGACTGAGCCACCCAGGCACCCCTAAATATCTAGTTTTAAAAAAGCATGGTAGAAGATAGAATTTCAAGGGTTGACTGTAAAAAATAAAAGTACCAGCATCAATATCACTAGCACTGAAGCTGGCAAAGAAAAATTTGACTATTTAACTAATTTGAGAATGAGCAAGAGGTCCCTAGGTGTAAAAGTGATGACAGAAATCATATAGAAAATTATTAATCTATTTTAAAAACTAAGTATATTTCTTTATGTCAAAACCTTTCATAAACAAATATAAATTAAATATTGAAAATTGGGCTATATTCATGACAAATATAAACAAGTGTTAACTTTCCCATGGAGCAATTCAAAATCATTAATAATACACTGAGAGAAAAGAATATGAACCACCAACTGTTCACTCTTTTCTTTAAAATTTTTTTGATGTTTTTTTTTTTTTTCTGAGAGAGAGAGAGAGAGAGAGAGACAGCATGAGTAGGGGAGGGTCAGAGAGAGAGGGAGACACAGAATCTGAAACAGACTCCAGGCTCTGAGCTGTCAGCACAGAGCCCAATGCAGGGCTCGAACCTATGAACCGTGAGATCATGACGTGAGTCTAAGTCGGATGCTTAACTGACTGAGCCACCCAGGGGCCCCATGTTCACTCTTTTTTTTAAGGTTATTTATTTTTTAAAGTAATCTCTACACCCAATGTGGGGCTTGAACTCATGACCTTGAGATCAAGAGTCGCATGCTCCACTGACTAGCCAGCCAGGTGCCCCTCACTGTTCACTCTTTGCTTGGTCTACATAATATCATTTGACCGAATGCATTCTCAGTATCTTACTGGTTAACTAATTGGAGTCACAGGAAACCCTTCCTCCTCATTCCCAAACGTCTAAGCACCAAGCTGCTAGTACTGGGTTTTCTTCACAGAGACAAAAAAAAAAGTCAGAAATCTGGTTACAGGGACATGAGCACTAATTAGCTCCATGTCACACTACTAAAAGTGATTTTCTAAGTGTTTCAGCTTAACAAATAATTTCATTTCATTGAAAACAAGGCCTTTTAAACATACATTGTCAAGGTTATTCATACTGACTAATGGAAACCCATTATTTCCCTTGTAAACATACACAAATGCAAAACGATGTGTCTGGTCAGAGCATCTACACCCTCATCTCTGAAATTGTGCAGAAGCCCCTTCCTGGTGCTATTTAACCTTTGTGTCAGGTTTCTCTCCAAATCCTTCAATCTTGCATAACTTAGCAGGCACCAGAGGAAAGAAAGAAATGCATTTTCCTCATCAGATAATCTTACATGCCATTCTCTGTGGAAAGTGGTCTTGGCCTGTCTTAAGATTGCTCCCATCATCTAGTAACTTTATTCAAATAGGACTTATTATTCACTCTATTTTCGGCATTATTTTCCTGCTTGAATCAGCCGAAGACCTGCTTCTAGCCTTTTCCTTCGTTACTCTGGTTAGCGATTCTCTCTAGGAAGTCAATGGAAATTGCACACTCGTAGAAGCAGTTGGGGGCACAGAGCAATGCAGAGCAGCAAGAACATATGAGTACACTATCAATAATATCAGCGTGTTAGTATATCCTCTCAGCTAAGTGGTTTGCAAGAGCCTACTTAAAATGATTATTTTAAAAATACAAATTATAGATTTCTTTTCTGTAAACTCAGCTTTCTAAAATAATATCTATTATTTTGTACATATAAAAAGAATGGAAACAGACTATGATCTTTAAGAGAACAGCAGTATCAGAGTAAGATTTGCCTGTTAAAGCTTGAGCTTAACCTGGTGCAACATCTGTTTGCATGCTTGCATTAGGAAAATGGATGTACAATACTTAAAAAGGGACCTCATTCAAACACAGGTTAGGCTGGATATAATCAATTTATATCATTTAGATTCCAGGGTTCACTAGTATTTCCCAAAATTTGTCTGGCACTGAAGGTAGTGGGCTCCAACACAAAATCCATGACTTTAGCCTCTACTCGGGTTCTTGGATTTTAGACCCATAGCTGGGGGTTAAGAACATGGGAACTTGGAGCCAGTACATCTATGGGTTACATCTATGGGTATAAGCCAGTTCTATCATTTAATAAAATTATATCTTTCTGAGCAAGTTATTGCTCCTTGGTATCCCTCAATTCCCCCCCATCTAAAATGTGGATAGTAACAATACCTACATTGTAAGGCTATCATAAGGATTAAATGAAAGTTTATATAGTCAAGCACTGGCAACAGTGTCTAGCACATGGTCTATAATTATCAGCAAAACCATCATCATCATCATCACCATCATCATCTCTACTTACCAACTGGCTCTAGACTAGAGTCTTCCTTAAGGAGTTGTGCACAGTGGTGAAAAAGAAGCTCTGTAACCCTTTCCCTTCCTTGTGGATATCCAAAGGCTAAGGTCCAAACCCTACAGCAAATGCCAGCTTTATGGACACTGTGAGGTTTGTCCGGTCTTCAACTAAGAGTACTGTCTATCTATGAGGCTGACAATGCCATCTTCTGTTACTGCTGCTTCCTTCAGCTTCCATTTTTGCTCCTGAGGGTAGTCCTAATGTTTGGATATAGCTTTGTCTTCTAAAGACAATAAAGACAATACACTATTAAAAAATGAGTAGACGTGATGCCTGGGTGGCTCAATAGGTTAAGCATCCAACTTCAGCCCAGGTCATGATCTCAAAGTTCATGGGTTTGAGCCCCACATCAGGCTGTGTGCTGACAGCTCAGAGCCTGGAGTCTGCTTTGGATTCTGTCTCCCTCTCTCTCTGCCCCTCCCCAAATTGCACTCTCTTTCTCTGAAATAAACATAAATTAAAAAATAAATTAAAAAAATAAAAAATGAGTAGGAAAATGCTTATTTAGCTTGTCTGGGAAGGGCTGTGTAATAATGGTCACAATTACTCTAGCTTTTAACTATATTTACTGAGTACTTTATTCTAGGCCCTTTGCTAAATGCTTTACATAAATTTCCTTCAATAATTCCTGTAACAAGTCTATAAGGCAGATAATACTATTGCTGATACTTTTTACAGAAGAGTATACTAAGACATAAATATTAGAAAATTAAACTGAGGACAAACACCTATTAATTAAATGGCAGACCCAAGGATGGGAATTAGATCTAACTCTAAAATGAAGACAGTAACTATAAAAAAATTTTTTTTTAATGTTTTATTTATTTTTAGGAGACAGAGAGAGACAGCGTGAGCAGGGGAGGGTCAGAGAGAGAGGGAGTCACAGACTGAAACAGGCTCCAGGCTCTGAGCTGGCAGTCAGCACAGAGCCTGACTCAGGGCTCGAACCCACGAACGGCGAGATCATGACCTAAGTGAAAGTCGGACGCTTAACCGACTAAGCACCCAGGTGCCCCAAGAGTCTGATTCTTAACTGACTCAGCCACCCAGGTACCCCTAAACTTCTACTTTTAACTGGCACATGTCCTTTTGCTACCTAGTTAATACTTTGGTACTCAAGTTTTCTCCTACTCTTTGTAATAGCACATATAAATAGGAATAATATTTCTTGCAAGATAGGAAAACAAGCTAAGCTTCAAATTAATTTATTGCCCCACGGGAACAATCAGGGTTTTATTATCATCTTCATTAGGTGCTCATCTTATTAGATAACAAACTCCAAATGTGTGTATTAAAAAAAATTCCTAGGCAAAATTTGTTATAATCTCCAGCCCTGTCCCAGAGATTTTAATGAAGCCCTTTGATGCCTTGGAAGTAGTAAAAATAAAATAATGCTTGGGTCATGTGTTCTCCTTGCTCTTGGTTTATATGAACCTCAGCGATAAGTATTTGCCTTCTAACTAGTGAGCTTTGCTTGATAATATCAGCACAACTTTTTCATCTCTAATTTTATCTTAAAATTGGGATTTAAGATCCAGAGAGTAACTGAGTTATAAGGAAGAGAGTGTATACATTTTTAGGGGAATTTCCCCATTCTTTATTACACTGTTTATTTAGTCTTTTATATTTTTTCATTTTCTAATTTCACAACGTCATGCCAAGATTGGATTTTGAGGTGTCTGTGTCAAGTTCTGGAGGTTAAATGTCTCTGCTATTACTCTCTTTCAGAAAGAATATATCCGGGGAGCCTGGTTGGCTCACTCGTTGAGCATCTGACTTTGGATCAGGTCATGATCTCACAGTTCATGAATTGAAGTTCTGTGTCGGTCTCTGCACTGACAGCTCAGGTTCTGTGTCTCTCTGCCCCTCCTCAACTTTCTCTCTCCCCCTCTGTTTCTCTCTCTTGAAAATACATAAGCCTTAAAAAAGTTAAAAAAGAAGAATGTATCATAAAAGTAGTTCAGAAAGTACATTACATATCTCCATATTAATATGTTATACTTAAAATACTCTTTGATTCTTCATCCTAAAATCTGAGTTTTTGTGTCCCTGGAGTGACTTGGGGGTTTGCTAGGAGGGGAGGCACTGGATGATTACCGTAAAGATCTCTTCAACTTTCCTGCCTGAAGATTGGGCAAAGCAGGAAACTCACAAGGAAAGTGAGAGCTCTCTACCAGATCATGATGGTAACCAGGTAGCTCTATGGAAGGTCTGTTCCTTCTCCTCTTCTGCTATTGATGGACCATCCTGCCAGCCCAGCCCAGCACACATCATTCTTCTGTCCTCTTCTCTCTTTTTTCTGCTTTTCCTGCCAAGGGAACTCCTAGCACAGCAATCATCCTGTTCCTAATGCCGTAATCACAAGACTCTCGAGAAAGAAAATACACATTATTACGTGCATACAAACATCGTAATCCACAGCAGAGTTGCGATGTCTTCTACCAAAGCAAATAGAGTTAAGTGACTACTTCAGAAAACAAAAGGTGCTAAACAAGGCACTGGATACATGTTATCTGTTCCAAAAACTTTCCTTTGGATGATCAGGGATACTTTCAAACTTTGATGTCATATTCTCACTGTCAGAACTGAAATCACATTCTTTTGGTTATCCTCACACAGGACAACAGGTTTGTGAAGTCAAAAGTAGGTTTTAGAGGGGCACCTAGGTGGCTCAGTTGGTTAAGCGTCCGACTTCAGCTCAGGTCATAATCTCACGGTTTGTGGGTTCGAGCCCCGTGTTGGGCTCTGTGCTGACACCTAGTTCAGAGCCTGGAACCTGTTCAGATTCTGTGTCTCCCTCTGTCTCTGATCCTCCCCTGCTCACTCTCTCTCTCTCTCTCTCTCTCTCTCTCTCTCTCTCAGAAGTAAATAAAACATTAAAAAAATGAAAAAAAAGGAGATTTTGGAAAAAATTCACTTAGAGTCATTTAGAGTGGTTAAGAGGACTGATTCTATGAGGAATAAAAAATTAGGGATCAACTCCGAGAATCCATACAGGGCAATAACATTGAACATGGGGATCTATTATGCATGGGAGAGAAACCAACCATTTGAATTCCCTCTGTGTGTGTGTGAGAATAAAGTTATTGGTTGGAAATATGTAGGTGACTCACTGTGGCCATTCATATATGTTTTCTAGAGAGACATCTTGGTCAGTTTTACACTTTGGCATCATGGCACATGACTCCTGCTTCTCCAGTAGTGTAGGCTCCTTAAGATAAGATCCTGTCTGTTCACCATCAGTTTCCTTTCCTCATGGCCTGACTCTTTACTCTGTACACCATGGGTTCTTCTCGATTCATCTGAAGGACGACATAAATGAATGTGGGGTGTGCCTCTTGTTTTCCTAACCTTGGCTCAATGTCTTGGCCTAGGCCCTTGAGAATACTTCTCATTCAAACCATTGGATTCCCCTGAATGTTGATTTTCATGTTTTCTACTATGTCGGTCCCCCTTTTTTCCTTTGTTGAGCTCTTCTCTCAAGACTACTCTCCAACATGTTTTTCCTGTTATACCACAAGTATTCTGGAAGAAGACACATCTTACACCTCAGGTCTTCCAAGACAGTTGACATCTTCACCATTTGTTGTGTAGTTGGTCACATACTGCCTTTGGGGACCTATACAATCAGGCAGAATCTGGGCTTTAGCATGGTGTCTCCAGCTACTGGTCAAAACCCTCTATCTTCTCCTGGGCAGCTCTTCCTTATATTATACTGTAGTGGGCCTTATAGAATAATGGATAAAAATACTACCTTTGAAATAAAAAAATAGATTTATTTCTTCCTAATTAGCAAGTTTCTAGTTAAGCTTCAGTCTCCTTTATAAATCCAATATAAGACTATCTATGTTTGGAATGAAACAATACTTTTAAAAAACAAATAAAGTTTATTTTGAGTAAGAGAGAGAGAGAGCAGGCAAGAATGAGTGGAGAAGGGACAGGGTGAAATGGAGAGAGAATTCTAAGCAGGGTCCATGATGGGAGTGCAGAGCCTGATGCAGGGCTCAATCTCATGAACCATGAGATCATGACCTGAGCCGAAATCAAGAGTCAGATGCTCAACCAAATGAGCCACCCAGTTGCCCTGGACTGAAACGGTACATTTAAAAGGCTTTACTTAGTATCTGGCACCATAGGCTCTCAATATTTTATTTCAGTATAATTATAACAATTATTCTGCAAAGCAAATAATTGCAATCTTTCTATGATTTTCAGATATCTGTCTTTGAGTAGGTGGTCTTCCTTATCACACAGAGAAAAATAGAAGCTTCTGTGAAAAAATTTTCAAAATTTTCATTCACATACATACAAAATTACTTGCACTAACACAAATCATTCTCACCGCAGAGAGGTGTGTCTATTTCCTGAGTACCTGATCTCCAAATCCCTTCCTTGCCATGTCCCCAGAACTTCTTATATTATTATTTACAGTTACATTATTTATTCTCTCTTCTTTCTATTATCATTTAAATAAACTTAAAGTATCTTTCCTGTCTTATTTTTCGATAGAATTTTTTTAATGTTTTATTTATTTCTGAGAGAGAGAGAGACAGTGTGAGCAGGGGAGGGTCAGGGAGAGAGGGAGAGATACAGAATCTGAAACAGGCCCCATGCTCTGAGCTAACTGTCAACAGAGAGCCCGACACGGAGCTCAAACCCATGAATCTTGAGATTATGACCTGAGATGAAGTTGGACGCTTAACCGACTGAGCCACCCAGGCACCCCATATCTTTCCTGTCTTAAAAAAGTTTTGTTTTGACCCTATTTCTTCTTTGGCCTATTTTTTTTTCCATAGTCTTCTATTTTGGAAGAGTTGCCTGCTATGGTGTTGTCTTTCTCACTTCCCACATGTCTCTCAGCCTACTGCCAGCCAGCGTGTCCCTTTACCCCTGCCTTCAAACTGCTCTCACTGAGTTCACTGAGGATGTTAGGGCTGAAGGAAATAATTACGATTTAACAACACAAGCTGTGGAGCCAGGTACTTGGGACTGAATTCTGTCTCTAACATCTGTTACTCTGTGATCTTGGGGAGGGGGTTACTTAAACTCTTTATGCCTCGGTATCCTCGTTTATAAAATAGAAATAAAATTGCTGAGTTAATGCATGTAAAGTACTTAGAACAGAGGTCAGCAAACTTTAGCCAGCCCATTGCCTATTTTTGTAAATAAAGTTTTATTAGAACACAGGCATTCTCACTCCTTTATGTGTTGTCAGTGGCTGCTTTTGCACTTGAGGGCAGAGTGAGTTGTTAAGACAGAAACTGTATGGCCTAAAAGACTGCTAACTGGCCCCTTGTGGGAAAGTTGTTGAATGTTGACTTATAACCATGCCTGGTATATAATAAGTGCCCAGAAATATTAGATGATTTTATAACTCAGGCTCAGGGTAATATTTGCCCCTCCTGGCTGTGTTTTTTCTCTGTCGTGGTACTATGTTCTTCCAATTTTACCATTACCTTCCTTACTTCCTCTTAGTTGCCTTATCAACTTTTCTTCCTCTTCTCTTTCAGAGATCTTAGAGTTGCTAGGATCCCTCACTGCTCCTGTTACTATCTTTTTTCATTCTCTTATGAAATTTACTCATTCTCTTCCTACTTAATGCTCATGAATTTGATTATCTCCATGCTGAATATTGCCAGATCTCTGTCTGCAGTCCAAATCTCTCTCCTGGACTTAAGACCTATTTATCCAAACTGGCCTTTGGACATCTCTACTTGAGTCCTTCGTGTCCAATATGCCTAACACTTTACCCATGATCCTCCTTGCCTTGTCTCTCCACTCAGGCCAGTGAATAGACTGCCACAGGTGCCACTGTCCACACAGACAGTGAGCAGAATGGTATTTCTAAAGCATAAATCTATCTACGCTTTTCTTGTGTGGTTCCCCATAACCTGTAGGATAAAAGTATACATTACTTTAGCACCTCTGGTTTCCAACATCACTCTTTTTGGGTCCTATTCATAATGACACTTGGACATGTCATTTTCCCTCTTGCTTTGGAACGCACGCTCTGTCACTGCTGTTCTCCCTTCCACTAACAGCTTTCCTTTCATTGCTTATCCACTCCACATAGGTCGGTTTGGCTAATCATATTTTAGATAGTCAGCCTCATTTCTACTACCCTGATTTTGTTTGTAGTTGCAAACATCTGACTCAAAGCAAAATGAAACAAAGCAAATGAACACAATTTAGGAATAACTGTGTGATATAGAAGTAGAACTATGCTTAGGGCTTCTGTTTAAGTTTTCTTTTCCGGAAGTGCCGCCATGCTGCTTCTACTTGCCTGGGATATGGACAAAATGCCTGGAGCAGCAGCTGCCATTTTGACTTTCAGATAATTGTATTGATGGTAAAGATTTTGTCATCACTGCTGTTCCCACTGCCAAATCTCTCTTTACCAGAAGTTGAGGAATATTGGCTAGGAAACACTTCTAAGAGTTGAACAGTATATAAACTCATTACTTTCTAAAGGATTCTACAGTTTGCACAGGAGCTCGCCACACCTCCTTCCCACACACACAGCCCTAGTGCAATGAAATGCATGTTATTTTATAGAACTGTTGGTAGCCTGCCACCAACTATTTGCTCTTAAAAACCAAGGATTAGCAGTTTTCAATTTCATTGCCAGATACAATTGTGACAACAGCTGCTTTTTATTAAACACTGCTCTGTGTCTACCATCACATTTAATTATTGTAATACTCTCACAGAGTGGGCGTTATTATCTCCATTCTACAGATAAAAAGACTGAGACAAAGGGGAATAAAGTGATTTGTCCAAGTCTGTTTAGTTTGCAACTATTGTAGGCAGGACTTAAAAACATGCTTAATATTTCTGACCCACCAAACCTATGGTATTGACCATAATCTCGTATTGGCTTCTAGGCTTCTTACAGAACACACTGGTGAGCCCAAGCATTATCTTACTTAACATTTATCTCGCTTTACATCCTCATGGGGTAAACAATGCTTTTGTAAATGCAACATTTTCTTTGAGTCTAGCACACGTGTGTTAAATAAACACTTAATGGCTCCTATATTCTAGAGCAAGAATATATCCTCCATAAGTCTTTATACCTACCTCAATACGAGTGGAACATGGCCTGGTATTATAAAAACACTGTATTCATTGGTTTTTGGCAACATCTCTAAATCACTCCCTTGCTCCTGCATTCTGTTTAGCTTGTAGATACTGGTTTGTTTGGTTTTTTTCTTTTTTTTTTTTTTTGGCTGAATCAACATGTGAACCTCATTTTGCAGGATTTGTTAAAAATATAATTAAAATGTTGTATAAAGGTTTAGTCCAAATTGGCCTGGATCCTAGAACATACTCTCAGCAAAACCTCAAGGAATATATGTTCATAGAAAAGGTTTGCTCTCTGGGATTCCCTCCCACTTGCTTTAACCTGATATTTTGCTTATTCTGCTATGAAATCCCTCAGAGGAGTGAAACAGTAGCCTTGCCTCATTAAGACTCATCATTTACAAGATGTTGACAAATGTTGGCATTTATCCTGTTAACATAATAAATGTGAGAAAAATGACCATTTGGCATAGATAGTTCCATGCAAAATGCAAGCACGGTGGAGAATGAGGATGATTTGTTGGGTTGTCTAAGTCACATCCTTCAGTGCCACATATTGGAATAAATATGTTTGGGAAATAATAATTATTTCTTCTTTGCCCTGCAAATATAATTCTTTCTCCTCCTCCTCCTCCTCCTCCTCCTCCTCCCTCCTCCTCCTCTTTCTCCTCCTCCTCCTCCTCCTCCTCCTTCTTCTTCTTCTTCACTTTTTTGGCAGTGAGAAGGCAGAGTGGGTCAAGATGAAATCAAACCTTGAACTTAGAAAGACATCCATATAATTTTATTTGTTTTTTTCACCTTAATAACTTTTAGCATGTTTTCCCTTCTGAAAGAAAGTTATTACTTTTGCCTAATTATTTTACCACATGGTTATTCTTTTCAGACCACATGTGGGTATCTGATAGTTACACATTTTTTTCTTGTGGTGCCACATTATAGATCTTTTGCCTTAAACTGAGCGAATGAAGGGCACTTGGGTGGCTCAGTTGGTTAAACGTCTGACTTTGGCTCAGATCATGAGCTCACAGTTTGAGGGTTTAAGCCTGGGATCGGGCTCTGTGCTGACAGCCTCAGAGCCTGGAGCCTGCTTCAGTTTCTGTGTCTCCCTCTCTCACCGCCCCTCCCCAACTCATACCCTATTTCTCTCTGTCTCAATAATAACTAAACATAAAAAATAAAATGAATAAATGAAGTGAAGTATATACAAATACTAATTATAAAGAGAATTACAATGAGCCAGTGTGACTTTTCTCTAATATAAAGGATTTCATTTCTATTAATGAAAATATATTGGGAATTTTATTTATTCTGTTTTACAGAATTTGAAGTCGATACTGAGCTTCTAGATATGTGTATACATACACATGCGCGCGCGCACACACACACACACACACACACACACACACACTTACATCAGGGAAGAAAAATGAAGCCCCTGACATCCGGAAGTGGGAATGGCTCTCACAGCCAGATCTTGGTGCTCTCTGGTTGAACATAAACAATTTAATCTGCATCAGACAGGTCTACTCTGTGGTGAATAGAGACAATAGTGAGGCCACTGCATAGTCATGGTTAACCATAGACAAATTCATAAACATTGGCAACACCACAAAAATGACTGAACATCCTCCCTATTCTGGCTCATGTGAGTGGCCATCATTTTTTGAGCAATTAAATGTGACACTGCTTTAGCTTGATGTTAGTCTTCCCTCCTTCCAGATAAGATTGTTTAGGATACCCAATCGCAAAACTACCCATCATTCCTGATAGCACCTGATCCAGAGTAAAGCTCTACTTCCATAATTCTTCCCGATGTCATCTAGCACAAACTCCCTATTCTATGTCTTTTCTAACAGCTTCCTACTGAAATGCATCCTGCAATGTGCCTTCTCACCTTCTGTGATCAGCTACACATCCAACTTGTCACATACAGGTGTGGTCCTATTGATCTTGGGCTGGAGGTCACTGACTATATATAAACAGTAATGCAATTGCATCACTTAGAAACACAGGCTGACTATGACGTAATAACAACCACTTCACAGTTAAATGCTTATGTTTGAATGTGTTACTTCCCATAAATTTCCTCAATCCATTTTTATAAAACTTCTATGAAGCAAGTACGGGTATAATAGTTTTGCATGCAAAGAAACTGATATGAAAATAGTTAAGAGACCTACTAGTTTACATTTAAAAGTAACAAAGTTATAATTTGAATCCAGGTTTTCTGACTACTTGCTTAAAACTTCATCTTAATATGTAGAATATGATCAAGTGCAATCTTGGTAAACATTATGTCTTTATCTATTTCCAATAGTTCCTAGACTGCAGAAAAGTAGGAGCTTGTCTTATTAATTTGCATATGACTATTCCTTACTGGCTCAGATTAGGCACTCAGGAAATATTTGTTGAACTCAAGTCAACTAGGCTATGAGTCAGGGAGGGAAGTTATTCCCACTGATAGAAGATACAAAGTTCTAGATGATCTAAAGAAATGGATTCTTAGGGGGTCCTGAGCAGCTCAGTCAGTTAAATGTCTGGCTCTTGACTTTGGCTCAGGTCATGATCTCACTGTTCATGAGTGTGAGCCCTGCCTTGGGCTCTGTGCTGTTGGTGCAGAGATTGTTTGGGATTCTGTCTCCCTCTTTCTGCACTTGTTTGTTCTTTATCTCTCTTTCAAAATAAATATAAATAAACTTTAAAAAAAGGAGAAATGGATTCTTAAATTCAAATTGAAGGTTATTACACTAGCAAACTTCTGTGACCTTGTAACAGACTAGGTGAAGTTCAAAGGCAGAATAGTTGTTTCTGGAAGGGGATCTTGAAAGAGATAGAAAGGGCTCCATTTATAAATAGGCCACCCAAACAGGGGACTTGAATCAGGGCCATGATATTGACTTGCACAAAATCTTCTACTACCTCCCTTCTCAGATGTAAAAAAAAAAATGATGAAGAGAATACAAAGAGAAAAATAACTTGAGTCCGTGTTGAAAACTAGGAAGTAACATACAGTCCAAAGCAGGAAACATGGAAAATATCAGTTTAGTACAAGACTGAGGGTGTGAAATTGAATAAAGACATTGGGACCAAGAAGCCAATTATCTTCCTGTGGTATTCAGTCTCAGTGAGAATGCACAGAGGATAGTCTGAGCCCAGGCACACAGTCCATTTTGGAGGGCAAGGATGGAAAAGAGCACACATGGGAAGCTGTATAAGGAAATCTCTGCATTCATAAATATCGGTGATGCCTTTGATACAGGGATCCAAATGTTAAGGGCAGTGATACTACCAAGATTATATATTAAACTAATACCATTTAAAATGCTTTAGGTGAAAACAGGGGTGCCTGAGTGGCTCAGCTGGTTAAGTGTCAAACTCTAGATTTCTGCTCAGTTCATGATCTCATGGTTCGTGAGTTTGAGCCCCGTTTTGGGCTCTGCGCTGACAGACACAAGCCTGCTTGGGATTCTCTGTCTTTTTCTCTTCTCTGCCTCTCTCTCATTTTTTCTTTCCCTCAAATATAAATAAATAAACTTTTAAAAAAATGAAAAAAATAACATGTATTAGATGAAAATATACTTACAATATGATTGCAAATATTTAAATATCTACCAGATAAAAACAAAGTAAATAAAACAAAGTAAATAATAATATAGGAAAATGTGAAGTAGGATAATATAGAAATTAAATATAAATATAATACATGTAATAATACAAACTCACAAATAATATACATTAAGTGATCACTAAAGTCTTGTAAATAACTCTATTACAAGCATTGCTTTATTCTCCCCATAAAATGTAATCTCTACCCCAAACCTTGCCTGGCAAAGGCAGCTTAAGCCCCAGTGAATAAGCTGACTTGTGGGGGAACAGCAGGTCCCGGGGTTTCCTGGTCTGACCCTAGCCTTACCGAATCTCTGCCCCATGGGCTGCAGCCTGGCTTCCACTTGTCCTCCTCTCTTCTCTTTGCTAAGTTCTTTATAAGCTTAGACTCAAAACATCCCCACCAGTCTCGTATTTTCCTGCTGCCCATCTCCTGCTCTCAACCTTTATTTATTTATTTATTAATAGTTTATTGTCAAGTTGGTTTCCATATAACACCCAGTGGTCATCCCCACAAGTGCCCTCCTCCATGCCCATCACCCTCCTTCCCCTCTCCCCCACACCCATCAGTCCTCAGTTTGTTCTCAACATTCAAGAGATCTCATGGTTTGCCTCCCTCCCTCTCCCCGCCTCTTTCCCCCTTCTTCTCCTCCATGGTCCTCTGTTAAGTTCCTCCTAATCCTCCAATATGTGCAAACACATGATAGCTGTCCTTCTCTGCCTGACTTATTTCACTCGGCATAACACCCTCAAGATCCTCCATGTTGCTACACATGGCCAGATTTCATTCTTACTCATTGCCATGGAGTATTCATGCTCTCAACCTTTAGTCTTTTTGGTGGAGTGGAGGTCACTGTGCCCTGGCTTGACTTTGTAAACTCCCGCTGTCTGTCTAAGCCTTCCTCTTCAACACCCATCCCGGCAGATTAGATTGCAAACAACTGGTAAAGGATGAAGCCACTCTGCTTTAGAAAAGTAATAAGATGGGGCGCCTGGGTGGCTTAGTTAGTTGAGCGTCCGGCTTTCGCTTAGGCCATGATCGCTTAGGTTCATGGGTTTGAGCCCCGGGTCGGGCTCTGTGCTGACTGCCAGCTCAGAGCCTGGAGCCTGTTTCAGTCTGTGACTCCCTTTCTCTCTGACCCTCCCCTGCTCACGCTGTCTCTCTCTCTCCTAGAAATAAATAAAAAAAATTAAAAAAAAAATAAATTTAGAAAAGTAATAAGATACCTGCAGGTCCCAAATGTTGAATAGTTACATTACATTTTAGTTAATTTATTAACTGAAACAGAGAGGAAGAGAGAGAGTGTATGAGCAGGGGAGAGGGGCAGAGCAGAGAGAGAAGGAGAATATCAAACAGTGCCCATCATGGGGTTCTTTCCAATGACCCTGGGATCATGACCTGAGCTTAAGTCAAGAGTTGGTCACTCAACTGACTGAGCCACCCAGGTGCTGTAACTGTGTTACACTGAATTTTTAAGCGATGAGCAAATCCCTTTGAGCCTAGATATGCACACTATTTAAATGTAGAGATAGAAGTTGTTTCATCATGGTACTGTTTCAAGAATTCTTTACATTTATAATGGCACTTTACACTCTATGGCACTTCATGAAGTCCACAGTTTGTGTATTTCTTGAAGACTATGATAACAATTTTGTGGAAATCTTATTTCTGGAATGTTGAGTTTCCACTTTTCTTCATTCTAGAAATGGTTCTATAGAATGGGAGCTAAAATCTGAAAGAGTTCCTACTTCAACAATTATTCTTGCTACATTTCTAGGGGGAGAATACAAATACAAATCCAAACTAGCTCACATTATTTTGAACATTTTAAAATGTTATTTCATTGGGAATTAACATTTTGGGAAATCCGGCTTTGAACACTGTCTTCAAACTTTAACCCAAAGGATATCAGAGAGCTGTTGGCTAGAATAATCCATTCACATCCATGAAGATAAATCTCTAGAAATGTTGTAGCTCTTGATTGAATCTTTCTACTGTGAATCTACCTCTGGATACATTTGGGTTTTATTTTGTGAAACAATCTTTGAATAAATCCGAGCCAGTAATACAAAATGATGGAAAGTATACTTCTGATAGCAAAAGGAACTTGGGGTTTCTCATCTTCAAGAAATAGAGGTCTTAGATTTGCCCTGGAGAGATGATCTAGTTTCAGAGGTAAGGTGTTTATAGAAATTGATATGCGAATATCTGCCAATTTGAAGCTTTGCAGAATAAGGTCACTTTATTTGTATACATGGATAGAAATTCCTAGTTTCTTTCATGCATTTGTTTGCTATTGGGAACTTGCCAACTTTAAATAAAACACTAGCTGGTATTAGATCAGACAACTCCAACATAGGAAAAATTGACAGCCATAGTTTTAGGAAGCTCATTTTCTTCCTTTAGCCACAGAGAAGAAGACAACCCTCCTGAAATCCAATATACACGAGCATTTAGCATCGGGTCTTCACACCATTTCTATAATGAATTATACCATTTATTTTATTTTATTATTTTATTTTATTTATTTTGATAACATTTTAAAGGTGAGTTCATTTTGTGTGTAAAACGAAGAAAGCATCTTGGAAATCAGGACTTGCATACTGATGGGAATTATGAAGACCCCTTCCCCCACCCACCGCCTCCCTGCTCTGCTCTAATATGGTGTTTCTGAAAACCTGATTACTAATAAAATAACAGCCAAGAAAAAAAATGGTTAGGTTTTCTGTTGACAGGCATTCTGGTAACTCTTCAGTGACCTAAATTTGAACAAGGCTGGATTCTAATGGCTTAGAATGTTCTCCATTAAATATAAGAAAATCCAGTTAATTAATTAGCCCTTGGTGTTAAATGAATTTTTTAAGCCTGAGAGATGAGGGGAACGTGGGATTTGTGGTGACTTGACAGTGAACGTGAATGACGTTGAACCTGGAGCGACTGTTAATATAAAGTCCTTTGCAGCTGGGAGTCCAGTGATAGAGGATGGACAGATGTCACAGCAGCAGACCTTACAGAAGGAGCTGAGTGTTGATTTACTATCCACGCCTACAAAAGTCTTGTTTGCTCTTATCTTCAGCAGTAGTAGATTATATTCCATTATTTTATTACTTCTCAGGATCTATTTTCAAAGTAATGGCACAATAATTAAATGTTAACAGGTAACATCTTTAGTTTTCTTTTAATCAAACCTAAATCAATTATGACACATTCAGCAACATACTTTTCTAATTTGGTCCTCTATCATGGTCAAATCTTTTCTTTTCTTAAATCTTTAAATATTTATTCATTTTTGAGAGAGAGAGAGGAGACACACACACACACACACACACACACACACACACACACAGAGTGCAAGCAGAAGAGGGGCAGACCCAGAATCCGAGGCAGGCTCCAGGCTCAGAGCTGTCAGCACAGAGCCCAACATGGGACTTGAACCCACTAACCATGAGATCATGACCTGAGCTGAAGTCAGATGCTTAACCAACAGAGCCACCCAGGCACCCCGATCATGAATAATTCTTTAGTAAAACTAGAAGAAGCACAAGAGGATGGGCTTGCACGTGATTTATTTAAATTCCTTGTCCACTTATGACAGGGAAAACAAAATTTCACTACTGGGGAAATTCTTGATTTTGCATTCCATTTGCTGGCATGGGGTAATGTAAGGTAGTACCAATTACTATTTTAACCCTTTACATATAAAGATATTATAACTATTATTCCATTCTTTGATTACAAGTTAAATAGGTAAAAATTCAAATTCCATTCATTCAGCAAGCATCATAGATGCTTATTCAAGTTTTTTAAAATGTTTATTTTTGAGTGAGAGAGCACAAGTAAGGGATGTGTGTGCGTTGTGGGGGGGCGGGGGAGGCAGAGGATCAGAGGCAGTCTCCATGCTGTCAGTTCAGTGACCAACTCAAGGCTCAAATTCACAAACCTTGATACTGTGTCCTGAGCTAAAGTCGGAAGCTCAAATGACTGAGCCAGCCAAGCACACTGATGATTATTCAAGTTTCTAATGTCCTTTTGTACTGTGCTGAGTTTTTCCTGCACTTATTTAAAATGTGGGGTATTGAGCAAGGTGTTTCAGATCCATCTAAATCAAGATACTGTTCCACTTGCTACAGAATCTAGAGTTAAATCAACCTCAACTTCCCCATGGAACGTCAGCTTCATGGGGGCAACGATATTTCTGTTTTGTGTCCTCCTGCACCCTTGCATAGACTGGCATCAGTGACTGCTTTATAGGAGATCATCAATCAGGTTTTCTTTCTTTGTAGCCCAGACTTCAGTCTCTAAGGTTGCCACTTGTCGGAACCCCACAAGCACTATACTTTTCTGAGAATAATTAACAAAGCAGACTTGTTTAGTGATAGCATAAGAGAGCAGTTGGAAAAGGCATTTATCCCTAGCTACACCCTTTAAAGAAAAAAAATCACTAACCCCTGCCATTCATAGAAAGGTCAATTAAAGATATTTCATATTTTCTTATCTGGAAATCAATCACTTGGAACTCCACAGTCTACGAGTGACAATTGGACAAAGAGGACTTTTAGTGTCTTTTTAAAAAAATTTTTTTTAATGTTTTTTATTTATTTCTGAGGGAGAAAGAGACAGCATGAGCAGAGGAGGGTCACAGAGAGAGGGAGATACAGAATCTGAGACAGGCTCCAGGCTCTGAGCTAGCTGTTAGCACAGAGCCAAATGCAGAGCTTGAACCCATGAACTGTGAGATCATGACCTGAGCCAAAGTCTGACGCTTAACCAACTGAGCCACCCAGGCACCCAAGTGTATTTTTGAAGTGGATATAAGTTGAGTATCACAAAGGAGGTGAATGGTTAAACATGGGGAATAAAATTAACAGGACATTTAAAGAAGCTACGTTATAGGATAGTCTATTTAACAAGACCCTCTTATTTCTCTGTGTGTCCACTCAGGAGGGATTTTAGAGATCGCATGAAAGCCCAGATATCTTTAAAATGTTACCCTATTTTTAAGAGATTGCCTGAAATATCATTGAAAACACTTAAGCTTAAAGGCTAATCCTTTGTTGAAATACAGACATCCATGGGAAGAATGACATGTTACACTGTTACCTGTCATTTGCACTTGATTGAAAGAAATGGCTAAAATCACGTTCTAAACTGAGGGATGAAAGTCCTTAGATGTCCCAGGGAGAAAAGTGACATGATTCCAAGGACACAGCTCTCCTTGTGGCAAGCCTGTAGTTGGGTAAGCATGAGTTCTGTTTGGGGCCGGACTGTATACCTTTCTTTTTTCTCATTTCTTATCATGACTAAGTGATTAGGGAGGATTGAAATTCCTTGCTTAGCTCTTTTTATCCTCATCATAAAATGGTGTTCCTCAGAAAACAAATGTTAGGAAAGAGGGCAAATTCTTGTAAACTTTATCTCTTCACATTATGTGACTATTTAAAAGCCCCTTAACCTTCTCTCTTGCTCTTTCTCTCACTTCCACACTCTGTGTATTGGTCGGTTACTTCACCACTCTTCAGATAACCAAGTCCCAAAGGATGTCGTTCCAGAATTTACCTCACCAACTCAGGCGCTCTGCCTTAATGTCATTAGTCCTCATATTCAACAAGGAAAAGAGAAAGGGATTAGTAGTCCATGGGAATATGCATCAACTCAACTTTCTTCAACTAACCTGGGGATTACTTTCAAGTAATAGCCACCAATACCACACCACCTATTCCTTCTTAGACTCCCAACCCAAGGGGTTCCACTTCTCATTCCTCAAACACAATGTTTTAGGGGAAGAGCATGTTCCTGGATCTAATACTAGAGTCAATAGTGGTATTAATTGACACCTTTTCTTCAACAAATTGCAGCACAATAGCTTCTTATTTTGTGAAGTGGTCAGGCATTGAGTGATCACATTTTCCATCCAGGAGTGGTCTTGAGCTGACCTGCACCCTGGTAAAGGCATGTATTTTTCTTCAGACCACAAACTTTTCTTTCAAACATATATACCCGGTGCCTTCATTCCCCCTCATCCCCAAAGAAACTCATCTTCCATGTACTTGCCAACCTTTAATAGATGCACCCACAGATTTTTTTTAAAGGCAATACTTTTCTGTTTCTCCAAAGTTCAGTCAAAGGTCAGACATAAATATGTGATAATATAAAGCTATTGGTCTGGGTAAATTTAGACTGTTATAAGAATAATAACCATAAAGATCCTGGAAAATATTTGCAATTAACCATGTGTTAGACTATGGTATACAATCTAAAATATACTGGTGGCTTTTTGGAGAGCCAGAGAACCTAAAAGACATGTACTTCAATTGAAAGAAATTTATAGTTAATGTATAAATAACCTAAGTAGATGGTATAAACAATATTTCATAAATGAAGCTCCAGAGAATAGTGACATGGGGGTTTAAAAAAAAAAAGCAAAACTTTTTTTCAAGCTAAGAAACTTTTATAAGTTGGATGGGAGGAGAATTTTTGTTGGACATGGAAATATACATAATGTGGACATGCAGGTATGGAGGAAGGGCCCTTCCAAGTGGAGGGGAAGCGTGAAAGAGAGCAAGTGCAGGGGGAAGGGATCCATGGGACATCACCCACTTTGATGTGAGTATGAAGAGAGATACAGTTATGAAGATTTAGGGCTGCTGTGATAATAACACAGATGAAGAGTGCACTTGATGCATAGACAATAGGGAAGGCAGGATATATCAAGGAAAGAGAACCATGATAAGAATTGTGCACTGGGACATTTAATCTAACAAAACTCTGACACAGAATTGGAAAGAGGACAGAATTGAAAGCAGGTAGTCCAGTTAGGAAGCCATTTTAGTAACCTAGATAAGAACATGAACATACAGAATGTTGATTGCCAATACGGGAATACTTCCGAGACAGAACTGGTGGTAAGCAGAAATGATAGTGGTGGAAGCAGGTTGAAAACGGAGTCACCAATAAGTCTAAGGCTGTTAAGAGGGAGAATGGAGTGCAGACTACCAGTAATAGAATCTTGGTGAATACTGATCTTGATGAATGCTATATTGAGAAGCAGGTGGAGAGAATCAAAAGGGTATTCTTCCAGATCACATAGTGTTAAAACACTGTACCAGTAACAAGAGTGTATGAACTCTTAGTACATAGTGTGTTTGTTCCAATCACACTTGCAAAAACACCATTATAGTATTTCAGAATCCACTCAATCCAATGCTAATAATCAGAGTGGTGGTTACATCAACAAATTCAATTATTGAGATCTGGAACCTGAGAAATAGAATATATCTTCTTTATTTTCTTTTTTTTTCATAGAACATATCTCACCCAAAATCAACCAGTATGAATTGGGTGGTAGCTAAATATAATTGTGCAAATGTAAATCTGGTTTTCTGTAAACATGTGTATCTGCCACTTAGCAATGCCAAGTCAACATTATCACCAGGTATTAAAACATTAAATATTTCCATAACATTAAAACAGCCTCTAAGCATGTAGACTTTCACTTGGGTTCTTAATAAATTACATGTTAAGGACGTATAAAAGTTATCTGTAAAAATTATTTTATTTATTTATTTTTTAAAAGCTCATTTATTTTGAGAAAGAGATAGAGAGAGCATAAGCAGGGGATGGGCAGAGAGGGAGAGAGAGAGAGAGAGAGAAAGAGAGAGAGAGACTCTCAAGCAGGCTCTACACCACCAGGGTGGAGGCCGATGTGGGGCTCAAACCATGAGATCATGACCTGAGACAAACCAAAAGTGGGACAGTTAAACCAACTGAGTGAGCCAGGAGCCCTAAAATATCTGTAAATTTTAGAGCAGAACTCAGAACTCAGACCAATGTGAATTCTTATCCAGTTTGACATTATGTATCTCAAATGTGTCAATTTCGGGCACTCCAACAGTTAATCCTATTAGACTTTACCGATTTCTTTTCCTCCCACCGATAAAATCTATTCTCAACTTTCCTTGCAATATGTTTGGGTTCCTTTATCAAAACTTTAATTCTGAATAATAACATCATAATTACAAAACTAAGATTTGTCTTAAAGCAGCAATTATCAACTCAACACAAACCAGATTTTTGTTTCAACAGAGATTTTTAAAAACTGGTAATTTCATCCTGAAGATAGAATATATCTACCTGAGTGACTGAAAATCACAATGGGAGTAGAAGAAGGTAGAGATAGAAGCGCAGATGTCCCTAGGTAAAAATTTCAGGTTCTATTTCTAGATTTCTTTCTTCTTTATGCTAATTCTTTGTAACAGGGCTAAGAGTCATTTTCTTTGATTGTGGATGGAGGGAATGACAAGGGATGAACCTCTTGAGATGACAGCCTGACAGCCTTTAAATCAAGGAAGATCTCTTTCTTAGCAAGCCTGGAGATTAAACAGACTAATGAATCAATGCTTTAGACCATTCACTCCTGGGAGAACACATCAGAGTCCCATCAACAATGGTCAGGTCAGGGAACATTCTTTCCTGTCAACTGGCAAGTCTCCTATTGTTGCATTGAAAGTCTTGTTCCTCTCGGAGAAATTACTCTATTTAATGGAGACAGATGTCACTCCACATAATTTGATATTTCTTTACCAGGGACCAAGAAGTAAGATCTTTTCGACCAAGAATGAATGGAAAAAAGTGTGGTTGTGTGTATTTTACATTCCGAAATCAGTTTCTTTCCTTCAATGATCAATTTTATTTTTAATAGAGAATTTTTATTCTGCTCATCTAAATGTTCCCATAAAAAAGCAGTGTGCAAGGTGCCAGCTGCCTTCGGAGTTTCCTAGAGATGCCTTGATCTGTCACCATTCAGTGGAGATGAATGTAAATTTTAAGAGACTTAAATCTTAAAGCTTTCAAGAGTTCTCTGAGTCATACTCCTTCTCACCTCCAATTTATATCCCTAGATTAATCATAATTTCTGATACATTTCTTTTGAAATCATAATTTCTGATACATTTCTTTTGAAGCTGTTAATTTTATGTGAGACAATGGTATATGCATAGAACACAGAGAAGCATAAATGCAGATTTTTCCCCCTCCACCAGACAGTATTATTCTGGAATATAAAAAGTATGTGAACATCACAGCGAAGTTCCAAAGCAGATATTAGATTTTTATTCTAAAATGAATCTCAATGATGCATATCTTAATGAATAGGAGATATGAATTTCTTTTAATTAAACAATTCATTATTTCAATTAAACAAATTTCATTTTGTTTCATTGCGATCCTTTGAATAGGGGTGACTTTTGTCTCCCACATTCTATTTCCTGTTGCTTCGCTGCTGACATTTTGCAAACGAAGAGGGTAGCCAACTATGAGTGCCCATCACTTAGTTTTAATACAATATTAGTATCTGATCTTTGACTCATTAAATGACAAGACTTGTCATCTTTGACTTGGTCTTATTTAACATTGCAGCCCTGTCCCTGATAGCTCTAGTATATATTATTCCCTGAAACAGTTGTGAGCAGTAAGCATGACAGAATAAAAATTAGCTTAGCAGGGAAAAACAAAATAGTTTCATTTCTGGTGTGGAGATATATCATATTTCTAGATCACAACTATTGATTCTGGGGTCACTGTAAACCAATCTTCAAAAATTGCATTAGTTATTGACTTATCTATATTAACTTTTAAATATATGTTCTAATTTCAAAATACAGATATGTAATATACAATTTTAAAAAATTAAATATTAACAAAAATTGGCTTTTCGTTTGGAAACTGTAAATGCTTTTAATGAATTGGTGCTTGAATACTGAGCTAGTTTAAAGTCACCAGATGCCTGGGTCCTTTATTTCCTTGTTTAACTGTGACAGAAACATTGAAAGAGTGGCTGGAAAACAAACAAACAAACAAACAAAACTCACTCTTTTCTCGAGTCTCCATGGAGATTTATGTAAACCCAATGCATGCTTATTAAGTAGTAAGTTCTGTTAGAAATGCCAAAGAAGTCACGGCCTCTCTCCTCAAGTAACTTGTAACATTGCAGGGTGATGTGAAAAAGACACAGGATATAACTAAATAACATATCCAAGACAGCATATTAATAATGCATGATAGTACAGAGCAGATTATTTAAATAAAGAGGGAGGAATTTAAAGTAAGGGAACTTTGCCTTGTGCTTTGGTGAGCCAAAGAGGGAAGCTGAGGTACTCAGGAATGTACCTGATGAAGGAAATACACATGCAGGAGGGGCTAAGTGAGGTGAAGGGGCTGATTGCATTTTGGGAGCCTGAAGGGACTTCTTAGGTAAGGGCCCAGTTGAGGGAAGATCCTGAAATTAAAGTGAGCTTTCTGGGGGGGTCTGGGTGACTTAGTTGGTTTAGTGTCCAACTTAGCTCTCAGGTTATGGTCTCGCAGTTTTGTGAGTTTGAGCCCTGCATCAGGCTCTGTGCTGACAGTTGAGAGCCTGGAGCCTGCTTTGGATTCTGTGTCTCCCTCGCTCTCTGACTCTCCCCCACTCAGACTCTGTCTCTCAAAAATAAATAAACATTAAAAAATTTTTAAAAAGAGTGACCTTTCTTCTTTCCAGTCTGGAGGCTCTTTGACATCAGATCCCATGGAAGTATTTATATGCTTCTTCTCTCTCACTCAGGCTTTTGCTTGTTTTTCTGGAAATCATACTTCACAAGAAGTTTCCTCCAATAGTTCCTGTTTACTCCACAAGGTGGAGAAAGGATGTTCCTTGTGGATAGCGACACAGACCTAGGGGTCACATGGCACATCTACTGCTCTTGGCATTTGAGCTTTCTGATTCTCCGGACACCCAAAAGATGATAGATGGGGGACAACTGCTGTGCCATTGAGCTGACTCGTGTTTGCTTCAGGTATTTCCCCGTTTCAGCAAAGTGGGCTTATGCTGAGTGGCCTAAGCAGCCATGACTGCCAATGCTAGTGACACCAGGCATGGGGTAGTGTCATAATTGTAAGAGCTCTGGGAAGGAAGCATAGAGCTCTAGCTCCTTCTGAAATAGCCTATCCTGATCCTTCATGGGTCTCAGTTTCTTTATAGAAAGTGAGGAGGTTGGGCTACAGTATCTCTAAGGTACCCCCTAGAAATTATCTCCTATTATTTTATATTTGTTCCCAAACTAGAAACATTGACAGAGCAAAGAATATTTTCCCAGCACAATACTGAATTCATGCTTAATGAAGAAATAAAAGAAAATCAAAGGCTTTACTTGCGAATTTGAAATAGTCTCCTTCCTATGACTACTGCCCTTTGAGCAGTGAAGCCTTTAAAAACCAGTTTAATGATGTTACTCAATGACCCCTAGCCAGGGTCTTGCAATACCCCCTCAGAGTTATCTAGACCTTTGTGGCTGACTTATCAGATGGACCTGGTGAGGTTCCCAACTCACCTGCAAGAAGAGGCAGTTGGGTCTTTGAATCTGAGGTTCAAGAGAGGACAGGAGATAGAGATAGGAATTTGGGGTTCTTAGAAAAACTGGGACCCGTAGACTTGACCTTAAACACTTCCTCTCTACTCCCTTCATAGGAGAATGAGACATTAAGTAACCCTCAGTATCTACCAAGTGAGTTAGTGGTAATACTCAGAAATCCAGATTTCTAGTCCCCCAACCTAGCCCACAGACAGTGCTTTCATTTAATTAGTCAAATTGATTGAAAACTTAATTACACATAATCCCACAGAATAGGGAGTTATGATAATCACACATGCAAAGCTTTAGGGATGTAAAGTGAGAAGGGCCAAGTTTGTGATAGTCAAATGACTGGGAAAAAAGAATTTTCACCACAGCTCTGCTCTTTTCACAGGGGAAGCCCTTCATAAAGGAAAATGTTTTCACTGCGATGTGGTTTTTCTGGTTGTAACATTTTGCAAAGTAGAATCAAAAACAGGAAAATAGAGGGGCCCTGTGTGGCTCAGTCAGTTAAGCGCCTGACTGTTGATTTTGGCTCAGGTCACAATCTTACAGTTTATAAGATTGAACCCTGTGGCGGGTTCTGTGCTGCTGACAGTGTGGAGCCTGCTTGGGATTCTCTCTCCCTCTCTCTCTCTCTGCACCTCTTTGCTCTCTCTCTCTCTCTCAAAATAAATAAACTTTAATAATAAAACAGGAAAGCAGGGTTAGAGGTTTTTATAAAAGATCTTGAGGAATACCTTTTTTTAAACGGAATTTGGGAGAGAATTGGAGACAATAATCTAGTTTGGAAATTCCCAGGCAAAATGCAGTCTTGTCCTAGATGTCGTTAGAGGATAGGCAGGTGTTCCTAAGTTCCAACATTCTTATGAGGCACTGGTGCTCTCACACTGGTATTTATTGGAAAGATTAGGGAGAAAGTTTGAAACATCATATAAATCAGAAACATGACTCTCTTAGGAAAGGAAGTGTGGTCACAAATCGGAGGATTGGCATTCCTCACATCAAATATAAAATGAAAAAGAAGAGAATAAAATAAAATAATATTGCTTTGTCCCTCCCCCCTTTTTTCCCATACTTATACAAGCACACAGCAACAAAGCAAAACCCCACAGTCTAAAGAAAGAAGTTGAAGGGGTCCTTGTCTTCATGATGCTACTGTCTTGTTAATGATTTCATTTAAAAAAAGGTTTTCAAATTGTGTTTTTATCCCCAAATAATCATTGCCTATTTTTCTTGCAATGTTTTGAAAGTCCGAAATTATATCATGCAGGCTACATACCTGGTAGCTCTGTCTAGGGAATGCCAAAATAGCAAATTGGAAATTGGGTCAATATATTTAATTGATGTATTATTGTAAGGTGTAACTCTAATCAAATGAAACACACACACACACACACAAATAGAACAATTGGTTGGCCCCACTCATGTGTTTCTTTTTTATTTCTACACACTGATTTAGTAACATAAATTTGCTTAATCTTAAAATGATAACCAAGAAAAAAAACTAATCTAAAAAAACAGTTTGGGGTAGGATTATTCTTCTATTATTAGCTTTTTTCATTCTAAAGATAAGGAAAAATAATTAGAAGGTATCATTTCCCTAAAGTTAAATACAAAAATGATTAGTAATGATTTTGGTGAAAAGTAAACATAACTTTCAGTTCTCCACAATCTACAGCTCATCAAATACACAGCTGAGATAACTGAACATATCAAAGATTTTTAATTGGATTAGCCATCGATATAATCTCCTGAGTACATTCATTTGTCAGACAGACGCTTTGTCAAGTCAAAAGAAAATATTACCCTTGAAAATGTTAAGTTGGGAAGCTTTCAAAACTGTCCCTTGTTCAAATTGGAGCAGACTATTTTGACAAGCAAGTGCAGAGAACATTTACAGACCATAAAGGGCCTTGCCTTTCTCCTTCTTTGGATGAAGCCAAAAGGAAGGGAAAAGATAATTTATCTCCATAAACCTTTGTTTCCCAACAGTACACCAATTCTCTTTGAAACCAGTGGTGTATATATTGGCTATATGATGGGTTTGATGATGGTGATTATTCAGCCATTATGTTAAATTCTTGTCTATGACTCAAGATTCCAAAATATGTCAATAGCTCTTGTCCTGATATGACATCTAATCTGCAAAGGTGGAATGGCCATAAAGAGAAATACATATTTTTCTCCTTTCTCTTGAAAGAAACAGCAATGTGGCCTTTGGGACCAAGGAGTAGGCCACGGGACCCAGAGTGGAAGTCTCCAACTAAGAAAGAGAACGTGCATTCCCATGGGCATGCACCATGCCCTGAGAATCTGGGCTATGCGCATTTTGACTGTCTGTGAAGTGGGAGGCTTTCTCATGTGACACTAGTGTTGCCATCCCCAAAGTCCTCCTACCCCTCAGGCCATTGTGTTCGTTTTCTATGCCGCAAAATAAAGTACCACAAATAGAGTGACTTAAAACAGCATTCTTTTTTTTTTTTTTTTTTTTTTTTACTAATTTACAGTTTCCGTAGAATAGAAGTCCAAGCACAGCATAGCTAGTTTCTCTGCTCAGGGTCACGGAAGTTTAACATCAAGATATCTGCACAACTGCATTCTTGTCTGGAGCTCAAGTCTTTTATTTTTTTAATTTTTATTTGTTTTAAACATTCATTCATGGAACTCAACCTCTTGCAGTTGGAGAACTGAGGTTGCCTGTTGTCTGTCCCCTGGGGATCTTTCTCTGCTATTAGTAGCTGGTCTTAGGTCATATCCATGTGGCCCTCTTACAACACAGCACCGTCTTTAATGCCAGAGGGAGACACTTTCTTCGGTCAGCCAAGATGGAGTCATAAAGTAACTCAATCACAGGAGTGATTATCTCACAACATTCATCATATAACATGATTCAATCAAAATGGAAATATTCAGCCAGAATGCGGGCATCCAAAATTAATCATAACACTGGTCTCAGCTGAGTCCAATATTGAGGTGAAGGAACGATGTTGTCAGTTATGGAGGTTAGAGAAGAAGGAGCTGGTGATGAGATAGCATGAGGGTTGAGGCTTACTAAATGCTTATTACATGCTAGGCACTCATTCCATACATTGACTCACACATCCCTCACCACAACCCAAGGACATCTACCTCTGTTGATTGTCCTTATCGGATGGCTAAGGAAATGGTAACTTCTCGAGACCCCACAGCTAATAAGCAGCAGCTCCAGGACACAACTGTAGTCAGGCTGACACCAGGGCCCATGCTCCTTACCTCCATGCTTTACTGCCTCTCAGAATAAAGAAGTGCAACAAATCGCACACGCTCCCACAGCATGCATTCAAAAGTTTGCTTTGTCTCCAGTCTAAGGCAAGGAAATATCTAAATAATTCTTTGTGGATTAGAAACTGTTTCATTTAAAAAGGACTCCTCATACAAGAACAGATTTGAACTTGTAGGTGCCTGGCAAGTAGTAGAATGCAATCATGGATCTCTTTGTACAGAAAGTTAGGGCTGGGTCAGGGCAGGGGTGAGACTGAAGTCAATGGATCAGAACCAAGAGGTTCAGAGTTTTGAAAGGGGTGGACTGAAGTTTGGATTTTTTTTTTTTTTAACATACTTAGTTAACGCTACCAATTTGGCTTTGGACTCTGCTCTGGCATCATTTTAGGCTTCCCCCTGAATTTTATACTGTCAGTGATCTTCTGGGTGTGTATTTAATATACTTTATCATATCTACTTAGTATAATGTCTGAAATAGGAACAAAGCATGTCGTCCTGATTTATTATACCTTTCTCTTGCAAAATTAGAAAAAAAAATTAGAACATTTTCTGTATGTGCTTTAAATGGTAAAAGTCTGTGGACATATATAGATATAGTAATTATTGCAAGAGAGAATCCTGTAATAAAGTTATGACAATGGTTAAACCCATTAGTTTCATACATAAACATATCAGTAGGAACTTTGAAAAGGTAACTAAATAGAGAAAGAGATCAGCAGTTAAAACTAAATGAAAATAAGTTAGCTAAATTCAGAAATAACATGATTTTTTTGAGGAACACATGCTAAAAATGTAAACAATATCACATTCTTGTTTCATATTTCTTTTCCTATAGGAGTTTTGTTTGTTTGTTTGTTTGTTTGTTTGTTTGCTGTAAGTAATCATGACACCAATTAAGGTATTAGTTAAAACTACAATCTTTTTTTAAGGAAATTTTTTAAATGTTTATTTTTTTGAGAGAGAGAGAGAGAGAATGCAAGGGCAGCAAGGGCAGAAAGATGGGGCCAGAGTATCCAGAGCAGGCTCTGTACTGACAGTCCCATGTGGGGCTCGAACCCATGAACTGCAAGATCGTGACCTGAGCTGAAGTCAGATCCTCAACTGACTGAGCCACCCAGGTGCCCCTAAAACTATAGTTTGTACACCTTATGGATTTTATGTTTGCACATTTGTCTCCTTTCCAAAATTTCTTTATAATAAAGAAATTAAATAAAAATAATAAATGATAAGTAAATAAAAATAAATTTTTATTTTTAGTATTATTTATTTATTTATTTTATTCTAAAATCAGTACCTGTGCAACTTCAGGGTCACATGCAAGCATGCACTGAGCTGGGCAAAGCCTGAGACACCTCACAGATATTTTCCCATCTGAGGTTGAACAAAGGATGTCCTGTCTTTTCATCTCATTCTCATACAGCAAACAAGCTTCCTTTCCCTGGTATATTCAGTGCCACATTGTTTGCATTTTTAAAATTTTTTGTTGACTATTTCATTGTTTAAAATAACTCCTGTAGCACTGAAATCCTTTCTAGTGTTCACGAACAGAAGACTGGGGTGTGCCTTATGGGAATGAAAACATGTGTGTTAGACAAACTTCGATCAAGCAGAAGCTACAATGCTGTTGGTTGTATGTTCAGTGTCGATGAATCAACAATATGTATCATATAAGGTGTCTGTAAACAGAGACACACATAAAACAAAGGTTATGTATTGATCCGGTGATGAAAATTTTGTGACCAGAAGCTCATGGGAACCTAATTTTTCCCTTGAGAGCAATGATTCAGTGTTTGTGATGTCTTATAGAACATAGCTACTGTGAATGATAAGAACAGATTGTAATTCTAATGTTTAGTTATTTACTTCATCGGCCAATGAATCGTTCAATTTGTGTAAATTCTTTACAACTTGTGGATAATTTAAAAACTGAGTATCCATTTTGTTACTTGAAAGCTAAGAGAAGAAACACTCCAAAATCATGCACAACAGCATCCATGAGATATCATCTTTAATCCAGATACAATAAAAAAATATATAGCATATGGTCAGTATAAGGAAAAAATTAAATTATTAGGGATGTATGTGCCACCCTCAAAATATCTCATTCCTCTCTTATCCTTAATAGGAAATGAATACCAATTTAGTTTAAGATACAGCAATCATAAGAGTAGTAGAAACTCTGAGAGTCTGTGAAACTATTTTCCTGTACTATATGCCAACTCAAAATGCAATGACTGTTCCCATAATCAAACTGTAATGATAATTACTTATTTTTTGGGAAAAGCTTCATATTTATTCTTATATCTCATAGTATCAAACTACAGTGGTGATGTTAACCTTTGAATGTTGATTTTTGGCCGTCCAACCATTTAGTATTCCAGATGTGACTACACTGTCTGTTCAAGTGAACTTAGACCTTGATTCCATTTGTGCTTAAAATAAGAGCTACCATGAGGCACCTGGGTGGCTCAGTTGGTTGGGCGTCTGACTTCGGCTCAGGTCATGATCTCTTGGTTCGTGGGTTCGAGCCCCACATCGGGCTCTGTGCTGACAGCTCAGAGCCTGGAGTCTGCTTTGGATTCTGTATCTCCCTCTCTTTGACATTCCCCTGCTCACGCTGCCTCTCTCTCTCTCTCTCTCTCAGAAGTAAAAAAAATAAAAAAATAAATAAATAAATAAGAGCTACCATCTAGAACATGCAGATAATACATGCAAGTCTTACAGTAATGTGAAAGTTCAACATAACTATTTAATATTTGTACCAATTTCTACTGCTTTAAAAAAATACATGTCTATCTCTTCAACTCGCCCATTCAACAGAGATTGCTGAGCATCTATTGTGCTGTGCTAAGAACTGGGCCAGGAACTGTGGAACAAATCATATTTTGAGTGATGAGCAAACTTCTTGCCCTTGGGAAGCTTCCAGTCTGGTGAACTCCTTCAGGGGAGGAAAAGATCTTATCCAGTTTTGTCATTGTAGTGCCTCTCAAAGTGTCTGCTTTATCATGAAAATAGGAATAAGAAAAACAACATTAAAAACCACTACTGTAGGACCAATGTGAGCAAGGTCCACATTATATATGGCTGCATAAGATGATTTTATTGTTCACCTTCTGCCTTGCACAAATTGTGGTATAAGGTCAATGGTTACCATTTCCATATGTGCTTGAAATAAACATTTACAAATATTCATTAGCCATGAATGTGTATTTTTTATGCTTTTATCATCATTTAGAAGAATAAAAGAATTTATTGAGATGACTTAACCGCTAAGGAGTTTATTCTAGGAAGTTTATCTTCAATCGAAGAGGAGTAAACCTTTGTAACAAAACTTGGAGAGGGGAGAAAAAAATTCTTATTCATTAATGGGAAAACCACTGAAACATTCCTATAAATATTGACTTTTTTCTTTCCCCAAAATATTGGCTGCTTTGGTACAGAACCATGTAATGAATGAATGCCATCTCCTATCTATGTCTCAAATGCTATCAAAACATGGACTAGTGAGGCCATGTGTAAACTATAACTTATTACTGCTTCATTGTTTATGAAGTGGTTGCATGCATAATTTGTTCTTTATAATTGTCTTAGTGTTTTCAGGCTGCTACAATAAATATAATACAGATTGGATAGCTTATAAACAACAGAAGTATATTTCCTACAATTCTGGAGGCTGGGAAGTCCAAACTCAAGGTGCTAGAAGATTCAGTATTCTGTCCTAACATAGCAAAAGAAGTGAGGAAGCTCTCTGGGATCTCTTTTGTAAGAGCACTAACTCCACTCATGAGGGCTCCATCTTCATGGCTAGATCACCTCCAGAAGGCCCCACCTCCAAATATCATCACTTTGGGGGTTAGGATTTCAACATAAGAATTTGGTATAGACACGAACATTCAGTTTGTAGCAATAGCTATCTTATGAGTTTGGGGTTTCTACCCCTTCATAAAGATCAGGATAATGAGAGTCTGAGTTTTAAGTAATTTGCTCAAGTGATTCAAATAGCACAGGTTTGAATTATATTTAATTCTAGATTTTTCCATTTGACATTTGTGGCTTTTTTGGTTCACATACATGCCAATTCTCATCACCTTCATGGAAATCATTAATCATTTGTTGGGCCCAAACCTACTTATATCTCATAGTATCATATAAACAATTCAAACAATACTCAGCCAACCAGTGGTAAAACATGGCCAGGCTATCGATTGGTGTCTCTTGTCTGCACATCCCAACTGTCCCCACTCAAGGCTTTCTGGGTCCTCATGTTCTCACACCCCTATCTCAGCTCTTATTCCCCACCTAAGAAATTCATATCCATTCCTGGTACACAATCTGGGATCAGTCTCTAGAATGAGGTCCCTGAGCTACAAGTATCTCATTCCACTTGGAAAGAGACCACGCACCTCCTCAAATACACTTCAGGCAATGAAGTCAGATGAGCCTGAGAAATGCAGAGTTTGTGATGACACCCCACAACAACACAGGATAAGGAGAAGTTAATTCAGGACATTAGAACGACTTCATCTTCATTTCACTGATGAGCACTCAAATCTTAGGGTTTAATAAAGAAAGAATTTTACCTTTATAAGCAGCAACTCACACACTCAACAAGTAAAACAAACACAGCAAGAACACTTTTTGCTTATTGAATGAACAAGGTGATGATAAGAATAAGGGGATACGTTAAAACATAAAGTCGATGAGGACAGAACATTCTGTCTGCTTTGTTTTTTGTTAGCTATGTCCAAGAGCCAAAAACATTGCCTGGCTTACAACAAGTGCTCAATACACATTTGTTGAGAGAAATCAATTTAAACCAATTCAACTACCTTGTGTACAGTCAGTGCTCATTCTCTACCACAGCCCTACCATGGCGAACTGACCAAGTTAAGTTGACAACAATGATGCATATTTTATGAAGAGCTTCCCATATACTATGTTGGGAATTCTTTTAACCTTCATCAGGAGTCCTTTCTAAAGATAATATTATCTTCTTTAGGAGATGAGGTAACTAAGATGCAGGCATTTCATGTCCAGAAGGTAGAGAAAAACACCAACATAGATATGGAAAAAAATACATAAAACATACATATAGATCTATCTACATGAATGCAATATTGTTCACCTCACACTAGGGAGTCACATTTCTGTCTAATCTTGGTGCTAGAATGAAGAAAATGCAAAAGACTATTCCCTTCATTCAGAACCCAGATGAGTTCTATTGCCTCCCCTGAGAAGCTGAGTCCCATAACCAACCAAAACCTCCTGAGCTTTCAGTCCCTTGTTCAAAGGAATGTGCTATTTTTCACAGCCTGATTCCCTATCTTTACACCCTGGCTCGCATTTTCCTCCAGACATGTAATCTGTTGAAGTCAGCTGCACATCCTCTCTCTGGTATGATTCTCATGACCAGTAAGGAGGGTTTTATCGATGACTGAACAGAGGTGCAGGGCCACTGGCCTGAGTCATTTGGCAAGTCAGATGCAGATCCAAGCACCATCTTGTATTCTTCCTACCCTGCAAGCCAACATCATTCAGCTACAAAGTACAACCTTTAATGGCCAAACCTAGGTGGAAATTGTGCTTGATGAAAATTAATATTTCAGTAAAACTGCATCTGTGAAAATATCTGTGACCTTGCGAATCCATAACCGCAGTCAGTGTTGTATGCAAGTAACAATGTAGATGAAGCAAAACATTACTGTAGGGTACCTATTGTGTATACCTAAATGTCAAAAAATGTTGCACGAAGAATATTACTACTATAAAAAAAATAACACTTCCTACAAGAAATGTGTATAAATATAGGTTACATGCATACAATCTGAAATGTAGCTGTTTCACACTAAAATTATGTGACAGATGTAGATATTTTTCTCTCCCTTTTCTTTGCTCTATAATTTCTATTAATCCAGGTGGCCCTCAGAGTTTGTAAGAGTCATTAATGGCTGTTCATTGCCATTCATAGAACTTGACTATAGTACCTCCAACTTGTACAGGAGAAAATAATATTCCTGATGAATAAGTGAATTCTATCATGTAACAGATAAAGATAATCACAAAGACAGCTATGGATAAGTCACAAAAGTACACTGACTTGTCTTGTCCTCAATTCAAAATGATTGTATTAAAAAAAGAGAAAATCTTATTAAATTGGAAATTTGGTTGAAAAACAGCCTGGAAAAATACCACAGCAAATTGAAGGACCTAGATTAAAGGAGTTCTAGAAGTAACCGAACATATCCCAGTTTCGTCCTTAACAGTTTCTACTAAAACTGTTTGCAGTGAATAATTAGCCTCTGTGTCTCCCCACAGTTCTGCATGTTGAATTTATAGTTTTAACATAGAGACTTCTCAAAGAAAGGAATGTTTGTTTGACCTACCTGTGTGTCTTGAAATATGTATTTAGCACAGCTGTTCTTGTGTGTTAAACTCATCACAAAATGCAGCTTTAATGTAACCCACCATTGATCTGCAGTAAGCGGAAACAGACTCTCTCCTTAATTAGTATCATCCAATCCCTTTTTTACATTTGTACAGAACACACACTGTGAACTGTTTAATGGACTATTATTTAGAAGAGTGGCAAAGAGCACACCAAAAAAAAAAAAAAAATAGGGAAAATAAAAGCCAGCAGTGTCCATGAAAAATACGTTGTGAAATAATGGGGAAAAAAGATGTTTCGTTAAGATGAGCCTTCTTGGCATTTCACCGTAGAGATGAATGGCGCCCCAATTACTGCCAACAATGGATACTGAGATACAGAGATTCATTACCTTCAACACCCTTAACTGTCTACGAGTGAATTCGCTTATCTGCTCCTTTTTCCACAGAACCTGCGTGGAGGGGGGAGGAGTAAACAAAGGACTGAGTGGAGTAAATGTGTCACAAATTACCACCAACACACTGTGACTCAATGCACTTTTCATTTCTCTCCTCATTAACTGTGTCTTGCTCAAAATGAGCGACTGGGTCCAAACATAATCAAGTCCCACAGATAACAATTGACTTGACTGCTGGGGCAGTCACCACCTCCCAGCTACTGGGAAATAAATTCAGAAATAAAATGAGTTAAAATAAAATTCACTCTGCTCTCTTTTCTGCGCTGAGATAATTTGAAGACCATCAAGGCCCAAAGAAACAATCCATCTCCCTGTGAAAAAGAAGGCCTCTGTACCACCAGCAATAAGGCATGCCTTTAGTGTTATCAAGAGTGAGTATAATTACACAGGGAAAAGGCCATCAAAGTGTCTCGGGCACTGGTATTTTTTTCCTGAGGTCTTTATCCATAGTGCTACCTGAACAATAATACAACAAAAGTCTTACATGGGAGCCAGGGAGCAGGGAGGGAGGATGGAAAGAAAAAAATTACTGCTCAGATGGGTATAACTGACCTGTAAGTTGGGGAATCCATTTATAATTTGAACACATGGATAAAAGCCTTGCCATTGCTGCTGTTGTTTCTCATTTTAAAACAAGAAACACTGGTTTGAAGAATTTTCGAGTTTGTGTGTGGAGGCTCCTGCGGACCTGGTTTTATCAAAGCAGCGATTTCTTGGCAAAGCCGTTGAAGGACTTCTTTCCTGTTTAAGAGGTTTTCATGCTAACCAGGATACTTTATTTCCCTCTAAACTAGAGCGGAGTGCTTGTAAGATATTCAGTCACTCTAGGAAATTGGGGTCTTGCCTCTTGGGAAGAGAAATTCAAGTATGAAGGCTTTCTGTTTTTGCACAGAAATGGGAGGGATTCACGAAATAGGTTTCAAATTAAGACTAAACTAACACTGATGACAAATGACTCTGATTCTCCCTTTATCCCATCTGAAATTTTAGCTTCCACCTTAACTTCATGGTAGTGTCCCCAACCCCCACACCCTGTGGTCCTTCTCAGGCACCAGAGATGCTGAATCTTGCTTCTTGCTCCCACTGTGTCCTGGCAGCCTGCTCTTGGGGTCCTTCCCCTCTTCTGTTCTTGAACCTAGCTCATCTTGGAAGCCAAAAACCTAAAACCTACTTTCTTTACAGTCACTGAGGTTATTATTTTTTCTGAACTGGACTTTAGATTGAATACAGATGATGTGAGTTCCTGATCATTTGGCAAGTGATTGAAACAAAACAGAAAAAGTCATTTATACATGACATTGTGTCATTAATCTAAGAGATAGTGGGGCAGTTTGCCAAGTGAAATCAAGTTCCTGGTATGTCAATGACTGAAATCTCCGTGAGCTATGTCCATGCTTCTTGAGTGTATGGTGAATGTCATCTCTGCAGTAAGTTGCCATCTTGTCAGCAGTTTCATTTTTTATGTCTCATATCCTGGTGCCGGGTGCAATGTGACATGGGAGCTGAAAAATCAAGGAACAAAATGAGAACAACCCCTATTTCAATAGGAGCGTGTCGCTCAAATATGGTGACTTTCAGAATTGCCTGGAGAACGAATGGAGAACATGGAAAGTCTATGCACTGATGCTAATCACAGGCTTCTGAAACAGACTACATTCCATGATCAGTTATCTGCTGCATGCTGCTGGCCCTGGTGATTGCCTGGCTGATAGCAAGTGGAAGAATTGGGTTGGTCTGTCTTTATCCCAATATACATTCTGTGATGACATCCACACACACAAACACTGGAAAGAGAGCAGACGGCAAACTCAGAAGAGCTGGGTTTGAAAAGTGGGGAGAGGTGAAGTTTAAGCAAGGTGGCCATGAGCATTGGCTATGAGAGATGGAAGATGTGTCTAAAGTCTGGTGAGATACAATTGAATTTACTCAGAATTGTATGCACTTATATTTTTTCTTACATTTGCAGTGATTGAATACCTTTAAATGCCAGCCATATTAAGCTATCATAAAATCCCCCTTGATGGGACTATGATATGATAATTGGCTAATTCTTGTTTTATTTCATTACCTGACAGCTGGAAAGGGACATATACAAAACAGTTACAATATACCCATTTTACAGAACACAAGACTTATGGTCAAAGAAGGTGAAAACATTTGCCACATAACTTCCATGTGGCAAATTTGAAGTCATGCTTGTCTTGCTGTTTGTATACCCCCACCGGCATTTCTTGCCTTGTTTTTTCTTCATACCTCCTCTGGTTGGTGGATGATGTCATGCATTGACCAAAAATGTTTCAGCTGGAAAATGGCCCATGAAGTCTAGAGGGACCATCCAGAAGAGAGGCCAGGAAAATAGTGTATGGCCCACTTACAAAATTCCATCCCCAGAATGGAGCATTTTAATTTATACCACATAAAGGTACTTTGAAGAACAGTAACTCAGATCAGTGCTATCAGATAGCTCTATGCTTTATAATACTGTGAACGTCGTAGTAGTTCTGCTTAGAATTAGGTGCTAGTTGTAAAAAAAAAAGAGACTACAACTTATCTCCCTGAATTTTTATTCAAATAATACATAGAAATTTTGAACAACTCTGAAATTTAGTGGCACACAGCTGTAAATCCAGTGAGCTAAACCATGCTGATTTTCATTATACTTCCATTTAATTTTCTAATTAATCTCAGAAAACATTAATTAATTTTGTCTTTTCCACAGTCGGCCTGGCACCCTTGGGCCTGAAACACACAAATATTGCTGGCCTCGAGCAGTAGTAATCAAAATTTCTAATTTGTTTGAGCAATCCACTGTCTTTCTCCTTACTTCTTTGTCTGCTGGGTACTTTAAGAATCCTTTAACCCCTTGGCTTTAGATTTTCTAAGAATTCAAGAATGAAAAAATCAGTAGATCTCTCAGGCCAAAGAGAAATGATAAGACAGAGAGGAAGCCAGTCAGAGTTTTGATATGGAGACAAGAGTCGGACTCTGTGTTGGAGAATTCCATTTCTGTTCTGGAGTTATCATGATCTGGTGTCATTTTGAGTGTGGCATTACTCTGACATC
This sequence comes from Proteles cristata cristata, assembly GCA_017311185.1. Classification (NCBI taxonomy): domain Eukaryota; kingdom Metazoa; phylum Chordata; class Mammalia; order Carnivora; family Hyaenidae; genus Proteles; species Proteles cristata. The sequence continues at coordinate 878,144 of JAESUZ010005368.1, forward strand.
TGCCCAGATATCCCTCAAGATCACTTGCCTGACTTGTCACATAGCTTTTACAATTTTTAATGACTCATCTTTTTTTTCTTCATGTTTATTTATTCTTGAGAGAGAGAGAGATAGAGACAGCATGAGCAGGGGAGGGTCAGAGAGAGAGGGAGACACAGAATTAGAAGCAGGCTCCAGGCTCTGAGCTGTCAGCACAGAGCCCGATGCGGGGCTCGAACTCACGAACTGTAAGATCATGATCGGAGTCCTAGTCGGACGCTTAACTAACTGAGCCATGCAGGAATCCCACTTTTACGATGTTAAGTGACAATGAAGTATGTGTATAATCACAAAAAAATGGACACCCGTAAAAGCCGTAAGTGTTAGAGTGATTAGTTGCCTCTTACCTTTTTCCAGCAAAAGAACATGTATCTCATAATTTTACTTTTTGCCAAAATAACAAACGAACCAACAAAAACAGAACAATTTCAAAGGCGATTTCCATATGTCAGGGGGTCCAATTTTGGAAGCAACGAGAGAAGAGTGTGTTATATAAATGTTAAAGTGCAGTGGGAAGCGACTTTCAGGAAAAATATTTGAGCTGTAATGCCAAAACATCATTTAAAATGAGTAATTTGCCTCTGTTGACTACAAAGGGCATTTAAAGTTTCTATATTTTATAATGTATATATTGAAGAACTTATCATGCTGTTCTATTGAAAATGCCTTTGAAATTTTACTGTGAAATATATTATACCAATAAAATGCTTGTACTGTATACTTTAAAAAATAATAGTAATAATAATAAAAGTAATGCCATTGGACCTACAACCAAGATTAGGAAACGAAGCATCTTCTGTTCTTAGCAATTCCCCCTATACTGTCCACAAGAGTAGCCCCCTCTTTGTCAGAGAGATAATTATAATATTATCTTGATTTGTGCCAATTCTTGCTTTTTCATTCTGGTTATATTCATAGGCCTGTATCCTCAAGCACTACATTATTTACTTTCACCTGTTTTAGAACTTTTTAATCAGTAACCATGCCATATTACATTCCTATTTTTCAATGTTATGCTTTTCAGATCCACTCATATGAATGGATGGACAGTGATTCATTGATTTTGACTGTTGTACTTCATTATGTGAATATGGTGCTGTTCAGTCATCCATTGTCATTACTTAAGGTGTTGGTTGTTTCCAGGATTTATTATTATTATTATACATATTTTTAATCATTTTATTTTATTTTATTTTTAGAAAGAGCACATGAGCGGGGGTGAGGGATAGAATGAGACAGAGAGAGAGTCTTAAGCAGGCCCCATGCTCAGCATGAAGCCCAATGCAGGGCTCAATCCCATGACCCAAGCCAATAAACAAGAGTCAGATGCTCAACAGACTGAGCCACCCAGGTGCCCTTTATTTATTATTATGAACAATGTTGTTATGGATGTTTTATAAACCATCTCTTGGTTCCTTTGTACAGTCAGGTCCCTAGGCTATATACCTAAGATTGGACTTGGGGGATTAAAAGGCACACAGATGTTCAGATTTAAATGGTAATGCCAAACATTTTGCCAAAAAATATATCAATTTACCCTCTTATCAGCAGCAAAGTTTCTGATATTTTACATCCTTCTCCATGTTGCATATAAACTGATTAAAAATTTTTTTAATATTTATTTATTTTTGAGAGAGGATGAGACAGAATGTAAGCTAGGGAGAAGCAGAGAGAGGGAGACACAGAATCCAAAGCAGGCTCCAGGCTCTAGGCTGTCAGCACAGAGCCGGATATCAGGCTGGAACTCATGAGCCACAAGATCATGACCTGAGTTGAAGTCGGATGCTTAACCAGCTGAGCCACCCAGGTGCCCAGATAAAAACTGATTTTTAAATAAAATATTTGACAATTCAATGGGTGGGAAAATCTATCTTATTGTAGTTAAAATTTGCATTTGCGTGACTCCAAATAAGATTGAGGCCCTTTCCATGTATTTCAGCCTTTTTATGTATCTTCAGTGACATGTCTTTGCATAGCATTCGTCTTTTTTTAAAAAATTCATTTGCTTTTCTATTTCTGATCATATTAAGAGTTCTTTACTTTTTCTGACTATTACTCCCTTGTCACTATATGGATTAGCAATATCTTCTTCCATTTTATGGCTTATCTTTTCACCAGGATCATGGTCTTTTTTATAAATAGAAGTTGTGGTATTAAAAGATTTAAATTTATCAATTTTTATTACAATTCCCACTTCTTATGGAATGAATTCTTCTTTATATTGAGGTCATAAAGATTTTCCTAAAATGTCATCTTTAGGTTTTAATTATTTGGCTTTTGCTTTTAAGCCTTTAATCAACCCGAAATTGATTTGGATTTGTGGTTTCAGGTGGGAATCCAATTTCACTTTCTCCCATATGGGCAACCTACTTGCAAGCTAACAAATTAGTTTGCCATAGTTACATGGATACTGATAGAGAACTTGAAACTACCAGACAGAGACAGAGGAGATCTCGTCTGTCATAGCTGATGAAAGTAGCCAGAATGTCATCATTTTTGTGTAGGCTCTCCAAGCCCTAGTCCCCACAGGTTGCTCTGAAGAGGGCAGGGGATGTGTGCACACGAATTGTGTTATAGGAGAGGAAACCTGTGCTTGCTTCTGCAGCAAATATACTAAAATTGGGACGATACAGAGAAGATTAGCATGGCCCCTGTGCAAGGGTGACATGCAAATCAAGAAGCATTCCATATTTAAAGAAAAAAGGAGAGGAAACCCAAATTTAAGGCACTAAATCTTTTTCTTGAATTTTTTAAGATTTTTAAATTTATTTTGAGAGAAAGAGAGTATGCATGTGTGAGTGGGGGAGGAACAGAGAGAGAGAGACAGAGAGACAGAGAATGCCAAAGAAGCTCCGTGCTGTCATCGTGGAGCCTGGCACGGGGCTCAAACTCACAAACCATGAGATCATGACCTGAGTGAAACCAGGAGTCAGATGTTCAACTGACTGAGCCACCCAGGCGCCCCTCCAATCATTCATAATGGGCAATGAGCCTATCTGAAGTTTGCCCCAAAAAGAAATTTTATCTTTTTTGCATTACATTCATTGATTTTTTTGGGTACTATTGATATCTTTAAATATTAAATCCTGTACATCCTGTATATCTCAATTTATTCCAATCTTTCTTTACGTCTTAATAAAGTTTTCAAATTTTATCCATAAAGACCATGGATGTTTTTGTTCAGTTAGTGCCTGGACAATGCACATATTTTTAATTTGTTCTTATAAATTAGGTACTCATTTCTTTAAAAAAAATTTTTTAATGTTTATTTATTATTGAAAAAGAGAGAGAGAGGGAGAGAGAGAGAGGGAGACACAGAATCCAAAGCAAGCTCCAAGCTCTGAGCTGTCAGCACAGAGCCCAACACGGGGCTCGAACCCACGAGCTGTGAGATCATGACCTGAGCCAATGGCAGATGCTTAACTGAGTCACCCAGGCACCTCTAGATATTCATTTCTATAATGTTTTCTCATTAGTACTTCTGTCATAAAGGAACACTATTGGTTTCATTGTTGATTTCAAGTCCAACAACAATGCTCATCTCTAATTTTCCCAACATGCTTTCTGTTGACTTTGTTAGGTTTTCTATGGTAATTATACCATCTGCTGTAAGGGCAGCTGTTTTGTTTGTTTGTTTATTTACTTATTTATTTACTTATTTAACTATAAGGGCAGTTTTATTCCATTCTTTCTTGTTTTTTATTCCTCTTTTCTTTTTTAAGTTGTATTACAGCACTTCTCAACTTAAAACCTTACAGCAGTTCATCTTACTCAGATCAAAGCCAATCTCCTCACAATGCCTAGGAGGCTTAAGGTGGCCTCCCTACACCTCTGACCTCAGCCAACTCTTTTCGTACTGGTGCCATTGCTGTAGGTGGACTGAGCACTTTACTATTCCTGAAACCTGCCACATACTGTTTGCTTTCAGAGCCTCTCAAGGATCAAGGGCTATTTGCATGAGCTGAGAATCCATGGCTTCCTCACATTTTACAACCTAAGCATCGCACTTGCCTTCTCTAGTCCAGATTTTGCTTTACACTTAAGTTTAGGTCTGTCTGGAAACTTCTTGCCTCAAATATCTGTGTGGCTTAATCCCTCACTTCTTTTAGGTCTTTGCTTAGATATTTCTTTATTTAAGACATGAATATTTTAAAATATTTAAAATGAACACCACTTACCTACACAAGCACTTTCTAGCCATCTTTCTCCAACACCAGCTCTATTGAAAAGTAATTGACATAGAACATTGTGTAAGTTTAAGGTGCACAGTGTTGATTTGATATGAGTATATTATGAAATGCTACTATCATAAGGTCACTTAACACATCCTTCACCTCATATAATTACAAATTTTTGTTGTAATGTGAAAACATGAGAGCTCTATTCTCATAGCAACTTTTAAGTATACAATACAGTATTGCTAATTATAGTCACCACTTTGTACGTTAGTTTCCTTGAACTTATCTTCTACCTGGAAGTTTATACCTTTTGACCAATATCTGCCCATTTTCTCCACCCCTCTGACCCTGGAAACCACCATTCTGTTCCTTGCTTTTATGAGTTTGATGTTTTCATATTCTGTATATAAGTGAAATCATATAGTATTTGTCTTTCTCTGTCTGACTTATTTCACTGAGCATAATATCCTGGAGGTCCATCTGTGCTGTCACAAGTGGCAAAGTTTTCTTCTTTTTAGGACTGAATATCACTCCATTGTATATATATACATACCACATGTGCTTCATATATCCATCCATTGATGGATAGTTAGGCTATTTCCATATAGCTATTGAGAATAGTGCTACAATGAACATGAGCGTATAGACATTTCTTTGATATGGTGATTTCATTTCTCTTGATATATAGTTGGAAGTGAGGTTTCTGGATCATATGGTAGTTCTGTTTTGAATTTTTAAAGGAATCTTCATACTGTTTTCCATAGTGGCTGCATGAACTTAGATTCCCACCAAGGATACACAGGGGTTCACGTTTCTCCACATACTTGCCAATATTTGTTACTTCTTGTCTTTTCAGTAATAGCCATTCTAACAGATATGAAGTAATAGCTTATTGTTTTGATTTGCATTTTCCTGATGATTTAATGACTTTAAGTACCTTTTCATATATTTATTGGGCATTTGTATGGCTTTGGAAAAATATCTGTTTAATTTCTCTTCCCATTTTTTAATTGGACTTTTTGTTTTCGTCATTGAACTATATGAGTTTCTTACATATCTTGGATATTAACCCTTTATCAGATATATGGTTTGCAAATATTTTTTGCCCTTTCATATGTTTTTCACTTTGTTCATTATTTCTATGGCTGTATAGTGGCTTTTTGTTTTGATGTAGTTCCACTTTCAGATTTTTGCTTTTGCTGCTTGTACTTTCGGTGTCATTTCCAAAAAATCATGGAAATGACTGACATCAAAGAGTGTGTTTTCTTCTAGGAATTTTACAGTTTCATGTCTGTGCGTAAGTCCTTAAACCATTTCAAGTTAATTTTTGCTAGTAGTGTAAAGCAGCAAATTTCATTCTTTTGCGTGTGGATATCTAATGTTCCCAGCACCGTTTATTGAATAGACTATCCTTACACAATAGTGTATCAATACGCTATTGAGTATTCTTGGTTCCGTTCTCAGATAGTAGTTGAGCATATAAACTGGAATTTATTTCTGGGTTCTTGATTCTGTTTCCTTGATCTATGTGTCGCCAACCTTGCTCTTCCTTAAGATTGCTTTGGATATTTGGGGTCTCTTTTGGTTCCATGTGAATTTTAGAATCTTTCTGTGAAAAATGCCATTGGAATTTTGATGGGAATTGCATTGACTCTGTAAATGGTGTTGGATAGTATGGACATTTTAACAGTATTAACTCTCATAATCCATAAATACAAATTATCTTCCATTTACTTGTATCTTTAATTTTTTTCATCAGTATCTTATGGTTTTCAGTGTATAGATCTTTCATGATCTTGACTACATTTATTCCTGTAATTTATTATTTTGGCTGCTATTATAAATGAGACTAGCTTATTTATTTCTTTTTCAGATAGCTCACTGTTGGCATGTAAAAATGCAACTGGTATCTGTATGTTGGTTTTGCATTGTGAAACTACTGAGTTCGTTGATTCGTTTCAACAGTTTTTTGGTTGAGTCTTTAGGATTTTCTATATGTGAAATTAAATTATCAGCAAACAGAAATTCTTCCTTTCTGATTTGAATGACTTTTATTTCTTTTTCTTACTTAATTGCCTGGCTAGGCTTTCCAGTACTATGTTGAAAAGGAGTGGTGAGAATGGGCACCACTGAGGCTCCTGGGCGGTTCAGTTGGTTAAGCATCCAACTCTTGGTTTTGGCTCAGGTTAGGATCTCATGGACTGTGAGTTCAAACCCCACGTCAGTCTTGCTCTGACAGCATGGAGCCTGCTTGGGATCCTCTCTTCCCCTCTCTCTCTCTCTACTCCTTCTCTGCTCTCTTTACCTCTTTCTCAAAATAAATGAACTTTAAAAAAAAAAGAATGGGCACATATATCTCTAATCTTTGAGGGAAAGCTTTCAATCTTTCACCATTGAGTATGCAGTTAACTATAGGTTTGTCATACAAGGGTTTTATTATGCTACTTCTAAACCCAATTCATTGACAGTTTTCAACATGAGAAAACTGTTGGATTTTCTCAAATGCTTTTTATGCATCTACTGATGATCTTATGATTTTTGTCTTGAAAGACAAAATGTACTATTAATGTGGTATATCACACTTATTTGCATATTTTGAGCCATTCTTGTTTCCTAGGAATACATCCCACTTGATAATGGACTCTGATTCTTTTAATTTGCTGTTAAATTTGATTTGCTTGTATTTTGTTGAGACTTTTTGCATTTGTATTCATCAAGTCTAATGGCTTGTAGTTTTTGTTGTATGTTTTGTATTGTTCTTACCCAGCTTTGGTACAAGGGTAATACAGGAATCATAAAATAAATTTGGGAATACTCCATCTTCTTCAATTTTCAGAAGTATTTGTTAAGGATTGGCATTAATTCTTCTCTAAATGTTTGGGAGAATTCACTTGTGAAGCTTCTGGTTTGGGGAAGGTTTGTGTTTTTTTGTTTTTTTTTTTGGAGGTTTGGATTACTCATTCAATCTCTTGTTATTGATCTGCTCAAATTTTCTATTTCTTCATGATTCAGACATGGCAGGTTGTATAATTTCTGGGAGCGTATTAATTTCTTTTAGGTTGTCCAATTTGATGGTATATTATTACTTTTGGTAGTATTATGATTCTTTGCTTTTCAGTGTTATCAATTGTAATAAATTCTCTTTCATTTGTGATTGTATTTATTTTAGTTCTCTTTTTTCTTCTGGTAAATTTAGTTAGTTTGTCAATTTTGTTTTTGTTTTAAAAAACCCAACTTTAATTTTGTTGACTTTTTAATTGTGTTATTCTCAATTTCACTTATTTCTTCTCTTACATTTACTACTTCCTTCCTTCTACTAGCTTTGAGCTTTGTTTCTTCTTCTTCTAAGTTTATTGAGCTATAAAGCTATGTGAGTTTTTTTAAAATGTAGGCATGTAACTCTATAAATTTCTCTCTTAACATTGCTTTAGCTTTAGCTGCATCCTATAATTTTGTTATGGCATGCTTACATTTTCATTTGCTTCAATATATTTTTTGATTTCCATTTTGATTTTATCTTTGGACCAGTGGTTGTTTGGGTGTTGCTTAGTTTTAGCATATTTATGAATTTTCTAGTTTCTCTCCAGTTATTAATTTCTTCTTTCACAACATTATGGTCACAAAAATACTTTGTATGCTTTCAGTTTTTAAAAATTTGCCAAAAGTTTTTTCTTTTGTGACATAATGTATGCTCTATCTTGGAGAATGTTCTGCATGTGCTTGAAAGACATATTCTGTGACTATTTGCTGTTGTGTTCTCTCTATTTTGTCTAAAGCATACTTCAAGTCCATGGTTTCCTTACTGATTTTCTGTCTTGGTGTTGAAAGTGACCTGGTCATTTAAGTCCTCTACTATTATTGTATTGTCTATTACTCCCCTTGGATCTGTTATAATATGCTAATATAATAATATGTTATAATATGTTAATATGTTTAAGTGTTCTAATATTAGGTACATAAATATTTATGATTATTATATCTTCTTGATGAACTGACTCCTTTAACTCCTATATGACAACATTCTTTGTCTCATTTTACAGACTCGACCTAAAGTCTATTATGTCTGATAGAGGTATGGCTACCTCAGTTCTCTTTTGGTTTCCATTTGCACGGAATATCTCTTTACCTCTCTTCACTTTGAGCATATGGATCTCCTGATGTGAGTCTCTTGTGGGCTGCATATAGTTGGTCTTGTGTGTGTGTGTGTGTGTTTAGTCCATTAATCCATTTTTTGTTTTTATATTGGAGAATTTAATCCATTTACATTTAAACTGATAGGTAAGGACTTACTACTGCCATCTTGTTAATTGTTTTGAGCCTGTTTTATAGTTTCTTTCCTTTTTTTCCTCCCTTTCTTACTGTTTTTCCTTGTGAAATAATGATTTTCTTTAGTGTTTTCCTCTTCCCCTCTCTTTTTCTTGTGTGCAAATACTATAGATTTTCATCTTGTGGTTATCTTGAGGTTTCCTTGAAATATATTATAGATATAACATTTTTAAGGTGATAACAACTTAACTTCAATCACATACAGAATCTCTACTCTTTACTCCTCCCCTGACATTTATATTTTCAATGTCACAATTTACATCTTTTATATTGTGTATCTATTAACAAACTATTGCAGCTATAGCTATTTTAAGCACTTTTACCTTTTAGGATTTTTATTAGAGTTAAGTGATTAACATATTACCACATTACAGTACTAGAATATTATGAATCTGAATATATAATCTCTTTTACCAGGGTGTTGAATGGTTTTATATATTTTCATGTTACTAATTAGTGTTCTTCCCTTCAGCTCTAAGAATTCTTTGCAGCATTTCTTGTAAGGCAAGTCTAATTGTGACAAACTCCCAGCTTTTGTTTGTTAGGAATGGTCTTTACCTTGCTTTCATTTTGAGGGACAACTTTGATGGACAAAGTATTATTGGTTTCTCTCTTCTAGTATTTTGAATATATTATCCCATTGTCTCCTACCATGAAAAGTTTCTCCTGACCTATAGCTTTGGGAAGGTTCCCTTTTTTGAGAATTTTTTTCTCTTGGCTACTTTTTAAAATTCTGTGTCTTTGATTTTACAGAGTTTTATTATAAGGTGTCCAAGAGGAGAGGTACCTGGATGGCTCAGTCGGTTAGGTGTCTGACTTTGGCTCAGGTCATGATCTCACAGTTCATGAGTTCGAACTCTGTGTCAGGCTCTGTGCAGACAACTCAGAGCCTGGGGCCTGCTTGGGATCCTGTGTCTCCTTCTCTCTCTACCCCTCCCTTTCCATGTTCTGTCTCTTTCTCAAAAATAATAAATAAAACATTAAAAAATTGTATCTCAGAAGAAACTGTTTTGTACAGAAATTTTGGGGTGACCTATTAGCTTCCTGAACTTGGTTGTCAAAATTCTTTCCAAGGTACATGAAGTTCCCAGCCATCATTCCTTTAAATAAGCCTTCTGCCCCTTTCTTCCTTTCTTCTACTTTTGGAATTCCAGTGGTAAATACTTTGTTTCTCTTAATGGTCTCATGACCATGGGCTTTCATCATTCCCCCGCCCCTCTTTTTATCAGACAATTTCAGTTGCTCTGTTTTCAAGATGATTGGTTCTTTCTTCTGCCTTGTCAAGTCTACTGTCAAAGCCCTGTCTTAAATTATTCATTTCAGTCATTGTATTTTTCAACCCCCAACATTCCATTTAGTTCTTTCTTATGTTTTCTATCTCTGAGTTGAATTTCTCAGGTTTTTTTTCTTGTATTGTTTTCCTGATTTCATTAAGTTACTTATCTGTGTTCTACAGTTCTCTGATCATGTTTAAAGCAATTATTTTGGATTCTTTGTTGGGCAATTTATGTATTTCTATTTTTTTGGAGGCAGTCACTGGAAGTCTCTTATGTTCCTTTCATCTGTCATGTTTCCTTGATTCTTCAGGGAAGACCTCTGTAACCTTGTATAGGTGTCTACACATTTGAAAAAGTCACTTCTTCTAGACTCTATAAACTGACTTCAGTAAGAAAATCTCTCCACATGCAGGTGTAGGTGTGCTGGAATGTGCTGTTTCTGGGTCTAGTGGTGCAGGGCACCAAGTGTGTGTGTTTGTGGGGGTGTGGTGACTCCAAGTATTCGGGGACAGATCCTGATATCTCTTCATCTCAGGCTTCAGGGGTCCACAACATGGACAACTGTGTGGCCCTTGGCTAGTGCTTTGGGGGATCTACAGCAGTTTCAAGAGCTATTAGGTTCCTTATTGACAAGGCACTAAGGTTACACAGTGGTGGTGACTAGAGTCAGTAGTGTACACTCAGATGCAAGAACCAGTTGTAGCTGCCTGTTTAGTGGCAGGGACTGGTTGTAGATACACAGGTAGTGGTGGAGGCCAGTCCCAAAGGCAATGGCTAAAGCCCAACATAGGCATACAGGCAGCTCTAAGGACCCTAGCCATTGGTTTTGCTTTACTGTGGATGATGGGTCTCCCCTCAAGTGCACAGCAGTGGAGACAAGTGTCAGGAGTCCGGCCAAGGTCATGCAGGTGCACAGCTGGACAAGCTAGCTCAAATGGGCCCTGTCATGCCAGCCAGTGACAGGGAAAGGGTCCGATTCAGGCTCTCAAATGGCTACCGAGGCTCTGGATGTGAACGTGAAATCTTCTGACTGCACAGTCCTCCCCTAGATGCACTGTGGTGCAGGCCTCTGATGGGCATCAGGCCATCAGTGTGCAGGTGCAGAAACAAACACACACATAATAGTAGGGGGCAGCAGCAGGGATCTAGGCAAGTGTTTTGCTCTTGTGCAGCCACAGAAACCAGGGCTGGCTTCCGGTGTGGTTGTGGCTCCCGCAAGAGCAATTGGGATGGACAGAGCCAGAAGGGGAGCAGAAGGGTTGAGTGTGACCGTGAATACCTATAGGACAGAAAACAAGGAAAATCTGAAAGGCCGTCAGTGGTGGTTATGTTAGCCTTTGGTTTCTTCTGTGGCAAAAGCCTCTGTAGTTTTCGGCAGAGTGGGTCTTTGGGAACTGTGGTTGCTTCTGTGTGTGTATACATCTTAGCTTTGCCGATCTCCAGGTGGGGCAAAAAGGAAGTGAGTCCTTTGTAGGGTGCTCTGAAAGGCTGGGGAAATCGGTCACTCACTCTAGTCCCCCTTTCTCCGTTAAGGGAACTTCTTCCAAGTGGGAAGTTTCTTCTCCGCACTGGCTCAGCAATGCCAGCCTGGGTGATCCATGGGGTAGGCAAAACAAAACTATTTTTCTTCCCCATTTGTGTGGCCATTCTTAGGATTTTTGTTCCACTGTGTTGGTAAAGTTTCTCCAGACCTGTCCTGGGGCTATTTCTGGTCATGAATAGTAGTCTAATTGTTTATCTGTGTGCAGTAACAGAGGCTGGGGTTACATACACTACCATTTTGGTTGAGCTATTATCTTTGTTCTGCTAAGCAGTTAACAAATATATCTTTTGTAGGGATTCACTACATTTCAAGGTTGTTTGCAATATAAGCATCTTTGCAATGGTAGTCCAAAACAAAAGTCAGCTAATGCATCTGCCCCCAAGATGTGCAGAAATGTGAGAGACTCCTGGGGAATTCTTTTATTATCTTAAGGAAATTCCTTGGTCATAATTTGCTAAGATAATTATTTTATTTTAAACTGTAAATGGGAGTTGAATGCCACCTCATTTTATCCCTGCATTTTATGAGACAAGAATATGGTTTTTCTTATTTAATCTCTAATGCATTGAGTTGTATCAATTGGTTTTCTGATATTAAACTAACTTTATTTTCCTAGAAAATTGCTTTCTCTATTTTTCTTGACGAGTTTTATCATTTTTAGAACATATAATACTGAATTCTACTTGCTAATATTTTGTTTAAAAATTTTATGTCTATATGCATCTGTGAGAGTGTGAGATTGATCTGTATTTTTTTTTTCCATTGTCCTTTTTCAATATGGATATCAAGCTTATCCTGAGTGTGTCCCCTTGTTCTTATATTCTGAAAGTATTAATTGAGTGTTTGGTAGAATTCAAAATGAAGATATCAAGTGCTGGATTTTGCATCTTGTAGGGAGAGAAAGAAGAAGAATTTTGTTCACTGAGTCCATTTTTAAAGTTGTTTCAGAATGATGCTGGTGATTTCTCGTTGAGGTATTTTAAGAAGTTTTATTTTCCTAGAAAATGATCTCCAATTTCATTTTCTTTCTACCTTCCTTAATTCTTTTTTTCCTTCCTTCCTTCCTTTTTTCTTTCTTTGGGTTTATTCTATTTCTCCTTAGATAATTTCTAAGCTGGATAACTGATTCATTAAATTTGAGACTTTCTTTGTAAGTGTTCAAGGCTTCCACCTTCTCTTGAGAATTTAGCTTTAACAACCCATAGATTTATTATTTGCTATTCTGTTATCATTCTGTTTTAATTTTCTAATTTCCCTTATGACATGTTTTTTGACCCATGAGTTGTTTAGAACATGGTTTTAATTTCCAAATATGTGAGATATTTCTCATTATCTTTTTAAAAATGATTTCCAACTACGTTGTATTGAGGTCAGATTAGGCAAAATGCTCTGTGTGATGCATGTCCTTTCATACTTTTTTGAGGGCTTATAAAATAGCATTTCATTGGTTTTCATAATTGTTCCATATGTGCTTTTCAGGAATAAGCTGGCTTTAGTTGATGGGAGAAATTTCTCTATACACCCATTAGCTTAATTTTTTACTTAAATATTCAAGTGTTTTATATAGGGATATAAATGTTTTTTACACATGTTTTAATGTGTCTTATTTTTTACTGCACTCTATCATCTATTGAAATATGTGTGTTAAATCTCACCAGGAAGTCAGATGAATCCATTTTACTTTGTAGCCTGTCAATTTATACTTTGTGTATTTTTGAGACTTTTTAAATTATGTGTTATCTTCAAATTGTCATGTCTTCCTGGTTAATTAAATGTTTTATTATTTTATTAATACAGTGTTTTAAATGAAACAATATTTGATCTAAAATTACTTTAACTACACCAGCTTTCTTTTTGTTAGTATGTACCTAGTTTGCCTTTTTCTATATCTTGAGATTTAATTTTTCTCTACCCTATTGCTTAAGGGATCTCTCTTATAAACAATGAATAAGTTTGCTTTATTTCTTTGAAACCTATTATGTTATTTTTAATGGGACTTACATCTTTATCTTTTAACTGGAGAGTTAGTCCACTGATATTTATTGTAGTCATTGTTTAATTTAGATTTATTTTTAACATCATATTTATTATGTGTTCTTATTTTTCCTGCTTTTCTGTGTGTCTTTTTTCCCTTTCTCATCTCTTCTTACTATCTTTCGAATTCTTTTCCTTGTTCTTTTTTCATTTTTTTCCCCTTCTACTTGTTTACAGGGAAATCCACTCATATATTGCTCTAGTTAGCGAGTGTGAGAGAGCAGAGCCACTTTTATACAACGGAAGCAGGAAGTAATATATGGTGTTCTAGTGTTCGAGACTCTTTTGGGCACTCTCTTGCCCAGTAGTCACTACAGATGGAAAACTGTAGCCAATGAGACCTGAAGAGGATGTTATAACCAAGGCTCATACCTTTAACAATTGGTCTTAAGGTCATCCTACAAGGTAAGCTATCCAAAGCTATAAAGATGAAAGCTGGTGGGGTGGGGGTCAGGGGGCAGTTAAATGAAAAGTGAAACGGAAGACAATGAACACTAGCTGTAGCCCCACAACTGATGCAGTGATGGTGGGGTGTTGTTCCTCCTAACAATCTCCCTCTTCTAAATTCTGTTTAGGAAAAGAGTCCCTTGAAAAAGCTCTTCTCTGATCTTTCCCACAGACCCTGAAGCTGCAGCCCAAAGTAATACTCAGAAAGCTCTGCAAGAGAGAGTTGCCGTGGGCAGAGCAGAGAGCTGGCCTCTTCAGCTACAGTGGTTAGAATCTGTTTTTAGTCTTATCGTCCTTGGGCAGCTGACTTTCAGCCAATGTCTGAGTATAATGAGGAGTCAGGGTTTGGCCATTGCTTCCCAATGCAGTGGCCAGCCCTTGCACCTGAGCTCCCTGGTGGGCTGACAGAGACTTTCTCAGAGCTGTAACCCAGTCTGCACCTCTCCTACCCAATCCTTCCTCCTTCCTCTCCTTCCACTGGAATTACTAGGCCTGCCTCCCAATCTCAAGGCTTTCCCCATCTATTTCTCTTCTTTTCTCCTTTATGTTTCATACGTTTTATCTTAAATGCACCTCCTATACTTCCAACTCTGCAGTGACATCTACTTCCCAGGTGACCTAAATTCATTCTTGTGATTAATTCAGGGTCCCTGAACTGAAAGATATATCTACTAGTAGTAGGTCCAAACAACTTAATAAGTATTCATGTTCTAATAATCTAGGGACTGTTTGGAAAAAAAAAAAACTCACATTAAAAAAGCTCCATAGGGGCGCCTGGGTGGCTTAGTCGGTTAAGTGTCCGACTTTCATTTAGGTCATGATCTTGTGGTTCGTGGGTTCGAGCCCCACGTCGGGCTCTGTGCTGACTGCCAGCTCAGAGCCTGGAGCCTGTTTCAGAGTCTGTGACTCCCTCTCTCTGACCCTCTCCTGCTCACGCTGTCTCTCTATCTGTCTCCTGGAAATAAATAAAACATTTAAAAAAAAAAGCTCCATAATTAGTTACATAAATAGCTCCATCATATTTATTTGTAATTTATGATTTATATTATTTTATAATTGCAGAAATAAATAACATAATTAAAGTATTGTTCCAGAATTAGTACTCACAACTGTGTGCTGATGAGGTGGGTGTGCTGCTGGGTGGGGTACAACTCCTCAAACATTGGAAGAAGCTGGGGAGCTGACCTGTATATTCTGGTTTCACATCAGTGCTCCCATGTACTTGCTCTTTTTTTCTTGATTAATAGCAGCTTCTTAAAGATATAATAACATCATTGAAAGAGATGTAGCATGACCTAATGTTGAATCTGTGACTGAGTTCGTTATTCTCTCAGAGTGTGACAGACGTCACGTGCTGCTGTGTTGTGGCATTCTTGGGGCTGCTCTGTGGCTGCCACAACATTTCAGTGCATACTTTAGGGCATTTCACTGCAGCTGTCTTTTGGGAGGCTCTTGCTCATGGTGACTCGTTTCTTTGCATGTTTATTACTTTTAGATATGAACTACTCCTGTTGGAAGAATGTTCCATGTGTGAATTCCGTGAAACCCTAGAAAGGATTTGCTTTTGCTTCCGCTGGTTGGCTGAGTGGGCTACTGATCTGATTTTACTTTAAGTTACGTTTTGGATTTCATAGATATTGTGAGTTCAGAATAAACTCTCATGTAAGGGACCACTTGCAGTTCCAGATTCTAAGGAGCAAATTTGTAAATGTGTACTTTCAATCAGTAAGAAGTTTGAAAGAGCAAGTGTCGTTGCCTCTTACCTCTCTTTCCTTTTCCCTTTTGTCTTTCCCAGAAGGTAAAGCTTGAGTCCCTAGCTTTATATGAAAATCTATGAGATTTCCTCCTGCTTGAACCAGTCACAAGCTTACCATCACCAGACAGCCTATGTTTTTCTTAGCGTGGGTGCTGAAAGTTTCAGGGTTGTTCTGCAGAATGGAAGCTAGACTGTGTCCTAGGCTTCCTGGTTTTATTTCATTTTTTCCTATATGAAAATTATTATTTAAAAAAATTAATGTTTTATTTTTGAGAGATAGAAAGCAAGTGAGAAGGAGAGAACGAGAGGGGAAGGGACAGAGAAAGAAGGAGACAGAAACTGAAGTAGGCTCCAGGCTCTGAGCTGTCAGCACAGAGTCCTACACGGGGCTCAAACTCACAAACCATGAGATCATGACCTGTGCCAAAGTCAGATACTTAATCGACTGAGCCACCTA
Organism: Proteles cristata cristata; assembly: GCA_017311185.1. Classification (NCBI taxonomy): domain Eukaryota; kingdom Metazoa; phylum Chordata; class Mammalia; order Carnivora; family Hyaenidae; genus Proteles; species Proteles cristata. The sequence goes on from JAESUZ010005368.1 coordinate 894,201, forward strand.
TGTGCCCCATGAAAATAATTTAACCCCAGATCGGCTCAGCAATGTGTTTAAAGAGTGGTGGTTCCATTTTTTCATGTAGTTTTGTTTTTACCGGTGTATCAATTTTTCAGTAGGGAGGTTCATTCAGGGTATCTAATTCGCATTATTGTAGAAATGTTCTAGACTCTCCATTCACTCTGTGATTCATTATGCTCTGGCTTCTGCCTCCCCAACATGTATACTGCTTTCAGTGAACCCACTCAAACATTTTTTTGTTACTAAGTCCAATAAACAATGTGTGTCCTCCCTCACATCAATCTTCTCTAATGACGCAACATCCCTGGGAAGCTCTTATTTCCCTCAGCGCATTTATCTTCCCAAGCTTTTCCTGTATATGTTGTCCCTTTTAATATTCTACTCAAAGAACATTTTTGTTCCGGATTCTACATCCAGGTAAAGAGAAAAGATAATCTTACTTGCTTCTCTGACTTTAGTTATCATTTAGATAACTCACAAGTCTGAATCTTTGAAAATCCAGGCATATAATTGTCCCTATGAATGACCTTCTTTACAAACTGGTTCCTTTTTCTGCTGGTGGTGGGAGAATTTATAAGTTATGAAAAAGCTATTAAGAGCATTCATTCCTCACTACACTCCTGGAAGAAAGCTTTGTAATGTGTGATAAACAGTGTGCAATTATAGCACACTGACCTGGGAAGGAATTATTTATGGAAAACTCTCCTTCTGGATTCAACATAAAGATATTCTCATTTTCACAGAGTAAGGAACTTGAAAGCTAGAATAAATGACACCCCTCCCTCATCTTCCTTTCCTGCTCTCTTGTCTTCCTTGAAGTCCCTCTTGGGTCACTTGGATGTTTGGGGTTCATTTGAATTTGAGAAGTTTGTAAGATGCAATCCTGGATTGGAGAGTTAAGATTTTTGGAGGGAATGCTGGCTACTCTGGAAGACAGGATGGGGAAGGGGAGAGTTAAGGAAGAAGGTAGGACTTGAAGAAATGGCAGGAGAGCATTTTCCTGGGGGGTGGGAGGTGGGGATGGAAGAGTTTGAGTGCCACTGCGATCCTGAAATGATCTCAATTATCTGAATGGAGAAGTCTCTTGGTCTTGTATAGAGCATGGATTCCCAGCACCAGGACTTGGGCAAGATGTCCAATTTTCCATTTTTCTTTTCCCTTTGTTGAAACTTCAAAGTTAAAACCTGGAGCCTGGAGGGAAATAACCTGAGATTTGCCATGTACAAGGATTAGAGAACCCGTCACCTATCACAGCACTCCTCCATCTGTGATGTAGTAACCTGGTTCCCCATTTCATTCCCTCACAATATTCAAATTTAAAAGCAGGAACTGGGTAGCTCAGGGTCCCTGGGTAACTCAGTTGCTTTAGCATTCCACTCTTGATTTTGCCTCAGATCATGATCTAACAGTTCATGAGATCGAGCCCTAAATCGCACTTTGCACCGACAGTGTAGAACCTGCTTGAAATTCTCTCTCCCAATACTCTTTGCCCCTTTCTTGCTCATATTCTGTCTGCCTATTTGTCTCTTTCAAAATAAATACATAAATAAATGTAAAAAGAGGGGCTGGCTCTTGTTTGCAATTATCATTGACTAGATTCTAGTGCATGGAAAGTTTTATTGGAAACCAAGAAGTTTGTTTGTTTGTTTTTTTGTTATATTTAATTAAACTATGTTATTTACTTTTAGGAGAGAGAAGTAAAGCAAGTGCACAAGAGTAGGACAGGGACAGAGAGAGGGGGAGACAGAGGATCCAAAGCAGGCTCTGTACTGACAGCCGAGAGCCTGATATGGGGCTTGAACTCACAAACCACGACCAGAGCTGAACTCGGACACTTAACTGACTTAAGTCCCTCAGACACCCCAACCAAGAACTTTGGGATACTCTCCTTTTTAAGAAGAACTGGACATAAAATAAGAATATTAGAAGAATATGTATTTATTTAATTAGAGATTTCTGAAAGCTCAGCCAAATTAGCTAAGAACAGTCAATCTTCCAGGTCTGATGGCTTCCCCCATCCCTGATATTTTGAGTTTTTACTCCTTACAAAGAAAAAGTCTACTCTGTTTTAGATATTATGATGTTATTTTTCAAACACAGAATCAAAGAGTTATTATATATTCATCAACTATGCATCTAGCATGAAATTTGCACTGGAATTGTTTATATGTCATATTCAACAAAATTAGTGAGTGGGTTTGGAGTGACTAGCAGGCTAGCTCCTGGGAGAGGTGCAGGAGGGAGAAGCTAAAAGAGAAATAAGTATGGTTCTCCATATACAAAGAGCACCCTCAACGAGGTTTCAACAGATTCACACAGTGTTATAAGGTCATCGGCTTTCATAGAATCAACTCTGTGGTTACATGTCTCAACCCCCCTCATTTTCCTACTAGACGCGATTTGTGCAAGAAGCAGCCCATGTAATCCGCTTTGTTTAGCATTTTCCCCAGACAGTGAAAGAGAACAAGAATAACTCTTTCTGCTGTGCCTGGTGAGAAATGCCCCAGGCATGGAGCCATAGAGAAGTTCCATAGGACATTGTGAGAAGCTTTGATAAGAGTCTATGAGAAAGTATACGCTTTCTTGGCCTGCCTCCTCTTCTCTCTCCCCTACACCCTGCCTCATACTGTCTCCTTGGTTAATCCACAAAAAAGGCACTTCACCTAGGAGGTAGTTTTTTAAGGACATGACATTACTGAAATGGTGTCAGTAGAGATTATTTGAAATTATAATACTATTCAGAACATATAGAGTATGTCAAACACCAGCTTGTCCAAAATGTATAAAGCGGACTTAGAATCTGTTTTTTTTTTTCTCTCTCCTACTGAAGCTTAGTGCTTTTGTGAAGTCATGAATATTTAGTTTCAATGTGGGAAATTCACACCATTACATGGAAAATAGATTCCTCTTAGGGGATCTGAGACCAAGTACTCAAAGGGCTTTGCAGGCTTTGGAGGTGAAAGAGATACAGTTTTTCTTGCCATTGACATGGTGTACACTTCCCTGGTTACCTTTTTCTTTCAAGCCTACACAGCAAGAGGCATTTCAGCAATCAGGCAGTGATACTCTATCAGGGAAGCTTTCTCAAAAATAGCGTTAGAGACCTAGCGTGACAACATCACCCAATAACGTCTTCTTTGTGCTCCCTTCTCCCTCTCTCTCTATATATTTTTAAGAAAGACAGCAAAATTCCACTGTGTAATCAAAGTGACCTCATCCTTATATTCATTTGATACATTTCATCCAAGAATGATAGTGAGAGATATTACAGTCTACTACTATGCACTGGGATGGGAGCCAGGAATTTTGATTTGTTTCTTGTCTCCGTAACCGTGGGCTAAATAAATTGAAGCAAATCACCTGTGTCTCTGTGTCTGAGCTTCTACACAGTGTGTGAGGTGACAACAAGGGGAAAGCAGCATTCAGTCTCCTTTCACCTTTGGAAAATTGGGCTGGAGAGGCACACAGTATATGAGTGTGTGTGTATGTGAATGCATATGTGTGTGTATATGAGTGGGTGATGATGTATTTTGTGGGGAGTTTGAGGTTACAGTGATACCTAAGCCTTATGTCAGTGCGTGAGGATTTATATGAAGATACTGTTATTACGCTATAAAGTGGTTTCTAAAACGGAAATGCCATTTGATAGGATGTAGGCTATCTGAATGTAAGGTTCTGAATGTAGGCTAGGTCAGTGAGCCTTTACTTACTTTAGAATGTTCGTGTTTGAAAGTTTCAAAACAACTGGACAACCTGGGGGACTCTCCTCCAAGAAGCTTTGCCAGGGTGATGAAGCAGCCACCATCTCAACTGGCAGAGAACGCAGCAGGGTATTTCATCACCCTGTAAATGCTCTGGTCCCAAAGTGATGACATTACCCCTTCTGACCATAACTCACCAGTCACAACTGGTCACAACGCCTCACCCAACACTGGAAGGACCAAGAACTGCATAGAACACTTACCCCTCCAAAGGGAGTCAACCAACTCCACTTAATTTAAGGCCTAGCATTCAAATTCCACCCTCTGGGTGGGTGTTTGATTTGATCAGACAATTGCACCCCCATAAAAATCTATCTGTCCTATCTGTTGGTATATGGATCGACTTCCTTGTCATCTGTTGAATGTCCTCTTTCACTCACCCAGTAAAAGTTTAAAACTAATAACATTTTTACTAATAAAATTTTCTTTGGTTCCTTCTCAAATATGTTTAATTTTTAACATGGAGTTCCTCAAATGTTGACCTATCTTCATTGCCTTTCCTTTACTATTATATACATAATTATTTTAGAATTTATGGCTGATCATTATGTTATCTTAAATTCGTGGGGGGTGGGGCTTCTATACTTTTTGGATCTGTTACAACCTGGGATGGATTTCTATATTCATTTCTAATTTTAAGATGTCCTGGACCAGGACACCTGGGGGGCTCAGTTGGTTAAGCATCCGACTTCAGCTCAGGTCATGATCTCATGTCTCGTGAGTTCCAGCCCCATGTGGGGCTCTGTGCTGACAGTTCAGAACCTGGAGCTTGTTTCTGATTGTGCATCTCCCTCTCTCTCTGACCCTCCCCCACTTGTACTTTGTGTGTGTGTCTCCCTCTCAAAAATAAATAAACAATAAAAATTTTTAAAAAAAGATTCCCTGGACCCTGCAAATTATATAAATTCAAACCCTAAACTTAAGTGGAGATAGTACTATGGTTATGCATATAATTTTTTTGCCAGGAAAAGTCTAGGCTATGACAAGCTTTATTTATTCCTTATCTGATTGGATGAGGAATTCGTTTCCTACTCTATCTTTAAGTTAGAGGTAAGCTGTGACCTAGTTTTAGGTCAGTCTCCACATTCCCCTTCTTCCCTTGTCTTCTTCACTTCACAACCATTGAAATACACACTGCTTAGTTACATAGACAAGAAAACACCATCGTGACTGTTAGCTCATCTATACCTGCTTATCATTCAGATGTCAGTTTCTCTATTTTTAGAGTCAATGGATTTACCTTCTTGTAATGTCAGCTATATATGTAAGATGATATGTCATAATTTATTTAATATGCTTAGACTTATAGTCATGTGTAAATAGTTAGCCTTTAAAAACTCATAGCTACAAGGGTGCGTGGGTGGTTCAGTCCATTAAGTACCTGGCTCTTGACCTCAGCTCAGGTCTTGAATTCAGGGTTCTGAGTTCAAGCCTCATGCTAAACTAAACAGCAACCACCACCACCACCACCACCACCACAACAACAACAAGCCCTTCATAACTATATAAATCAAAGTATATATACTGTTTTAAGGAATAAACCGCAGATACTCTAAAAGCTGGACCTAGTGTTTTTGGGAAATCTACATTCTCTTTATCTAATCTTGGATGAAATACTCAGGAGTGTTTTGTGTTGTTTTGACAAGACTTTGTACTTGGAGACAAGAAACAGTTAATACAGAAGGACTATCCAAGTGTCAGGGGAAATTCAGGATAGCATCAAGACCTAGTAAGCTAACCAAAGGGAGTTTCTTATGCTTGCTGGAGCCCCATTCAACAGCAGAGGTATTGTCCACACCCCTATGTGCCTCTGGGGAATGTCTGGAGGCCCAAGGAACTGTTTTCTGGAAATATACAGTTTCTTTCTTTATAAAACTGCCGATTTTTTAACATTAAAGACACTTTATTGTTGACAAACTTTCATTTCTTTTTTTAATGTTTGTATGTCTGTTTATTCAAAGAGTATGCATGTGAGCAGGGGAGGGGGAAAGAGAGAAAGAGAGACAGAGAGAGAGGGAGAGAGTGGGAGAATCCCAAGCAGGCTCCACACTCAGCGTGGAACCCAACTCAGAGCTCAATATCATGAATCATGAGATCATCACCTGAGCTGAAATCAAGAGTCTGGTGCTTAACTGACGGAGCCACCCAGGCGCCTCAGATCCTTTCCTGTTTCTTAATCTCGGCAATGACTCTACACTCTTTGTACAAGCAAGTTTATGGTTAGTCAGTAAAGTGATCATCACAGGCATGATAGACAAAAGAAATCATCAGCATCATCATTTAATTAATTGATTCATTAAATTAAAAGACCAAATTGTGTTTGTTAAACACATCACGAGACAAATAGAGGATGGAATGGTAGCTGTGGCTGGATATGCGATGGCTGATGATACATGACAAATTAATTCTTATTATCACCATCGCCATCCCAATGAACACTTTACCAAAAGCAGGAATTCACCAATATACTTTTGTCATCCTTAAAAACTCTCTACTTGTTCTCTCCTCTCTGTCACTTCTTCTCCCTATATTTAAATGTCTTCTGACTCTTCCTAGGTCAAAAAATCTTATTAAAACAAACATAGGGTCATCTGGGTGGCTTTGTTGGTTAAGCATCTGACTTCAGCTCAGGTCATAGTCTTATGGTTCATGGGTTCAAGCCCCACGTCATGCTCCGCATTGTGGAGAGCCTGCTTGGGATTCTCTTGTTCCCTCTCTCTCTGCCCTTCCCCCACTCATGTACTCTCATCTCTCTCTGTGTCTCAAAATAAATAAATAAGCTTAAAAAGTTAAAAAGAAAACAGGCAAACAGGACTAGACAAGCGAACTGGTCAAGGAAGGAGCTGGCCATGGTGCCGGTGGTACTGTTGAGCCATTATTCCCTCACCAACAGACCAAGCTCCTGCTCTCTGATTGGCTTTCACAGCATCAGAGCACTGACTCAGGAACACCCTCAGTTCCAGAACTGCAACATATGATACCATGATCTGATTGCAGGAAATATCATCCCTGCTATAGTCAGGTAAGAACCTGAGGTGCCAGCAGGCAATTTTTTTTCCCTTCTAGCCAAAATCTCATTAAGCATGGCCTTTAGTACCAATTTAAAAAGCCAAACAAACACTAAACACAAATGTCTTTCCTTGTTCTGTGTTCTTTCCTTCTCTGGTGTTTGTGCCTCCAGTCTTATTTACTATGCTCTAGTGTTTTCTGCATTTTCTTTTCCTCTTTTTCTCCTTACTTAATTATGCTTTTTTTCCCGAAAGCTGAACTTCTTGCTCCTCCACAATGTTATTCTTCTGCTGCCCTGTGATGTATGTGTCTTATGCCTCCTGTTCCCAGCACTGTTGGAAGGACTAAGTTATTATGAAGCTCTTCAAACTGCAAAGTGGCAATAAGCAGGTTTAGAATAATTAAGAATCATTCTCAATTTCCTGCGGCCTCCCATTCGTATCCTTTCAGTTTTGAGGATTTCCTCATGCTCCTCCAAGCCCTTGTATTTATCCAGCTTAATATGGAAGTGAAAGCATTCTTGAGTTCTCAATCTTCTTTCCTCTGGCACTAGGCTCCTGTCTGTCTTTTCATGCATTTTTCATCTTCCATTAATATTTATCAAGCATCACAATATAGTGGGGACTGTATAGCAGGGAAACCATACGAAGCCACTTCAGCCACTGACGATGCAGAAAACATCTCCTCAGTAGCTCTTGACTTCTGTAATACCTTCCCTCTCTGCCTACTTAAAATCCACTTCCAACAGTCATTAAGCCTTAAGAGAAGCTTTATCACCTTGCTTGGAGCTTTGAGCTCCCCCTTGGATTATTATTCACCATTAGCTACTATTCGTTTATTCCTTGTTGCCATGAACAACATTTAGGGTTAAAAACCAACATATGAATCCAGAAAAGAATCTACCTGTGGTTATTACTAATCATCCCTATGTTTTGCAACCTTGGCCCATGACTGAACTGCACCATTGAAGAGGGTATTAGTTTGTAAGGGATTCCTTCTTATTCTGCCCCACAAATTAGTATTGCATTGTTTGTCATCAAAATATTCTTTCAGTACATCCTTGTCTTCCTAATGCACCATGGCTGGAAGATTATACAGAGCTAAGGGAGAGTGCACTGAAGCCATAGTCCCCTACCCAAAGAAGTCTGGAATGAGGGCACTGCCTTGGCCTCTGGAATTCAAGGATGTCTTCACATTCTCAAGCATCCTTTGCAGACTTCCCATAGGGAGAGAGCTTTGTTTTGATTGTGTCCCTGTGCATTCACAGCACAGCTACTGGGTGATGGTAGATACCTATGGGTATTCCTGGCTAAGTGTTGCTGGAGATTCATTGCAGGGAAGATGGTAAGGAGGGGGGGATTTGGTCCCATCTACCTCAAGATGTATTGTTCTCACTGTTCCAAGTGGTCAGTGTAAATCTCTATGCCAGATACTATTTTCAGGGGGTTCTTGTTAAACTGTCAGAAAATTCCTGAGAGGAACAACTAGCATCTCAGTAAAAAAACATCTCATAGCAATTTTATGTATTTATTTTCCTACTCTTAAAAATGCAGATGAATCCATATTTGGCATTTTTCTCATTTTCACACCTTCAGCTGAAAGGTAATTATTTTCTATTTACTAGCAGTGTAAAGGATAATATTCTGAGCTCAACGTAGATACTTTCCTTTCCTAAGTGTTGTCTGTAGGCTGATTTGAACATTTTGATATTTTACTATCAGGTGAGGAGGTAATTAAAGTAATATTTCATTATTTAGTTTTACTAAGGGTGCTGTAAGTAGAGATTCTGGCTTTTCATATACATTTTTAATTTTTTAGTTTATTTTGGTATAAGAAGGAAATGAGGGTGAATAAACATATGCTTACATAAAATTCTCCTGAAAAAATTGAAGAGGAATTTGTTTCGATAATGGTAAAAGTGCACGTAGATGTAAAACACAGGGTAAATAAGTAGTATGACCATATTGAAAATGGTTCAATCTTTTTGGGGACACTCAACAATTTTCTAGAAGTTCTCTGTGAGAAGATGCTAGAAAGGGTTAGAAAGAATTTCTTCCAAATGGCTCTGAAAGGCTAGAGGTTCTCTGAAATGATTTATTGATTTATTTATTTAAGATTTAGGTTGTGTTACAGCTAATTACAAAATGGGTCAGTTTAGTGCCACAAGTTGAATTCATTTAAATGATTACCTGCATGGGGGAGGCAAATAGAAAGGTGAGAGATGATGGCAAATGATCAGTTTATTTTTTTTCCCTACTTTTTAACAAGTTGAGGTTTTGTTTATATAGGACCTTGATTTCTCTGGAGAATAAATTAGAAACATATGGGAAAATTAATGTAAAGAAGCAACACAAGCCAGTACTGTGAGAAGAAATTGGAGCTTAGTGAACACAGAAAAGAATAGGAGAGTCTGGGACTCAGTATATCTCAAGCAGAACATTAATCTAGACCCTGTTTTAATGATATGAGGTAAATTATCACAAAGAAAAATTACATACTGTATCTGGAAAACATTTGGACTCATCATAAACTTCCTTATTTATGGTTTTAACATAGTTATGATGAATTAAGACTTTAGATAACATAATTAAACTTGACTTTGTATTCTACTAAGAGTTCTGTGGACTCAGTGAAATTATAGAAGCAATACTAGTAGAAAAGACTCACTAGAAGTCTTAAAATAGGAATGCCTAGAAAATACAGGTAATTAACCTTCTACTGTGCATATATTTCTCTTGGACCAGTTGACTGTTTTTTTTTTTTTTAATGTTTTATTTATTTCTAGGAGACAGAGAGAGAGAGACAGCGTAAGCAGGGGAGGGTCAGAGAGAGAGGGAGTCACAGACTGAAACAGGTTCCAGGCTCTGAGCTGGCAGTCAGCACAGAGCCCGACGTGGGGCTTGAACCCACGAACCGTGAGATCATGACCTAAGCGAAAGTCGGACGCTTAACCAACTAAGCCACCCAGGTGCCCCCAGTTGACTGTTTTTTAAGTTAATATCACACACACGCATGTGCGCACACACACATGTTTTCACAAAAGCTTTAAGTGAGCTTTAAGCCAGGGAATCCATTTTGCGATCCTCTTAAATAATAATCAGGGAGAAGGAATCTGGGAAATAAGCTAGTTATTGAACCATTAGTTTTGACGTTTTAGGCCTAAATTCTTCAAATTCAGATCCTCCCCTTCAAACATGTTATTGAGTTGTGATTGCTGGATGGAACTTATATGAGTCACTGATCGTAACTTTTTAGCTGCCCCTGAACAAAGTTGTGAATATCCCCACCGCCTCCAACCTGGTCCCAACTCCACCTCAGCTATTTTGTCTGTTAGGCACTCAGGGACCGTGTGAAATCCTGCTGAAAAAGTCCTCATGGAGTTTCATGGGAGTTTGATGAGAGAAATAGGGTTACTATTCCAGTTTTACAGATGGGGACATGGACGCTTAAAATGATTGAGTAACATGTTGGAAGTCATATGGCTAGCCATGTGAAAAGCTGCCCTTCATCCATGTTGGCCAGTTCCAGAGCTCTCATTCTGAACCTCCAGCTCTTTGCAATACTTTCGCTTCATACCGATGTGCAGCTGGAAGTGCAGCCTGGTGCTTTGGAGCACAGCAAATGTAAATGGCTCACGTGGTGGCTGAACCCATGACCTTGGGTTAGCACAGAGCTAATGAACTAATTCAATAGCAGAAGTGTATTATCCAGATTCCACTCATTTGATTTTTTTTTCAGCAGGGTATGCAAATCAAGTAGGGAAATCTGTTAAGACACACACATTGGACTATTTCAGTCAATCCTTTTTCTAGATCATTTTAAAGACTTCAATTTGGGTATATATACAAGTTGGCATGTGTGAATACATGCGTTTGTATTCATGTATGTGATATGTATGTGAGGACATGCAAAGACAACTGTAGAGGTGGAATGTGGACCTCATCATAATTGTACATTGGTGCATGTCCATCTGTTTATGTTCCCGTATAATTAACAAATATGAGTGTGTGGTGTGTCTATGTATGCATATAATGACCAAGGCATCGCTGATTTTGCATCTCACTTCTGGACTCTGCTTCCACTTGGAACCCTAATGACACAAAGATTGGATACTTTTGAATGAGAAATTCACTTTTGCACATTTAAAATGAAAACACAGTGACCCTGATTTCACAAGCAAATGTGGAGAAGTCTGAAGTTCTAGTCTCCTCCCTTCTTGAGTAACTTTGAGAATTTCTGCCTAAAGTTTCCAAGAAATCCTTTGCAGAATAAAAATATTAAGAAGGTATTATTTGGTTTCAGTCAGGCACATCGTTTTATTTACATTCCCATCAAACTAAAACATGAACACAAGAGGGGGTGTTAGCAACAGCTGAGGCTGGGCCCGGTGTTTGTGATGGGGGTGGTGCAAAATAGGAACAGCCTGCTCCTTCCAAGGTCTGTGATTTTCATCACAGATGAGAATTCTCATCACATCATGCGGACTGAAATGGAAGACAATCATATGTCAAGGAGGGAAGGGTAAGAGCCATTGTAACTATTCCTCTGTGATCTCTCCGGAAAAGGAATTGCTTTAGCGTCGCCAAGAATTTCTGAATCCAAGTTAGAAAGGGGAAAAAAATGAAAAAAAAAAAAAAAAAAGCTTGCCATGTTCTTAGTACCATTTGCCTTGACAGGAAAAACAACAGCATCTTGCCTCCTCAGCTTATTCCTCATCAGTGAACTCTTCCCCAAACAAGACACTCCACATCAGCCATTTGGGATCCCTTCCATCAGTGTGTAATGAGCTCTTCCGCGCCGTTTGTACTCGCTGCAAAGTGTACGGGAGCCAAGAGCAAGGAGTTGGTAATCTGGGCACCCACAGTTGTGATGAGGCATCTTCAGTGTAATCGTCCAAATCAAATATTTGGCTGTGCTTCTTCGGATGCGATATCTCATATTGTCACTGGGGAACTGGCAGAGGAGAAGAGCCCACGCTGGAGGAGCGGCGTAGGAGGGAGGGAGGTGGGGGTGGGGAGGAAGAGCCCTTCCTGCCTCTCTGTCGCCCTTTGTTTGGCCAGCCAGCTCAGTCTAAGGCTGCTGCGCCACTTGGACGAGGGCCAAACTCACATCAAGCTAACAAGGAATGAGGTCGGATTTTCCTTCAAGCAGCGAAGACTTTAAATAGCAGCCCTCAAGCACCTAGTATGTGACCGCTCCCTGACATTCTCTGCTTCTGTGCTCTTGTCCGTGATGGGGACGCGCGGACATGCTTTTGAAGAGCACCTTCTGGTCAACATCGTGGTTGTCACATACGTGATTTCACTTGGTTGTTAAGACGACTCTCGATGACGGCATCAGGATATCGCTATGGAACTGTCTGTCAGTTCCTTAGGGTCCTAAGACCCCCGGAGGGTTAAAGGCTCAACAAAAATCAGGGAAGATAGTTTAAGAGTCTGTGTCCATGGCCATGGCCTGTGCTACTTCTCCATCTGCAGTGATCGCTTCTGGAGAAATAAGTGAAATTTTAGGGAACATCCAGCCTCATCACATCAGTGTGCCACCCTCTGCCACACAGTTTTAAAATGGGAAAGCCCCTGTGGGTCTTTTCAACATCTGCTACAAAATGATATTTTTATTTGTACATCTTTTCTTTTCTGGATGGGAGGGAAGATTGATTCAGCAGGAATTTTTTGTTACTATTTCTGTGTGACTCACTCCATGATTTCAGTCGTGTCCAGCTTGGATGGACTGGGCTGACAAATTTGGTTTGCATGTTCCCATAGGTATCACCTTGGTCCCTTGGTCCTCAATCGTACTGGGCTCTGTTTTGCCTGTTCTCATGGGTTCAAAGGTTCATCCAGAGAACCTATAACCTCATGCTGACCTTTAGCCTAGTGGCTCATGTGTTTCAATCCACTGACACACTTTCTTGTTTGGCCTGCCTATCTGTAGTTCAGAATATCTCCTGTCCTTCAACTTTCCATTGCTGTGTTTCACCCACCTGCTGGGACACATTGTTGCTCTTTTTCGACCTCCTGATGCAATTTTTGCATTTTCCTGCTTATTTATTATCAAATGTTTTTGACATGTCTTTCTGCCTCCTGGTCCCCAGAAACTGGCCAGGTCTCCTAGATTTTATCTATCTAAAATTACATTGTTAATTTTTAGATTCTGCTGTCTCTCAAGGCTTCTGCATCTTAACATAGTTACTTCTACTGGGTAAGTCCATAAATTGCTCAGAATATAATGAAGAAAATAGATTCAGGTTACAATGGCTCTTGACAGTAGACCGGGTTGTTTGAAATTTCTTTTTAATGTTTATGTTTTGAAAAAGAGACAGAGAGTCAGGGAGAGGCAGACAGGGAGGGAGACACAGAATCCCAAGGAGGCTCCACACTCCAAGCTGTCGCACAGAGCTCAAAACAGGGCTCGAACACACAGACTGGGGGAATATAACCTTAGCTGAAGTCAGACGCCTGACTGACTAAGCCACCCAGAAGCCCCTAGATTGGATTGTTTTAGATCTGATAAAGTGGGACATAATAAGCCATGGTAGACCCTTGAGCAGGTAAATGAGCCAGTGCAGGAATGTTTAAAAAGAATAATGTAGCCTAAATATGGAGAATAGATTGAAGAATAGAGCAAAATAGTAGAAATCAATATAAAGTTATTTCAGTAGGACTAAAGAAAATGGCAGATGGGATTGAGAAGGCAAAGAAACGGAGGTATATTTCCAAAGACAGAGTAAAAACAATTCTTTCATTTATTTCTTCATCACATACTCGTTTAGTGATCTAACACAAATTTAGTTAGCATATGTTTATGGATTAAAATATACCCTCCAAGGGGCGCCTGGGTGGCTTAGTCGGTTAAGCGTCCGACTTTCACTTAGGTCATGATCTCACGGTTCATGGGTTCGAGCCCCGTTTCCGGCTCTGTGCTGACTGCCAGCTCGGAGCCTGGAGCCTGTTTCAGTCTGTGACTCCCTCTCTCTCTGACCCTCCCCTGCTCACGCTGTCTCTCAATCTCTCTCCTAGAAATAAAAAAAAATATTAAAAAAAAAATAAATAAATAAAATATACCCTCCAAGATTCATATACTTAAGTCCAAGCCCCAGTATCTCTGAATGTGACCTTATTTGGAAATAGGGTCCTTGTAGATATAATCAGTTAAGATAGGTTGTACTGAATAAGGTGGTCCCTTAATCCAATATGATTGATGTCCTTATAAAAAGTGGAAATTTAGGGGTGCCTGGGTGGCTCAGTTGGTTGAGCATCTGACTCTGGCTCAGGTCACGGTTTGTGAGTTTGAGCCCTACTTTGGGCTCTGTACTGACAGCTCAGAGACTGGAGCCTGCTTCAGATTCTGTGTATCTTTCTCTCTCTCTGCCCCTCTTCTGTTGTATGCTCTGTCTCTCTCAAAAATAAATAATAAAAACTTTAAAAATTAGAATTAAAAAAATAAAAAGGGGAAATCTGGACACAAACAGACACATTCAGAGGGAAGATAACTTGGCAAGGCACAGGTAGAAGATGGCTATCTGAAAGCCAGGAAGAAAGGACTGAAACAGACTCTTCCCTACAACCCTCAAAAGAACTAACCTTCCAACACCTTGACTTGAGACTTCCAGCCTCCAGAACTTTGGGACAATACATTTCCATTGTCTAAGGCACCCAGTTTGTGGCATTTTTTTACAGCAGCCCTAGCAAATCAATACAAGATTGAATGTGACACTTCTAGATCCTGGCTTGGGGTGGGGAGCATGTCTACTACTCTGAAAAACAACTTGAGCAATTGTAATGGCAAATCAGAATGTACTCTATTGAGTGATATTATAGTATTGTCTGGGGATGTGAAAGAAGTTCCATTAGGGAAGGGCATTTGATCTGGGTTTTAAAGGATGGGCAGGCATTTGTGACAAAGTGGAAGGAGCATTCCAAACAGAGATAAAGACAAGAAACCTTCAAGAACTAGCAAAAAGCAAGGACATGAGCAAGGTGAAGGGTATGTGCGGCGGGAGAGAGTTAAGAGGTGAAGATGGATGAGTGTAGGCTAAAATAAGGATAGCTTGGCTAAGTGGTTCAGATTCGTATCCTGCAACCAGTTAGAAATAATCAACATTTGAAAATCAGGCCAATGGGATGAGTAATTATGAATTTTTTGGAGGCTAATCTTAATGACAATGGTGGAGGGAATGGGAAGAGACTGGCAGCAAAGGGCTCAGACAGGAGGCTCCTTGGGTGCCCAGGTGAGAGATTATCAGGTGAGGACAAGGCAGTATCAGGAATGGATAGAGAGAAAAGGCAGGAATCCAGGTACATCTGTGAGAAGCAGCTTGAGATGAAACTATAGATTAGATGGTAAAGGATGGGTGCTTGGGTGGCTCCGTTGGTTAAGTGTCTGACTCCTGATTTTAGTTAAGGTCATGGTCTCATGGTTCATGGGATTGAGTTCCTCATTGGGTTCTCTGTTGACAGTGTGGAGCCTGCTTGAGGTTCTCTCTCTCTCTCTCTCTCTCTCTCTGTGTGTGTGTGTCCCTTCCCCTCTCCTGCTTTCTCTCTCTCTCTCTCAACAACTATATATATACATACACATACATACACATATGTATGTATATATAGTGACATGGGTTGAAGACAATAATAAATTGTCCTGAAGTTGTTGTCCTGAAGGATTTAATGCAGTACTCAGCAAATAGGAGAGACTCAATATTATGTTAATTATTTATATGGCTTCCAGTCTCCCCAGGTAGGAACTGAGCTGTAAATATAAGAGAATTTGTTTGGAGGAGGATTTGGAAGGCATGAGTTTGATTTGCGCCTTTATTCATTCAAAATGTACATGAGTGTCTGCTCTCTGCCAGAGATTGACAATGGGTAGGGCTTTTCTTTTAAAACAAAATAGATTATCAAGAATATTTTTGAGAATCTGTAAAAAGCACATATTGCGATGCTAAGAATATTCTGACTTGTAGTTGACTCACAAAAACAGAGAAACAAACAAAAAATAGAAACAGATAATTTCCATACCACATAATGTATTCCAAAGCATTGAAAAGTTTTTTTTTTTAATTCAAACGACTAAATTCATTTTTTAAAAAAATGTCCAATTCAAATCTTGGATACTGAAACTTAACATAAATAGTACATATGCCAAAACATCCACTAAACCAAATGAAAAAGAAGAAAATCTCCAAAATAATTATAGACTAATCTGATTGAGGAGAGATGTAAAAAATCTTGCCATCAAATTTTCAGATGCGAGAGGCTCCAACCCCCCTTTGTCTTGTTGTCACAAGAGATAGGCTGTCACCCTTAGCTTCTGAAACCAATGTCTCCACAACAGCACTGGATCTCATCCTTCATCAGGGTGAATCCCAAATCATTTGAACCCCTTCATGTCAGTTTTCTTCCCATGAATACTCAACTGTCTCCCATCCTATAAAAGCTCTGTCCCCAGGTTCCCTTCTCTGCGTCCCTCATTTTACTGTCTCACAGTCATACTTCCTGACAGTGTCCATTTGTCTACAGATGCATTTTTCCTAACCAACTCTGTCTTCCTGCTCCATTCCCACACTTAACCCAGGGCAGTCGTCTCCTGATCAACTTACACTGGAAGCCGTGAAACTGTTTTTTGGGTATACTGGTGAAACACATGGGTTTGACACACTAGCCATTCCCAACTTTGTCTCACTCAAACTTTTAGTCACCTATGTTACCAATGACCACAATCTTTTTTTGGAAACAATTGCACCCTGTGTTGCTTTTCTTTAAATTTCTCCAGTTGTTCTCTTAAACACCTCTCCCTGATCTTTTTTCCTTAATTCAACACTCATGTCACTGGTTCTCAAGCTTTAATATTAATAAAAATCACGATGGCCTCACCATAAGAGATCCTTATGTACCTTTAACAGGCATTAATTTGATCCAAGATCAGGTAAACTCTTGAGAATCCTGAGCCCTGGTCTGTTGTCATTCCACCAGCTCTGCTAAGAGATTTCATTTACTCCTGTGGCTTTATTCTATTCTAGATCTGATGCCTGACTCCTCAAACTCTACCTCCATTCTACAACCACATAGAGTTTCTGAAGCTGGTAGCCAGATATTTACAGAGTTGTCAACTTGAGTATGTAGATCCATATGGATTATAGGCTCTTCAGACTTTAGATGCCCCCCACCAAACCCATGATGGCCTCTTCTCGGCATGAATGGAGGAGAACGGGTAGTTGGCCAGGAGAGACATCAGTACTTCCTTCCTGAGTCCTCACTTACCAAGTCCACTTGAGTCACTTCCTAAGGAGCTACTGAATTTACTTCCATCTGTGATCCTAAGGATCTGCTCCAGGGCTCTGCATTTCCAATGTTGTCAGCCTTTAATTCCTTTTTCACACCATGGTCAGAGACATTGTCCCAAAGTGATCTGACTAAGTCTCTCTTGTGTTATAGGGGCCTCCCAGTGCCCGTAAAAAGACTTCTTAGCAGAGCTTGTCCTATCCATGGATAGCCTCTGATGACCTCTGACATTGCACTTCCAGATTTCCCAACCTATGCCCCCCATGTGATAATAAAGTTCTTTGGGTGTTTTTTTGTTTTGTTTTGTTTTGTTTTTTAAAGATCTGCGATGCTCATCCCATCTCAAAGATATAGCACAGGGCTTTTCTTTGTCTCCTGCA
Organism: Proteles cristata cristata; assembly: GCA_017311185.1. Classification (NCBI taxonomy): domain Eukaryota; kingdom Metazoa; phylum Chordata; class Mammalia; order Carnivora; family Hyaenidae; genus Proteles; species Proteles cristata. The sequence continues at coordinate 911,640 of JAESUZ010005368.1, forward strand.
TGTTTGTTCCAGTGCATCCTGCAAAGCTTATCTTGTACTTCAATTCCTCTGGGAATTTTAAATAAAATTCTTGGTTCTTTAATTCTTGATTTTTTAGGCCCCTGACATATTCTTCCTTTATACCCTATATATCATTATCATAAAATCTGTTCCTTTTATTATATTTATTTAACTATGTGCAGACTGTAAGCTCATTAATGTGAGAGTTTATGATTACTTACTATCCCCTGTTAGTATCTTGCATCCTGCTTAGTTTGGTGGACAGTCAATAATTAATTGTTGGATAAAGGAATAAATAACCCACCTTGATGAATGGCAAGTGCATGTTTTTGTTTCCCATGTAAAAAGACAAAATCTCATCAGAAGAAAGCTTATTGCCCTTTATCCTATCTAGAATGTGGAAGGGATTCTTAGAGGTACAACCCTGTGACCATGAGGATGAAAGTAAAAATAAAATAAAAAGTCAGAGAAAGAACTAAAAAGGAGCCAGAGTTGTGGCTAGCATCTTTAAGCACCTTCTCAGCTGTGGATTACTATATCTAGATCTGATGTTACTTGAAAAAGATAATTTCTTGCATAATTAATTAAGCCATTGTCAACTGAGTTTCTGTTATTTGCTATCATAAGTATTGCCAACTTTCACCTTCTTAATCCAAATCGTGGATATAAATGTTGAATAATAAAGACTATGGTTTTTAAACAAAATATTGATTGCACTATCACATAGCCCAGGTGACAAATTTTTTCCATAAAGACTAGAGGTAAATATTTGAGACTTTGCAAACTAGATGATCTGTTGTAACTACTTAGCTCTGCTGCTGTAAGGAAAAATGGTCATAGACCAAAGGTGTGGCTGTGTTTCAATAAAACTGTATTTACAAAAGCAGGTGGCAAAACAGATTTAGCCCATGAGCTGCAGTTTCCAGATCCCTGATTTAAACCGATGTTATTTAGTTCTTCCTAGTTATTGGAAGCTTTCTTCAAATAAATATTAGGAAGTAGCACCAAAAATACTATAATGTGAGTTGCTCTAGTTGAAATAACACAAGCTAATCTCTTTTAATTATTACAGTTAAATATTAATTAATTTTTCGATCATTTTCCAAATAAGGCATGGGTCCTTTTAAATTCAATTACCCTGTTCCCATTGTGCTATTTTCATTAATTTTATTTTTTTTAATGTTTACTTTTTATATTTTGAGAGAGAAAGAGAGACAGAATGTGAGCAGTGGAGGGGCAGAGAGAGAGGGAGATACAGAATCTGAGGCAAACTCCAGGCTCTGAGCTCTTAGCACAGAGTCTGTCATAGGGCATGAACCCACAAACTGTGAGATCATGACCTGAACTGAAGTTGGATGCTTAAGTAACTGAGCTTCCCAGACACCCCCCATGAATTTTAAATCTATGTATATTGAAACTCCACAAGGCCTTGTTATTGCTATTATACAGTTAAGATTCTTATAAATTTACCAAAATGTCTATCCTTTTGTTTGTTTATTCTTTCTTTCATTTCTGTTTCCACTTAGGGTCATCATCCTTCTGCTTGAAACAAATCACTTTAGTATCACTTTCTGTGTGGGTTTACCAATATGATATCTGTTCTTTCTTGTTTGAAAATATCCTCTCTCATTTAAAAAAAAACATTATTTTAACGTTTATTTATTTTTGAGACAGAGAGAGACAGAGCACAAACTGGGGAGGGGCAGAGAGAGAGGGAGACACAGAATCTGAAATAGGCTCCAGGCTCTGAGCTGTCAGCACAGAGCAGGACACGGGGCTCGAACCCACAGACTGCGAGATCATGACCTAAGCTGAAGTTGGCCACTTAACTGAGTCACCCAGGTGCCCCTCCTCTCTCAGTTTTGAAGGACCATTTTGCTGAGTATAGAATTCTAGTTAAGTGTGCTTTTTGGATACATGACTGGACATCTCTCACTACTCAGTAACTGCAAGTATGACTTCTAGCTGATTCTCTCCTCTCATTTTGCAATTTTAATAACACATATGTTAGACTTTTCAACTTAACCTGTGTGAACTTAATGCATTTTTTCATTATTTTCTAGTCTTTATCTGTTTTCTCTGTGCATTACTCTGTTTCTTCCTGAATTGTCCTCTAGCCCATTCTCACTTTAGCTTCATACATTCTATTATTAAACTCATTCATTAATATCTTAATTATATTCATTGTATATATTTTTATGGTTCTAGAGTTGAAAATGTTTTTCATCTTTAAAAATTTTAAATTCTCTTTTTTGAGCAAATGAATCAGAATTATGTAAATGTTTTTAACTGTAATAGGTGGGTCTTCTTCATCTGTTTTTTTTTTAATTTTTAATTTTTTAAAATTTAGTGTCTTGTTTGTTAGTAGGTCTTGGACTGAGCTGAAAAATTCTCTTCTAATCCAAGGGTGGGAAGGGTTCACTATTGTGCCACACTTATAAACATTTATGGGGACTTTAAGATTGAAAGATAAAGAAGAGGTCACTGCTAATTATATCAAGTTGGTGTACAATATAGGAAAAGTTTTCGTTCTCAGGAAGACTCAGACTTAGGGGTTCACGGCTAATGAGTCTATGGTTGTCTGTGTAAAATAAGTGTTCCCTCCTCTCATCTACTATGGCTTATCAGGGTATAAGGCTTGGTGAACACAGACTGGACTGGATTTCAGACCCTACTCTTTGTTTCAGTGAAGTGCCTTTGTGTAGTTTACAACCTAAACAGGCTTTCATTGGGTACCACATGCAGATTATCATACAATCAGTCTGAACCACTAAGTCTATAGGGACTCCAGAAATTTATCAAGCCTATCTTGAGAATATGAGGTCTGGATCTACTTAGTCTAGAAGGTTATTAGTTTTTCATATAATTACAAAGTATCTTATACTTTAATATTACAAATATACTTTTTATAAGTTAATAACATATTAATTTATGTGTTTAAATTTACTCTCAAGTTAGTTAACATACAGTGTAGTCTTGGTTTTAGGAGTAGAATCCAGTCATTCATCACTTACATATAACACCAAGTGCTCATCCTTACAAGTGCCCTCCTTAAAGCCCATCACCCATTTTCCCCATCTCCATCCCCATCAGTCCTCAGTTTGTTTTCTGTATTTAAAAGTCTCTTATGGTTTGCCTCACTCTCTGTTTTTATATTATTTTTTTCCTTCCCTTCTCCTATGATCATCTGTTAAGTTTATCAAATTTCACATGCTAGTGAAATCTTGTGATATCTTTCTTTCTCTGTCTGACTTACTTCGCTTAGCATAATACCCTTTAGTTTCATCTGTGTTGTTGCAAATGGCAAGATTTCATACTTTTTCATTGCTGAGTGGTATTCCATTGTATACATATATAAACCACATCTTTTTCCATTCATCAGTTGATGGACACTTGGGCTTTTCCTATAATTTGACTATTATTGATAGCACTGCTATAAACATTGGGGTGCATGCACCCCTTTGAATCAGCACTCCTGTATCTCTTGGGTAAATTCCTAGTGGTGCAATTACTGGGTCATAGGGTAATTTTACTTCTAATTTTTTGAGGAACCTGCACACTTTTCCACCAACAGTGCAAGAGAGTTCCCCTTTCTCCACATCCTCATCAACATTTTTTTTATTTTTGAGATATAGAGAAAGTGAATGAGAGTGAGGGAGGGGCAGAAAGGCAGAGACAAAGAATCTAAAACTAGCTCTTCATTGACATCAGCGAAGATCAACTCAGGCTAGAACTCACAAACCATGAGATCAGTACCTGAGCTGAAGTCATACGCTTAACAGACTGAGCCACCCAGTGCTCCATAAATATACATTTCTTAATGTGATGTTAAATTTTGTGATACAACTAAAGATGTAAAAAAATACATTTAAATATTCTAATGTATTACCAAAAGTTCACATAAAACATTTTCAGAAGTGTTAGTTGGGGGAAATTTTGTACAGGCACAGGTAGTTAATATCAAAAGCCTCTGCCAATTTCTTCCATTTGTAGGATAATCTTTTCTGTTGAGCAAATAAATAACACTTCTAAAGAGACAATTATGACAAAAATGACAATTATGTAGGAGAAAGAAAATTACTGGAGCAGTTTCGTGGACTGCATCCAGGTACAAGAGCCCATTTACTGAAGCTGAATATAGAGCCTGTGCAGTAAGCCTTTTAGACAGTTTCTAAAAGGAAATAATAAATAACCAATAGGAGCAGAAATGATTTTTAAAGACTATCCTAATTTCCTGATGAGTGGATCTTACATATTGATATGCTGTATCAATATATTTATTCATATTTTTTCTTTGATAATTCAGTGTTGGAGTTAAGATGTACTGTTAGAATATCAAACTCTAAGAGATCTTAAGAAAAAAAATCATCTGAGGTCAAGAGGAGAATTTTCACACTTACCAAGGACTTCATTCAAATAGTTATTTCTTCCCCTTTCTTGTCACCTTTAAGAATTGCAAAGGGTCAATTCTGATGTCTGTTTAATCAAAACTACTTAAATGAAGAGATTCCTACCATAATTTTTCAAAAGAGCCATTTCAGAGGAAGTCTGTAAGAAGACTCAAGAATTGACCTTTGTGCTGCTATTAAATGAATAATTGGGGAACAGTTCCGAGCCTCTCACATCTAAGTGTAACTTGACATATTATCTTAAGTTTTGAAATTTAATTCACATGGGAACTTCTTTATGAAGCCTTCACTGATTCTCCTCTTGCCTTAAAGCTTGCTGCTTAATGCTCTCCAACACTTTATTTTTACCTTGCCTTTTGAAACTTGCTGTTTTGCTCTACAAGTTATTTGTACACCTATTGCTCGTCACCTTCATAGGTGAAGTTATAATTTTATATGCTTTCTGTTTTGAATAAAGTTATTTGTGGTATTCTTATTTGTGAGGATAGATTAGGTCATGCTTAAGTTAAAAATCATCTCACAGCGGTGCCTGTGTGGCTCAGTCGGTTAAGCATCCAACTTTGGCTCAGGTCATGATCTCACGGTTCGTGACTTTGAGCCCAGTGCCAGGCTCTGTGCTGACAGCTCAGAGCCTGAAGCCTGATTCGCATTCTGTGTCTGCCTCTCCCCAGCTCACACATTCTCTCTTTCAAAAACAGAATAGAAACACACACACACACACACACACACACACACACACACACATACACACACACATACATATACATATATATGTATATGTATGTGTGTGTGTGTGTAAATCATCTCACAGGTCCCAGTTTTTCAACAGCAACAAATACTGTTTTTTTTGTTTTTTACCCACACTGCTTGTCTGGTATGGGCAGAAGTGCACATTCAGAGATGTAGACTGAAAGTTTCTACAACTTTCTAGCTTCATCATTTTGAAAATGAGGCTTCCTCAGTTGCCACGGCAGAAGAGGCATCTGGGGAGTCCCTTGCCTTGCAAGCAACACATGTTGCTTCTGCCCTCAGCCCAATGGCCAGAAGCAGACAGATGGTTTTCTGGTGTATGTGAGAAATGAATGTGAGTAACTGGAGTATTTGATCACTGTCTAAACCACCTACTTACCTCAATGCTGCTCGATTTCTCTAGTGGGAACTTGGACCCAGAAATTCACTGAAACCTACTTCACCTCAGAGACTAAGACAATTGACTTGAAGAGAATTGTGCAGAACTGGAGAAAAGTAGCCACAGAAGTTGATAAAATTGTCATTGCCATTTTCCAAAGGGAATTTACTCTTTCTCTGAGTGACAGTGAGCAGCAAAGATCCACCAAAACTCAAAAGTTGTAATAAGAGAGTGAACTGCGATCTATTCCTCAGTTTTCATGTGGCATTATCCCTGTGTGTTTGTGTCGTAACTTGAAATTATCCTTTTCTTGGGAGAATACCGGTCATACTGGATTAGAGTCCCCCCCAATTAACTCATCTTCACTTAAACCAAGAAGATTGCATTCACAGGTGCTGGAGGGTGGCTAGGACTTCAACATATCGTTTTGGGGCACACAATTGAACCCATAGCAGTATATATGAGATATATATCTATTATTGAGTATTATAATATATTTAAAAACATTTTTAAGTATATTTATTTATTTTGAGAGAGTGAGTGGGGGAGGGGCAGAGAGAGAGGGAATGAGAGAGAATCCCAAATAGGCTTTGCATCAACAGCCCCAAGCCTGATACAGGGCTTGAACCCATGAACTGTGAGATGGTGACCTGAGCTGAAACTAGGACTCAGAGGCTAAACCGACTGAGCCATCTAGGTGCCACTTATGATACATTTTTATTAATATATATTACATATTAGAACTGTCATATATAATATATATTAGAACTATCATATATATATAAAACATAAATGTACCAACAAGCAACAATGAAAGTAATGATAAAAACAAAGAAACAAAATGCATAAAAACTTGAATGTCTATCAACTGAAGACTAGCGAAATAAATTACAGCCTTATACATACTCAGAATATTATGCAACTGTTTAAGCAAATGAAGTTAAATCTCCATATATTTCACTAGAAACATATCCATGACATTTCAAATGAGGAAAAAAAAGTTAAAAATGATATGTAAAATATAGAACTTCCAGTTTCATCCTGGCAATGTAGGGAAGCTGAAAATAGCCCACATTTATTATTTTTTAAAATAAAAAAGCTGGACAAAATGTAAGTGAAAATCTTGCCTTAAGCCCATCAGAGAAATGAGGTTGCAGGACACAAGGAACAGGAAATCTGGGGAGCAACAGGTACTTGCCGCCACACATAAAGCTTACGTTAGAGGTCACCCCACAGATGGGGCACCTGGGTGGCCCAGTTGGTTGGGCATCCGAGTGCAGCTCGGGTCATGATCTTGTGGTCCCCGGGTTTGGGCCCTGCGTGGGTTCTGTGCTGACAGCTCAGAGCCCAGAGTCTGCTTCAGATTCTGTGTCTCCTCCTCCTTCTGCCCCTCTTCCACTCATGCTCCATCTCTTTCTCTCTCAAAAATAAATGAACAAAAAAAAAATAGGCATCATCCCACAGATCCCAGTTTTTCAACCATAACATATACTTTTTTCACCTCTACTGCCAACAGCCAGGTAATCTGGGGGAGACACTGCGGACACGTTGAGTCAGTAGGAATATTCAACAGAAACTTCTTCACAAACTATAACAGACTGGGTGTAGCTAGTGTGAGAGTGTGGACGAGTCTGTGGTTACGGACATAGGGAGTATCGTACACTCTTGCAGGCTTACTTTCTTTCTGTGAACTCCCTGGGTCTTGACAGAAGGAGAAAGAGTAGTAACAGTCATGACCTGGACCATGACTCGTTGAGTTTCTAGCACTACTACCAGGAAACCACTGTTACTCTCTTGAAGGCTTGCTTTTTTTCTGTGAACTCCCTGGGTCTTGACAGAAGGAGAAAGAGTAGTAACAGTGGTTGCCTGGTAGTAGTGCTATAAACTCAACGAGTCATGGAGAAGGAGCTGGTGTGAGCAGCTATTCCTAGGGGAGAGCAGGGGACACATGCTTGTCCCAGCATTACAGGCAGGGACACTTGTGAAGGCCACACCCTCTGCAAGTAGGTTCAGCCCAGGCCCACCTCATACTGAAGCTTCATCAGGACCTCAAAGAACATACCTGTCTCCCATCCTCCAATACCACGCTAACAGGCATCACAGAAGTAGCAGGAGAATGCAACAAGAAGAGCTAAAGAGACAAATTCTCTGGGGGAGCATTGCTATGGTGGCCCAAGGGCATTCGGGAAACAGCCATTGACAAACCATGTCTAGTAAAGCAGCCCATTAAACCCCTCCACAATCATCACAATTAGACTCAAACATGGCAGAGATGTTAGAGATATCACGCAGGACATTTATATCTTTTTTTTTTTAATGTTTTATTTATTTCTAGAGAGAGAGACAGCGTGAGCAGGGGAGGGTCAGAGAGAGAGGGAGTCACAGACTCTGAAACAGGCTCCAGGCTCCGAGCTGGCAGTCAGCACAGAGCCGGACGTAGGGCTCGAACCCACGAACCGCGAGATCATGACCTAAGCAAAGTCGGATGCTTAACCGACTAAGCCACCCAGGTGCCCCTCACGCAGGACATTTAAAATCACTGCAAGCAATATGTTAAAATCTCTAATGGAAAAGGTAGACCACATGTATGATCAGATAGGTAATTCATTCAGAGAGTGAAACTATAGAAGCATAGAAAACTGGTCATTGTAAACACAGTAATAAAGAATTTCTTTGAAAAGCCCATTAGTGTACTTGAAATAGCTGAAGGAGGACGCAGTGAACTTAGATATATTGATAGATATTACACATTTGGAAACCCAAAGCGAAAAGACACCGGAAGAAATTAAAGAATAGGGTATCCAAGAGCTGCGAGATAATCTTACATGGACTAAAATATTCTGTGGGGCTACAGAGAGAATGTTCTTATGTGTCTGCACAGTTAGAACTTACTAAGCAAGTTTTCAAACTTGAGATCTGAAACTTGGAAACTGGCCCAAAAGATAAGTCTTATAAGTTAATTTATGACTGAATACAGTTACCTTCCCAGAATATTTACATTCTGATAGTTCTGGTAGTGGGGAAGACCCAGGAACATGGTGATATTTCTGAGTTGTAGAGCTGGAGACACTGATCCTAGCTTTCTTTTGATGGGTTATTTTACATTCTAAGGTGTTCCAGTAAAAACCTGGGATCCTTTCTACTATGTTTCAAATATAATCTTAACATTGCTTTAAGGAGAAACAGTGTATTTATATAGCCTTAAAATATTGCTGTCAAATATATATTAATTACTGTGATGGTATTAACATATGCCCACAGATTCTTTGAAATTTTTCCCTTCCAGAGGAGGAACTTGACTTCTCTTTTTTTGAGTGTAGGTTTGGACTTAGTAATTCACTTTTAGTGAATGGAGTATGAGAAGGTAAAACCAGTAACTACAGTGGAGAAATCTGGCAGACAAAACCTTAACCAAGCTATCAAAGTTGACATCACAAGTAATAAAGCATCTTTATACCAAATATTCCCAGATATGATACATTGAATAGGGCATTTCAACTTTATAATGTTCTTCCCCCAAATCCATAAACTAGTCTAAACATGAGAAAACATCAAATAAGCTTAAATTGAGAGTCATTCTACAAAATAAACTGATGTATTTTCTTCAAAAGTGTGAAGGTCATGTAAAACAAGGAAAGACTGAGAAATTATTACAGATTTGAGGAGACCAAAGAAAGCAAATGCACTGTGTGATCTCGGATTAATTCAGCAATAGAAAAAAGAGATAGTGAAAAAACCAACAACCTGTAAAAAAATCAAATTATGTCTATAGTTCAGTTAATGTAATTCTTAGTTTAGATAGGCATGCCACAATCATGTAGGAAGTTTACCATTAGGGGACCTGGATAAAGAATATTCAAAACCTCTCTGTGATACCTTTGCATCACATGTGTCAATCAAAAAAATAATAATTTCAGGGCAGCTGGGTGGCTCAGTTGGTTGAGTATTTGACTCTCGATTTTGGCTGAGGTCATGATCCCAGGGTGGTGCGTTCGAGCACTGCAGTGGGCTCTGCACTGAGAGAGGAACCTGCTGAAGATTCTCTCTCTCCTTCTGTCTGTCTGTCTCTCTCTCCCTCAATTCCCCCTGCACCTTTGCCCCGCTCGTGTGCATTCTCTCTCTCTCTCTCTAAAATGAAAACAGAATGTTAAAAATTGAAAACCAAAAGTTGCAAAATATGTATAGTATAATCTGCTTAAAAATTTTTTTAATGTTTATTTTTGAAAAAGAGAGACACACACACACAGAGTGTGAGTGGGGGAGGGGCAGAGAGAGAGAGACACACACACACAGATTCCAAAGCAAGCTTCAGGCTCAAGGCTGTCAGCACAAAGCTTCAGACTTATGTACCATGAGGTCATGACCTGGACCAAAGTTAGAGCTTTAACCAACTGAGCCACCAAGGTGCTCCTAGCACAATCTCTTTTAAAAAAATAAACCAAAAATGGAAAACGTGTATACTTCTATAAGCACGGACAATGGTGTACTAGTATACATATCGAAGTGTGTAAACATCTCTATAGTGCTTGATTTGTACAAGGAACATAAATTTCTCTTCTCTGAATAACATACGACAGTCTTCTGCATTTTTTATCTAAAATCTATTAAGAAAAAAATGCAAACATAATAGATTATTGTGTGAAAATCACTGCAGTAGAATTAGATTTGGGACATCCTAACTCCACCACTCCCTAAAACTTTGAGACATTTCTTAAAAAAAACTCCAAGTTTCACTGCTTATATGATCATAAGAATGGCACATTGCTCATTTAATGTTTACATATTTTCTCTTAAGTTTACAATTACATTACCAAGAATTCTCATGAATAATATTCCAAAAAATAACACTTATGTAACACCAACATTGAAAATATGGTTTATTAGGTTTCATGTTTTAGGACCAACTACTAGACAAAGCTTAAATGACCCAGTAGTAATAATAATCATAATAATTAAAAATAATAATAATGACCATAACCCAGAATATAATTAATGTAGGAACAGAAAAGTAGCTTTGAGCTTGAGAAAAATTGAGTATGCTAGTGAGGAGAGAGGGGAAGTGAAAGGAAATATAGAGGGAATGGTATTTCTCTTCCAAATAAGGAGTCAGAAAATGCTTTGCTAAAATCATAGGTAGAAATAAGGTTTAAGTGTACTGTTTAAAGTTTTATGGGTCACTATAGTCATACCTAAGAAATATTGGAATGAAAAGGGGGTGATAAATTGGGCCACATTTCTCATTTTTCATAGTAAAGTGCTAGTAGATAATGCTTCATGTTAACATATCAAGAATTACCAGTATTAGCATATTATTACATGTAATTCCTAGGAGAATCTGAAACCAAAACACTCAGAGGAGATGCCTCTGGGGGTGGGTCTGTGGGGCCGTGCTTTAATTGTGTGGGCTAGTTATCAGTGTATTGCTCTTAGCTCTACATTTTCCCTTAATTGCCTGATCTATGAGAATGGATCTGGACCCTTTAAAGTATTTGTTCCTTTGGACATCTGGCATAATGTTAAATTTCGTCAGTAGAGGGCGCTGGAGAGACGTGGCCGCAGGAAAGGGCTGTGCTGCCTGGTTCCGGTGTCTTCATCAGCAGGCTCCTGCAGTAGTGCCCACAGTGCCCAAGGCTCCTGCAGAATACCCAGCTCCTCCAGCACAGGGTCCGGTCATGCCGAGGACCCAGGAACACCCAATGGCTAGCAGCTTCCCCAGCACCTTCCTCAGGTAGTTTGGTAGAAGGTTGCCTCTAAGGAGACATCTCCCTGTGGATAGCTTTCCTTTGCACCCTAGTGGGTAAATTCCCATCAAGTTTCAGATAGAAATTTGTCAATTAGGATCCAGCCTCCCAGGCTCTACACCTCAAATTCAGCACATTGAAGGTTCTCATTGGACATTTGTGTAATGAGATGTATAGTTAGGGTGAAATTATCTCCAGGGGTGTTGGGGGTGGAGTGGTGTCCTGGTGTACACCTGCTATTTAGCCCAGCATGATTGATTATTAGTAGAAGCTCTCTACTTTATAAGTACCCCATATCGGCAATTTATCATAGACTGCCTCTAATGTTACTCACTGGTGAGAGTAAGAAATATTTTTCTTTGTCTGTGTGTCTGTATAATACATATGCTGGGGTTTGCTTTTTTTTTTTTTTTCTTTTTCTTTTTCCTTTTCCTACAAAGAGTTTTGCTTCACCAAACACATGAATGACTTTGCCTTTGGTCCTAGTATTTCTCTGAAGTGTACAAGTGAAGCCATTCACCCTAAATTCTGAAACCACCAGAGTGGCTGGGAACTGTCGTGTGTACATCTGTGTAATCACGCTTGCTCTCTCCCCAGCCATCAGTCTGCATTTTGTTACCCTCATACCTGTGGTTCTCTGAACATTGTATGCATTCAAAAGTCATTGGCTTTCTCTTCCTTGCAGACTTCTAATGCCTGCTAAAGGCACTTTGGCAACTTCCTATGTCCTTGGAAAGGGCTGCTGGTGTTCCTTGCCTGACCAGATAGTTCTGAGACCAGGAAAATACAGGCCTTAGTGAGTAGCCACATGTTCTTGGGGTCGGAGTGGTACCAGAGGGTGTGGAAATGCTTTTTGGAAGTCAGAGAAAACAACTGGCAACAAAGGGTAGAGGAAATGGGTACATGGAGTCATGGGATTAAGGGTGGGATAGGTTGGGGCATGTTGCGGTCCTGTATCAGGTAGCAGAATTTGAAACAAGGGGTAACTAGGTTAAAGTCAAGAAAAATAATAAAGAAAACATTTAATGGGAAAATCAGATGGTGGTCAGGTCACCAAGTGGCCAGGTGGCCCTTTGGTAACACAGAAAGCCTCTAAATAGGCAGTATACACTAGAAAGAATTTAAGAAGCCCTGATGTGATGTGTTATCTGTGTTAAAGACCACTGTCAAGGGTAGCTGCTGAAAATCACTATCCACACCTGACCATCAGGATAGAATAGTGTCCACAAAATAGTCACCTCATCTGTTGAGTCAAGGAGGCCGAATCTCCACAGCGAACTCTCCCAAGCTTCTCCAGCGCATTTAGTGTGAAAGAATTGCCTCCTCTCTTATCTACAGCTTACCTGGTATCTTGAAGACAAATCAAAGTGGTAAAGATCACAGACACTGAGTTAGTTGCTTTGTGTTACAGTTTTCTTCGGAAATTTGATGAGGACACAGTTTATTGCCGACCACGGAATATCCTTTTGAAACCACCTACACTCAAAGTTGAGTGAAATCAGTGTTATATGGAAAGATCAGTGAGGACGTGGGTGACGTTAGGACCCATCCCTCAGGTCCACTGACTGCTTAAGTTGCCATTCTCCCTCTGTTGATGACAGATTATATTTGACAACATCCTGAGGCAGGTCATTGAGTTTTGTGGAATTATGCAGTGCATAAATTCACCTATTTAGCACTGTCATTCCCACCTTACATGGTCAAATGGAAAGAAAAGTTCTTCTTTATCAGAAGACATTGAATTCAATTATGGAAAATGAGCCAATTTCATTTTCCGGTAGCAGCGTATCTGGTTCATGCTTGGGATTACCTCGGGTACACAGTGTCACTTAGCCACATGAGGAGCTTGGGAGGCACAAACCACCACGCAGACAGATCCCCAGATCTTCTGCAGTGATTACCCAGTAGGGGCCAACCTGAGCTATCAGATTTAACTTGGAGACCAGCCATTGCATACACAGAAGCCAGAGAATTTTGCACTCACCCTTGGAAACTTGTGGTTGGCTCAAAACACTTAATTGAAATTTTGATGGAAATTTTTAATGTTCTCATGGACTCAGAGAGGCTGTAATCACTTCTGCCCAGTTAGGAGGGTGACGGGGGGCATTTGCATATCCAAACCAATAGGGACCACAGGATCCGTAATTTTAAACCTTGGAAAATATTTATATCGATAACTTGAAACTCCTTGGCTGTGTGTTGAAGCGTATATGATCCAAAAATGGATAGCACACATCTGATGTACAAATTGGAAGAAACCTCCGTTGCTTTCCCTTAAATATTTAAAGTATCTTACAAAAGGGTTTAAGATTACAAGTTCAGAAGCCCTCTCCCCCTGCACCCTCCCAAAAGAAAACTTACAAAAAAGCCAAACTTTTCTACCACAAATAAGAGCTCTGAAGAGTATTTGAATTCCCATCACACCACACCTGGTAAGAATCAGTCTAGCACAGCATCATCCATCACGGCGGGGCTGTCAGTTTTGACATCCTTCAAGTCTACGTTGTGTGCTTAATGACTACATGACAGAAAATGTAAACAGACACCGCACATACAGGTATGTGCTACATATATGTGTGTGCCTATCTGCCTTTGATTATTTGGTGTAAAGAAGTACCAAAAAAGAAAAAAACATCAGAGCACCCAAAACTGCCCATGAAAACACACACGTGTGTTCACAAGCACGTTTGACCCTGATGGCAACCCAAATGAAAAAACAAAAGAAAACAAAGCAAAATAAACCTGAGCAATTTCTTACATGAAGACCCAAAGCCCATTCTAAATAATTTACCCAGAGCAAAAGGGAGTAGATCAAGAAACAGATATCAATGTGCGCTCAGTGAAGAATAGACTATAGACTTATTAGACATCCCCTTCACCCTTCGTTGTGACACATCAAATTGTGACTTACTAATAGGGATTCAGGAGTAGCTGGTGAGCCCAGCACAAGCCCCGTGTTAATAATTCATCAGGCACACACAGAAAAAATGATGGTGAAGTGCCTGAATATTTGAAAGCCCATGTGCATTTTTGGTTCAAACAAGACGACAAACTCAGATTGCAATTTTATTATTAGCAGATTGCTTGCTTTTAATTGATCATAGGAGAAATTTCATTCTTTCAACAGCTTATTAAATACTGCAGTGCATAAGGATTATTGAGTTTCACATTTTTTCTCATATTCTAGAAAAAGGCATCAGTTAATGCTCTGCAAAGTGCCTATTTCGGGGGTTTAGCAATAACATATTTATAACTGCAAAAGTCTTCAGTTCCCTCCACTCTGTGCAACACCCCTTCCTCCACTCAGGGGTACACATGTAAAGAAACAAGCATGTTACATGAAGAATGACAAAAAAAGAAAATGCAGATTCTAAAACTCCAAATGGTGCCGTTCTTTTCTGTGAGAAGGCACAGAATATGTTTTGTTACTGATACGTTGCTAGTAACTGCCAAACACAAGGTAAAATACAATGACTATTTCCTTTCGATTTTGCTTTTAATGTTCTCATCTTTAACTTAGTCAACTCTCAAGTGCGGTGGCCTTGGGAAAAGTGAATCATAGCATGGAATGTAGTATTCAAATTTCTTAAGATATTCTCGGAATGTCAGATGTATTTCATAGTAAAATGCTGTCAATTTAAAAAACGTTGGAAATGCACAGAGAAAATTATGTATATGTGCACACACGCTCACAGACTCACATGTACACATTTCTCTATGTGTGGGGGAGTGTTCATTTCTATTTATTTTTTTAAGTTGCCACATTAGAATGACGGTGATGCTTTCTGCTATTAATTTTGCATCGTCAAGTTGTTTGTCTCAAGCAGAATTTCTCAGGGTTTTGGAATGATTAAGACTCCTTGCCATCCCTTTGATTTAGCCTATGCTCTGTCAGGTCTCCACATGGAACTGATACAGCAAACTGAATCTTCCTCCTGCCTCAACCCTCGGTTCCAGGGAATATTTACATGAGACAGGCATAGATGATAAAATTTTCTCTCAACTTCCTCTTCATATTTAAAACAATTAAGGCGAGACCAGGTAAGGGTGGCCAGAACCAAAAAAGGGGGCTACGTAAAAGTGAATCTATGACCACACACCTTGAGAAGTGGTATACACGTTTTCATTTTATTTTTGTTTTAGCCATGAGCAAATGTTAATTTCTAGAAGGATGATGGTGTGTGTTAGGGATCTGACAGCGGCACGATGTTGCCCTCAGATAGCTAATATCTTCTGTTCTCCTGAAAGGGTTATTTTATTTTGCTTTTCCAGAAGATATAGAAATGACTTTTGGTTAGGTAACTATTTGAGACAAAATAATTCCACACGAGGGCCAAACCACTGGCAGTGCACACGTTAATTCAGAGTCTAGTTTCTTACTTAGTTGGAATCTTTCTCATTACCTCATTACTTAACCCAACAATGGCAGCTTGCAAGAGAGAGCCCCCTCCCCGGAAAAGGACATCTTTCAATTTTCACTTAAAACAACAGAATGTATCCCGAGTGCGATATTCACAAGGAAACTTCACTGGAGAGGGGGAATCAGCACGCATCTGGCCCTAGGAGCCGTTCTTTCAAAGGTTATCGGCAATTATTGCTTTTTCAAAGCCCAGTTTTTCCTGCATTTCAGATGCCCGAAAATACTTCATACGGTATTAATAAAGGGTTACACCAGAATTAATGAAAAGGTTCCATGTTCCCATATAATAAATAAGTACCTAATTAAAGGCATGGTTAAGCCAGAAGCACAGATATTGTCTTTTATATTAATATCTATTATACTCCTCCAGCATTTACTGTGAGCCTCTTCAACTGACTGATGCCTGAAGGGAGAGCTAACAAATCGCTCAGCTGGTGGCTGGCACTGGTCTGGAAGAAAACTAGGAAGGAACACTTTGCAGTTCTTTTAGAGCCTCTCCACCAGCTGTCACCAGCTATGGGTGCTGAAAAGATCCTGTCACTTCATCCGAAGGGATTTACTTGGTCAGAAGGAAAATTTAAATACAAAGCATGCAGCTAAGAAGCCAGTGAAAAGGATTATGAGCATACAAGAGCACATGTGTATACGACACTAATACATCCTTAGGAAATTTCAGATCCCCAAAGCCAGGATTACTACCAGGGGCAGGGTGGTAGGCGAATGCAGGGACCTTTACCACTAGAGTTATTATCTTCCAACCATTCAATTCAACTTCATAGGTCTTTCATCAAGGCCGTTAAAAAGAAGAAGAAAATGAAGAAGAAGAAAAGAAAAGAAGAAAAGAAAAGAAGAAGAGAAAAGAAAAGAAGAGAAAAGAAAAGAAGAAGAGAAAAGAAAAGAAGAAGAGAAAAGAAAAGAAAAACTCCCATCCCTTCAATGGTGAGCTAGGAAAACACATTCAGGTTCTATTATTGTCGGGGATCACCTGCATGCAAAATACCTGTGGTCTTGTGTACATGGTCTAATTTTCTTACCCTTGTCCAAGTTCACCAATGTGGATGCCTTAAGGATGGTAAGGCAAATCAAGGCATGAAACATTTTAGATGCACTAACCTGCTGGACAAGGGACTTAGGGACACATTGGAAAGGAGACAGGAGGTAGCTGACATGTCTGTGGTCAGGATGCTCAGGAAGGCGGTGGAGGGGAGGCAGGACCCTTGGGGGGATGTAAAAGTAGAGTCCCTGACATTCCTGATGGAGAGAGAGAAGGAACTCTGTAGAACTGGCAAAGAAAAGGTCATTTTATTCGAAGGAGGAGAAAAGAGCACAGTTCATATGTGAGCACCCGACACTAAAACTGCATATTTCCTTATCCTGATTGGCAAGGCGGTCTTATTAGATTCAGGAAAGCAGCATTGGCTTGGCCAGTGTCTACTTTTCAGAGAAAACCCCAGCCTCTGGACTATACTAACTGTACTGCTCCAGGGAAGTGGGAGAGGGAGAATTAGAGAGCCAGGTACGTGAGGCTGTCTCTCGGCACCATGTCAACAGAGGCTCTCACCCAGCATGTGGCTTACGAACTTAAGCCTGGTTTGCTCTCAAGACACGTGGCCAAAGGGCGCAAGGTACTGAGGAGCACTGGCCCTGCAGCAGTGGTAGACGGTGATGTGATGTGGAACACAAGAAAGGCCTCCACAGGCAGCTAGAAACGTCCCACTCCCAAAGAGGGTAGAGCCAAGGTTAAAATTGCCGGGTGCAGGTTTTAGGAGAAATTTGTCAGAAGCTCTGATTAGAAGCGCTTATAAAAAGGAGCGAGCTGTCCAGAAGTGCAGCACGAGTTGAAAAGGCTGCCTTTAGATGTCACTACAACCTCACTCCTGCATTTCCGAAATTCCCGTGAAGGATTAGAACAGTTTGATGCTAGCCCACAGCCACCATAGCCACTTCCAGGAGATACTGTATGTTATTATCTACATTTCTTCACAGGGGCTATCGCACAGTGGTCCCAGCAAAGCCGCTTAGGGAAGCAGCTTGACTCTCCATAACCTTGATGCCAGCAGGAGCCTCTGCCCACAGTCACCTTATTCTTTGTGGAGACAGGCCTGGAGCAAGACCATGACCATGACTGTGGAGTAAAGGAGCAGATGCAAATGAGACGCGCCCTCCCCCATCAACTGGGATGGCTGTGCTACGAATGGCTTCCGGTGCACTCAGAGTGAGCCATGTTCCTCTCTCCTTTTCTCTGGGCAGCTTCCTTCAATTACACTCATTTAAAGCTCAGTTCTCATTTAGGAGTATGGCTTTTGTTTTGTTCTGTTTTCGCTTCCATCCCAGGAGGAAAAATCTGTATCTATATCCTTAGATAATACATTTAAGAAACATTAAGGGAGCATTTCAAGATTCCTCTAAACCCAAGTGGCTAATATTTCTTAAGTTCATAGCTGTTTCCTAGGAAGAAACAGGCCAGCAGAAATGTGACCACCTCATCTGAGCCTTATTTTGCCTACTTAACGCAGACATTTCTTAATGTGGCAGTGCGACATTTGGGGCTCAAATTACTTTTCCACAGGGAGGCATGGCAAATGCTCACAATTTAAGAGCCATGTATCCAGGAAAGTCCAACTAACTATTAGACCAAAACCAACTCTGATAACTGGCATCCAAACTAGAATCTGGGAAAAACTTAGACAAATCAAATATCCAGTGAAAACATTACCAAATGCTGCACGGCGCAACTGCCTATACATTTCTAATCAGTATTCATTTCCTGTCCTTAAAATAAACAGAAAACAGATTTCTCCGTTTTCTCTAAAATCAATCTTTCGCAGTATCTGTCAGTTGCTTTCTCCCAATTAGTATTCTACATTCATTTATTTTCGTTGTAAGTTAATTTTTTTTAACATACCTTGGCACGCATGTTTCATTCAATACTTGTAAATGAAATGACAGGCTTAACACTGTGTTCCGTAAGGCCGCCAAACTTGTAACTTTGTTAATGAATTGAGATGAATCAAAGATACCTTATTAATTATTGCTTGCCTGGTAGGTAAAGCTTTGGCTTTTCACCTCGCTGGCCTAGAGAACAAGATTGCCTTTGGCCATGTCCAAGGGGCTCATTAAGGCATCTCTGGGGAACGGGAAGAAATTGTTAGTGGAAAGCAGTGGTCAGTGCTTTTCCCAGTGGCCCAGCAGGGAAAGGAAGCCCTCATCACGGAGAACTAACAAGGCTATGTGTACTACACCTGTAATCAAACTGGCCTCGAAGTGCCTGGAGACCACTGGGCTCTCTCTGTGATTTGGGAAGTTATCTGAAAATGCTGAATCCTATCCATAATTGATGCGTGCACGCAATTATAATTCTCCAGATAGCTCAAACCATGTTGCAGTTGCAAGCCTCAAGGAGTGGTAAACTTTAACATGCGTGGCATAAACTCCGATATTTGATATAATAAAAGAGAAAACTATTTTGTTTCTTGCATTGGCAGGAGGAAGGTAATTGAATATATGCCTGTTTTTCTTAATGAGTGTAATTATGTACAGCTTTTTGACAGTCAGTAGGCTAGGGTAGAGGCGTGATTGTAAGAAATGCATTTCAAGTCATTTGTATTGTACATATTTCTGTATGTACCTAACTTCTATCGAACAAAGAATGGAAAGGTCTCCTCTACGTGAGGTGAGCCATGGGACCGGGGCATTCCTTTCAAACAGAGACATGTGCTCCTGCCCGTTTGGAAGGCTTGGGATTGGGAATTCTGGCAATGGACTCCTAACCACCAGCTACTTCATTCACTCACTCATTGTATGAAAAATGTTTGTTAAACTTTCAAAATGGCAGGTCTCCCAAGATGGTTTTGTAATGAGGCTGCAAAGTCCATGGGCTGATGTGCTGGGTGCACCAATGCGGTCAGTCAACAGCGTTTATTGATTGCTCACTGTGGGCTGAATGCGAGGCTGGGCCAACCTGCTTGTGCAGCATGAATTGGTATTGGATGTCAATGAAAGGGAAGCCCGGAAATGTCACTGGTACACTGTGCGAAACTGCCATTCTACCGAATAACTTTCTGAACATACCAGAGCAATGACATGGGAGAAGAGAGGACATGGCTCCCTATGTATGGTACATGCATACCACCATGCATGTATATCTCCCTTAAGGCAAAGCCTCCAAAACATCTTGCTCAAGGTCGGTAAAGGACAGATACTCTGAATGGCGATGATGCTCTGAAACAAGGCATCTAGTTCCAGGGCAGGCCTTGACATGTTTCTGGTTTATTTGGCCAGACAGAAGTTGGTTCTTGATCTTCAAACAGTCGTTGTTCTTGGAAGGGGAGAATAATGCAGTAGAGTGATGGGTTAAAGAATCCAAGATTTTCTCATCATTAAAGATTATCTTTAAATATGACCCATTCGGTAACATTACTAATTTTGTGCATTTATCTTGGAAGCTGAATTCAAAATGAAAACAAAACTCTTATATTTAATAAGAGGTCTAAAACAGTCTTATCCACTAATAGATGTCAGATAGTTTTTATTTTTATGTTTTACTCCTCTCCTTAGAGATTGCTAATCATTAGAAATTAATAGCTAACCATATTAGCTTAGAAAAATATATAAAGTTTGAATAGATAGGAAAGTTATATTTATAAATCATGTAGCTCTACCACATTATTTCTTAAAACCTGTCTTTAGGCCTTGTAATATTTCCCGAGATAGCAAAAAAGAAAAAAAGAAAACCTGAGGGAAATTAGTTTGATTACTTTTTTTTTTTAATCTGAGCTTATGGAAAAACTGTTATGGTAAGAGTTGAAATGTATTCAAGCTTTTCAGCTAAAATATGTAGATCTCATTCTATCAGTCTGACAAGATTAATAAAATAACAAAAAATATTTAGTATGGAATTTGGAGAAATAAAACCTATTTGAGATAGGACCAATTCTACCCAAAATCAAAAAACGAAACACACATGCTTGACATCTGGTCAATATACAATTCATTTAAAATGGAATTCAGGCTACTTTCTAGAAATTTGCATACACCGGTGATTCTCAGTGTTGTTATTTAAGAAAAAAGAATTATGATGGCCCTAAGGAGCCTCTTCAGGTATTTCATTTCTTATTGTTCCCTTCCCCTGGCATTTTATTAGGAAAGATATACTGTGTGTTTGGGATGCAACGTGGCCACTTAGATAGCCCATAACCCATTATAATGTCTAAGATCTTTTTTCACCCCCAGGAATCAATTTCACCCCCTTGGGGGCGATATTGTCCCTGTTGAGAATGGATGGCCTATGCTAATTCTTTTTTCCATACAGGGTATGGGTATGATTTCTGGAACAAGTACGTCTCTTTTCCCTCTTATCAGGACATTCTCGGCTAAGTGATAAACAGAGAACCTTTAAAAATGTTTTTGAAGGTCCCGGAAGGGAGGATGGCACGAGAGAAGGTTGAGCGTTCAGTCGGGGTCATGCGTTCATTCTGCGTGTGCTGTCAAGCGCGGGGCCTTCCTAAAGCACCCCTAATGTGAGGGTGCCCATGCACACGGCCTGTAGCTGGCAGCAACGCTGGGCGTTAGCAGCCCAAATGAACCCACAGCCGCCCACCCACCTGCTGCCTTCCCAGCTGGTCAGCTGACCTGTGATCCGGCTCTCCCACAGGTCTCTGTCCTATAGCCTGAGCAGGTGAGGAGCAGTGTGAAGGCTTTTGATGTTCCCAGCTCCCAATTGCCACCCAACTTTTTCCCCTTCCAAAACCTCTTAGCAAACTTCAAAGGCCTCCTTGCTTCTTGCCTTAATCCAGTGCACTGAGACCTCTAGTTCAAAGAACTTTCCTTAAACCCTCTTCTTAAACTGCAACCCAAACTTTTTTTTTTCTTTCCTTTCCACAAAGTAGCAATTACAGTTCCTTTGCGTGGCGATTGGGCTCGGCCGATCCGCTCCTGCTATTAATTAATCTCACAAAGGGGGCTCATTTCCTGGCATTCAAATTGACAAGAGAGCAGAGAACAGAAAACCCTTTCAAGCCGGTCCAGCTCACGGAGGGAAAGAGGTATCAGAGGGGAGAGCCCCACAGTATTTGAGGTGGAGGGCACATTTGATACCTCCCTGTACATTCTGCTGATTGAATGATTTTTGTTCGCGGAGAGCTCTTTACTAATCTTCTACCTGCAAAGGCTTACACAGAAGGCAGCGCGGCACAAATGTAGCTAAATTTTGACACAAGATTTACAGGGGCGGCTTTCTTTCCCATCTCAGCCCAGCGAATGCAGCTTCTGGAGCATTACACTTCACTTTAAACAGAAAGTGTTCACTTTCCTCCCACAGAAAAGCCCTTGGAAGAGGAGGAGATGAAGAGAGGCAAGAAAGCAACATAACAGACAAGAGATTAAAGCTTTTTATTCAGTATCTCTTTCGTATTCAAATTGTGCTAAGGGCTCCGTGAAAGTTAGAAGCGAGCTTGTTCAGGAGGGCTTCTAAAGTGTGTACATGGATTTCATGGGAATAGAAAAGAAGCCACAGCCTGGGTAATGAAAGAAAGATAAGATGTCCTATATAAAACAACTCAAGAGTGGTTCAATTACTTCAGCAAACCATCAAGGCAAGCTTTGAAGATTTGAGAAAACACTGTTAAAATTTAACAAAAAACTCATGTTGCAGGTTTTGTACCAATAAATGTTTGTGTACTCTGTGAATTGCTTAAGCTATATTCTCCCTACATGAATATTGTTTACTAAACCAGTGCATTTTGCTGGTACCAGCTATAGAAAGAGAAGGGCCTCTATCAAAAAGGAAAAGAAAACAAGAAGAAGAAGAAGAAGAAGAAGAAGAAGAAGAAGAAGAAGAAGAAGAAGAAGAAGAAGAAGGGAAGAAACATAGAAAGAAATTACTCTGAATCATTTGTAGTCAGAGCTTAAAAAAAAACAGGTGTCTTTGATTAAAAGAAAATAAGTTTATGAATCAGAGGTCCAGTTTGTGAATCACTGCAGTTCTAGTTAACATTGGGTGGGTGTGTTTTGATACAGATTTAATGCATACAGTGAAACCAAATGTTGTTAGTAAAAGTCCATGATAGAGAAAGGGAGCTTTTATTTTTATTTTTATTTATTTATTTTTTTTTACCTACTTGCCCATTTGTAAGGTTGCAAATACTTTTGTTAAGCTAAAGCAAAAAGCCTCTGCTTGTGTATGGAACAAGAGAAGAAACAGCCTCATATATTGTTCAGGAGAAGGCTGAACTATTAGGGCCTCCAAAATTTTTCAAGCTCAAGTCACGCTGAGCAGAACATTCTCATCCAATTTGGAGTATAGATGGATTCCTTAAGCAGAAGACAGGTACGTCTTCAAAAATAACCCCTTCCTTTTGTTAGAATGGACAGTTGCCTCATTTGATATTCAGCCCCACTGAGATCTTATCTATCATGTGATACTGAATCAACCTTGGACCTCTTTGGGATTTTATTCTTGAATCAACCTTGGACCGCTTTGGGATTTTATTCTTTCTTTCTTTTTTTCCTGGTGGCTTCTTTTTCCTGTGCATATATTAACTGTTCTTCATATCTCCAATCAGAAATGCAATAAAACTTCAGTTCATGGAGAATTCCTTTAAAGAATTTTCAAAAAGCATTCTAAAGGACTTAAAAAGGTTATAATATACTCCCCTTCTTAAAGGTTTGTCTGAAAAATACAGTAAAAATAAGCTTGAATGCTGATCTTCATATGCGGTTCAAAGAGATGAACACAGAAATTCTGATTTTTTTGATCAAAGGCATTTTTCAAAAGATGAGCTAAAAATTGTCGCATATATTCTATGAAATAGTTTCAGTTCAGTTAGGGCAGAATTCTGACTCTGGTCAAATGCCACAAATCTCGTGCAACTGAAGTCCATGCTGTAGAATCAGATGTACTGTTCAAGTCTGTGCATTATAGGCATGAACAAATTCAAGTTTTACACTGGGCACAAAGGGATTTTTACCAACTTTCCTCAACGGATAAAACTCTTACCCAGTGTCTCTAAAAGTGACCTACATTTAGTTTTAGGTCTTTAACAACAATAACAAAATTACCTTTCCCCAAAGCACAGCCAAACAGATCACTGTTAGCTTAAAAAATAAAGGTAGCAAATTTAATTTAAAAAGAAAAACAGTAGCTTTATGATAAAGATACTCTTGAGTAATTGGAAACCTTGGAAGCCAGGAAGTCCCTCTGGCCCATGACCCCAGCGGAGGGCCACAGAGCACCGTAGTCACTGGAGTGGGGACAGGTGGTGGTCTGCAGGTGGCCAGGGCACACAGGTCCCCTGCTCTGAAATCAGGGCCTGTCCCTCTGTGGGTCGACAGTGGCTTCATTCCTGCCATTGTGCGCTTCTCCTGGCAGAAACCTTAGCCTTCCCAGGTACTCCGAGTCACCTCTGGAGCGTGGCTCTGACAACACACGCAGCGGATGCTGGGGGCCCAGGCAGCACAAGGAACACTAAGCACCTCGTGTTATCGAGACTGTTTTCTGGAGAGTGAATGACACACGCTTTACACAGGCCCTTCTCCCATGCCAGGAAGGGTATTTCTAGGTCCATGTAGGGAGGTGTGGTTAAAAAAAAAAAAAAGAGAGAGAGAGAGAGGGAGATCCAGAAACAGGAAGAAAGGTAGAAAAGAAAGGCACTGAACTAAAAAACAAAAACAAAACAAAACAAAACAAAAAAACAAAAAAACAGAAACGGGAGGAATTCTAAGATTTTTTTTTTCCTGCATTTTTATCCCTTTGCTGAGACTCGGTCACTTTGTCAGCACCGTTCCCCGATACGAACCGTGGTTCATAGGAAAACAGATTTGTCAAAAAAAAAAAATTCTCAGCGGCACCCAATAAAGATTACACTCACAGGGTTGAAAGATATGCTTTGCGATAGAAAAATTGGGTACAGGGTGTTTTATTTATTTTTTTCATCATCATCACGTGGTCGTAATCCTGTTGAGTTTTAAGTATGAAACTTCCCTTCTAGCTTTGATACGTTAGTGTGGGCACAGGTTGCGAATGCATTCACAACATTAGGGCCTAAATATGACACCGCATTTGCCAGTCTTCATAATCAATATTAAAGGCTTTGTGATCCAATCTACGGCAGCACTCCGTATCCGTACAGAGAGGACTAAAGGAAAGAAATGGCTGGGTGTGCTTCCGCACTGTGAGAATCATAGAAGAAAATCATCAAAACGCACCTCGAGAAGGTCGGGTAATATATTTTCCCTCTGAGAAATCAAGCTGTAATTAGATTGTACAGTGAGTTAAGGAATTCGCAGAAACTTGTGTGCCACAATAAAATAAAATCCGGTTTAAATATTCCTTCTCACAGGCCCATCTTTTAGCTCTGCATTTAGGGAACAAGCCCAGGGTTGGAGAACATGAGCCATAGTGCTCCCAGGGGCAGTAACTCTGAACACCTTGTATTCTCTCAGAAGTCACTTTCTCCTGCGAGAAACATAACCACCTCTTTTTGTACTGCTTATCATTATTATTACTACTAGTTTTTAAAATTTTGTTTGCAAAGTTCTCATTCTGTCTCTTGCTGTTTCACCATCTCTGTTTCTATTTCTGCACTGGTCTTGGTTTCTCGCTGCCTTTTTGTCTCTCTGTCTTTGTCTATCTTTGTCTCTGTCTCTGTCTCTGTCTCTGTCTCTCTCTCTCTCTCTCTCTCTCTCACACACACACACACACACACACACACACACACACACACACATTACTGAGGACAGAAACTCTGGAGTACAGGTATTTTTTCTTGTTAAATTATTAAAACAAAAAATTTTTAATGTGTATTTATTTTTGAGAGAGAGAGAGAGAGAGAGAGAGAGAGAGCAAGCAGGGGAGGGGCAGAGAGAGAGGGAGACACAGAATCTGAAGCAGGCTCCAGGCTCTGAGCTGTCAGCACAGAGCCCAACTCGGGGCTCAAACTCCTGAACTGTGAGATCATGACCTGAGCTGAAGTTGAATGTTTAACTGACAGAACCACCCAGGCTCCCTTGCTCATTAAATTTTAATTTTCTTCCTCGTTAGACTTAAATGGACCTAAATCTGTCCAAATATTATTAAGAGAACCAAAAGAGCAGTGATATGTAATATTTCAACCTGTCTGACATTTCCCCAGAAATGTGGAAGGATTCATGTCTGAGATGCCTTTATCCTATCACCGAATAAATAAGTGACATCCTGAGTTATTTTTAAAGGAAATCTCTAACTTCATTGTTAATAAGAAGTGTGTTTTAAAAACTGAGGTGATTAGTCTCTGACCACTGAATCTTTATAGTACACATACCTTTTTTCAAAATGTCACTATATGTTTAAAGCAATATAAAATGTTGGGGTGGCTGGGTGGCTCAGTTGGTTGAGTGGCCAACTTTTGGTCAAGTCATGATATCATGGTTCGTGGGTTCAAGTCCAACGTTAGGCTCTATGCTGTCAGCTCAGAACCTGGAGCCTGCTTCAGATTCTGTCTCCCCTTTTCTCTCTGCCCCTCCCCCACATGTGCTATCTCTCTCAAAATTAAATAAACATTAAAATTTAATAAATAAATCAACATAAAATGTATTAGAAATTCCCAATTTTTCTTAAATTAGCATGGTTATATTATAGAGAAAAAGAAAACAGTAAAAGGAGGATGCAGGAGAAATGTTTCTCCTAAAACCAAAAATAATTAAATTTTATACCTTTCTTAAATAAGCAGCTGTTATGATCAAAAATTGCACTAAAGTTTTCTGTGTAGGTATTAAAGCGATTTCCATGCTTCTGAGTGTGAAATAAAGGAATAAAAGCAATATGAGGTAATCATCGTGGCTACCAGTCAATCGTCAGGTCACAGGTGTATAATCTTATTTGTTGTTAGGACAGCCATAGTTTTTCAAAATCAGAATACTAATATTCAAGTTTGTTAAAACAAGTCTCACTCTGAAGGATTCCTAATAGCTCCAGGACTGACAAAAGAGGTTTCCTCAAGGGAACCTAAGCCCTCTGCAATTGTTAAAAGAACATTCTACAGCAAATGTCTTGAAGTTGTGATGCTGAATTTTTTTAATGAATCCTGACTCAGCTTGATTACGCCCTTATAAGCTTGGAGGGAATTTATTTCTTATTGAGAAGTCTTGCCGAAAAGTCTCTAAAACACATGTCACCATGTCCTCTAATATGAAGGAACATTTGTCCTTTCTATTGTTAACCTGAGGATGAGGCAGGAAGTAAAATTTTCTCCATGAAATACGGTCACGATGTAAAGATAACCAGGACAGTAAACTCAAACCTGAACAAGCTTTTACCACCAAAGATACTAGAAGCCCTTCCCACTACCCTCCCTCTAGAACGTGAGCAATATGTAGGCAGAGAGTCTATCAGCCACCACAGATTTCCAGAGAGTAGAAAAAATACCCAGACTTAGCAAATGCTCAATAATTATTTGATGTGTAAAGTCTAAAGATAGATGTTTGTGTTTTAGCTAATGTGGCTGATTTCATCAAGTGAGGCCAACACGGTGCATTTTATCTCCTTTCCAGGTGGCTTCACTAGCTGGAGTGGTTTAATTCCTCAAGAAGATACTAACCTAGGAAATAACAGGAATAACTCAATTATTTCTTATCTTCTCACCTGGCTATGGTAGCCCACCATGGCTAGCGCATTCTTCTTGCTGAGGATGTAGTGTTCTGAAAGAGTAGCTTTTAGTCTGAAAGATTCTGGAGCTTCACATCAAATCATAGCATTTTCCTGCCTTAGAGGTAACTCACAAAAATGATCAACATTTGACGTAAGGTAAATAGAAGCATACTGAGCTTCTCATACCCAGGGTACTGCAGAAAGAAATTTATAATCCCATCCATATGTAGAATGGCAAGTTGACACCAACTTCCTGAAGCAATGGCAGGTAAGACCAGAAAATATTGGTGAATCTGGGTATACCCTTGAGGTGTGGCATGAGTGGGTCACTTGAATACCCAAACAAGTAGGCTCAAAAGTCTGATTTTCCAGTAAGGTAGGAGAGTAACTGAGCTCAGAAATCTATGTTAGAACTAGAGTATACAATGTTAAGCGAAATAAGTCAGAGAAAGACATATCATATGATTTCACTCATCTGTGGAATTTGAGGAACACAACAGATGAATGGAAGGGAAGGGAAGGAAAAAGAAGATAAAAACAGAGGGAGGCAAACCATAAGAGTATCTTAAATACAGAGAACAAACTGAGGGTTGCTGGAGGGGTGGTGGGTGGGGAATGGGTTAAATGGGTGGCGGGCATTAAGGAGGGCACTTGTCAGGATGAGCACTGAGTGCACATGTAAGAGCACTGGGTCATATGTAAAAGATGTATCACTCGGTTCAACTCCTAAAACCAAGACTACACTCTATGTTAACTAACTTGAATTCAAACACACGCACACACACACACACACACACAAAGAAAAACAAGAAAAAAAGAGAAATCTATGTCAGATCTCTCACATATGACAAGAAAGTTTTAGTGCACAGATATCCCAACTATGCTGTGGACTCTCTCATTTGTACTACAATTGTGGAAGGGTAACAAAGGAAAATGCTAAATTAAAAAAATAATTAACACATTTACAAAGGTTCTGTATAGATTAAGATTCAGTTTGATCAGTTAAAAAATAAAAACGTAATACTGTATAGTAGAAAATGACATTCTTTAAAAGTATTCTTGCCATAATTTGTTAGAAGGAAGCAAAAAGTTTCCTTCAAACAATCTTTACGTATTCACTGTGTGTCATCTTAGTATATAGACACAGCTTTTATAGACTGTCTTTTGCATTTATTTTTATTTATTTTTTAAAAATTTCATTTTATTTTATTGTTTAAGTTTATTTATCCTGAGGGGGGGGTGGGCAGAGAGAGAAGAGTGAGAATCCCAAGCAGGCTCTGCATTATCAGTGTGGAGTGGAGTCCGATTTGGGGCTCAGACCCACAAACCCTGAGATCATGACCTGAGCTGAAGCCAAGAGTCAGATGCCTAAGCAACTGAGCCACCCAGGCGCCCCTTTTAAGATTTTATTTTTAAGTAATGTTTATATGCAACATGGGGCTCGAACTCACAACCCTGAGATCAAGAGGTGCACGCTGTACCCATTGAGACAACCAGACACCCCAACAGTTGAGATGAGCATTGGATGTTACATGTAAGTGATGAATCACTGAATTCTATTCCTGAAATCTTTCTTATACTATGTGTCAACTAACTTGAATTGAAATTAAAAGTTAAAATTAAAATAAAAGATAAATAAATGCAGGAAGACTTAAAGTAATCACAATGACTGATGTCAGATTAATGATAGCAAAATCAGTTTTTTTAATATATCAGATTTAATACCCCTAAATGCTATGAAGTTTCCATAACTAACCAAGTTTGATATACTTTTGACATTTTGCAAACAGATGAATACATTTTAGTTAACCTTTTATAACAATATCCTTATTGAACAGAAACCCATGTTATCATTTCCTGTTTCACAAAAGATATAGGCAAATGACAAAATGAGAGTTTTTCAAGTCAGCGTTTTTTCTATAATTTTGACCATCACTTCTAAAATAGAGATCTGCATGGATTATTGCTCACTTTCTACATTGTTATTGATAATTCTGGTTTGGCAAAAGTGAACCTGAACATTTAAAAGGAAAGCTGTATTTCGAAGTGATTACAAAAGGCAACTGGAAAGAAAATAAAATATTTAGTTCGTCAATGCATTAGCAAAAGGTATCACTACAGAAACACTTATTCATCTGTGTTCTTTTCAGCAAATGACAAAGGGAAGTGTGTCTCCATATGGTCACAGCTGTGTTTAAGTGTGAGATGTGGCGACCTAAGGGTTTTTGGCTTTTCACTTGTTACCATACCATTTCCCTTATCTTCTGTAAGACTCGCCATCAGCTCACAAAGTCCTCGGCTCCTCTTTTGATTGTTTTTAAAAGTCACGTATGGATTGAAAATCTACTCTGTTTTCAGAATAGGCATTGGCACTTAATTAAGTTTGATTTAACAGGGACTCTGTGATTGTGTTTGGTGGGTAAAGGACACCAAAGACTGATTTTACAGTGATATGTTACCATTAATTCTATTATTTATTACTCGATAAACATGGTTTTGTCATATATATGTCCTGGGAAAAAAATAGCTGCTGCTTCACAGTATTATGATTTACAAGATAGTATAACTCCAACATAAACATGTAAGTTCCTTAACTTGGTAAATTGGAGTTTTTAGTTTATTCTAACATATTTGGTTTTGGAGAGAATATTTAGTGACTTAAATATTTGGAAGTATTCATTGAGTGAGAGCTCAGTCCTGCTGTGGATATTTTATGAGGTCTGCTAGCTTGGGGAGGGGGAAAGAAAGAAAAGAAAGGTATAGATGGGGAAGAGAGACAAAGAGATGTTGTGAAAAGAAAGTAAATGGGAAGAAATGATTGAACCTTAGGATCAAACACAGCTTGGGGCTGACACTAGGGATAGGTCGTAATTCCTTAGAAGGATTGCCTTTTTGGCTTGGATGTATCTCTCAGGCCTATAATCCAGAAGCAGAGTAAGACTCAAGGTGGAGGCCATTCTGACTCCAACTGGCTGCTTGTGGGGGTAAAGGGAGCTATCAGGGTACACGTGTGCCCCTCAACTCCCTAAATCCCCCAAGTGTGGATGTTTTTTCTTACTCTCTGTAGTCTATGGACTTGATTTTTGGAAAATATGTAAAATATATGTTATCTATAAAGTTAAAATGCTTTGCAGTTTTTGTAAATCTTGCCATTTATAGGTTACTCAAGACTCCTAAGTCACTTTGTAGAGCATATCCTGCTGATTAGCAAGAGGAGTTTAAATGAAGTATGAAGATGAGCAAAGATGTGGGAGGCTGTTGATCAAGAAATTTCCAAGAGTAGAAACAGCCAAGATATGGAGCTGAAGACCCAGACATACCTCTGGACGCACAGAGAAGACTTCAAACCCAGCCTGTCATGATGAAGTCAAAAGCAAGCAAAACACATCCAACCTTCTGCTTAAAGTTGTGCGTATAAATAAAACCTTGATTGATTGCACCATTCCCTTCTTCCCCCTGTTGCAACCACTGCATGGGTGAGCTATTGGAAACAACACATTTTGTTTGCTAAACATGGAGCTCTATTGTACTTTCTGATACTTTTGTGAGGCATGTCTTCTTTCTCAAATATTTTTTTCTTTTTTTTAAAAAAAATTTTTTTAATGTTTTATTTATTTCTAGGAGAGAAAGAAAGAGACAGTGTGAGCAGGGGAGGGTCAGAGAGAGAGGGAGTCACAGACTCTGAAACAGGCTCCAGGCTCTGAGCTGGCAGTCAGCACAGAGCCCGACACGGGGCTCCAACTCACGAACCGCGAGGTCATGACCTAAGCAAAAGTTGGACGCTTAACCGACTAAGCCACCCAGGCGCCCCTCAAATATTTTTTTCTAATACAATAATTAATCATCTCATCTTTGATTTATGGAGATCTTTATTTTCTCCACAATAAAGAAAGAAGTATGGATACATTTTAAAACCTAAGAAATTAATTTTCCAGTAAAACCAAAAGCCAAATTCATCTTCATCTGAAAACTAGGTATAGTTTTGGTAAAATGGAAGAAATAAATAACATTACATAATGACAAAAAAAACTATAGAGGCAATTTTAGAAACGCTAAGAATAGCTAAAGAGAAAGAAAGGCAACTCCTTTACTCTAATTTAAAAAATACAGGAATTTGATCATAAGTTTTAAAATTATCTCACACTTTTTTTTCTGTTTTTTTAAAAATTACATTGCACTCAACTTGGAAGTCAATGGAAAGGTCAGGCTCGAACATACAAATTTGGGAATTATAATTTAAAATCATACACAGGATAAGATTACCAAGGATCAGAGAGTAAAGATTGGAGATCAGGGTCAACTTCAAGGAAGCCCTAGGCAGTACTTTCATTTAGAGGTCAAACAGAAGATGGTAACAACCAAGAAGGACTGAAAAAGAGCAAGCAGTCACTGAGGTAAAAGGAAAACCAAGATGGCATCCTGGATACCAAGAGAAAAGTATATTTCCAGAAGAGATTAAGATGGCCAACATCATTCCCATTCTACATGCTTTATTACAATGTGAACTTGCTACTTCCTCATTAAGAAGGAAGCCATATATCTATCTATATCTATATTATATCATCTACATCTATACTTATCTATCTATATCTATACTCATATCTATGTATATATCTATCTATATCTATATTTATATCTATTTCTGCATCTATATCTATACTTACATCTCTATCTATATTTATCTCTATCTCTATCTGTATCTACATCTACATCTATATATGTATCTATATCTACATCATCTATATCTATCTATCTCTATCTTTAAATGATACATCTTATTCTTGACATATATATAAAACACTCTTTAGGATCGCCTGGGTGGCTCATTTGGTTAAGTGCGGACTTCAGCTCAAGTCATGATCACATGGCTCATGGGTTTGAGCCTAGCATTGGGCTCCGTGCTGACAGCTCAGAGCCTGGAGCCTGTCTCAGATTCTGTGTCTCCTCCCTCTGCCTCTTTCCTGCTCATCTCTCTCTTTCTCTCAAAAAGAAATAAATGTTAAAAAAAATTTTTAAAACCTCTTTAAATATTTTATTCTTGAAATTTGGTATCATTCATCATCAAAATTTTGTTAAAATATTTACACATAGATAATTCAAAAGTGTACTCCCTTAAATATATTAGGAATCCAAAAACTCTTTATGCAAGAAGGCGAAGCACTTTTCAAGATAATTAATTTTGTAGTTTACTTGTATTATTTTTACATTTCAATAAGTTGCATATTATTATGAGATCAGCAATGTCCCCAGATGGAACTGTGTTTGAACAATGTTGAGGATGGTATATTGCATATTTTTCCAATGGACTCCAATTATGGAAACACCTGCACTGTGTAAATTTCTGCTGACCCACTGTGAAATTATGTTGTGTTCAATAGGCCTTAAAATTTCTCATTTCTCACCTGTGGGTGAGCTGTTCTACTTGCTATCAACTATAGTATGACATACTTGTATTGAAGAAGATAAACCATAGGAAGCTACTTAAAATCTTTTGTGTTATTCATTCCACAATGTACATTCATACTTAACTGTATTCTGTCTTTTAAACTTACTAATTGCATTCTGGAGATTTAACATAAAATCAGGCCAAAATATGTAAGGAGACAAATATTTCCATTTTCATAGGCTTAGAAATTACAGGCCGTTATTTGGAAATAGAGGTGAAAAGTCAAACAGTTCAAAATGCTTCTGTTATTTTTGATTCACATTTTTGCTAGAGAGGCAAAACATATGGTGTCTAAGTAACCAACAGGGGCTAAGTGAATGCAACAAAAAGCTCGGGTAAAAAGAATGCATGGGGCGCCTGGGTGGCTCAGTCAGGTAAGCGTCAGACTTTTGTTTAGGTCATGATCTCAGGGTTCGTGAGTTTGAGCCCCGCTTCGGGCTCTGTGCTGACAGCTCTGAATCTAGAGCCTGCTTCTGATTCTGTGTCTCCCTCTTTCTCTGGCTCTCAAAAATAAATAGAAGTTAAAAAATTTTAAGAAAATAATGCATGATCATGATATTTGATCTTCAGTATGAAAATACTGAGCATTAGTACATTTGAGAGCATGATGATGAGAAACTGAATTTTTCCATTTTATCCTGATATTTGGAACTAAGTTGTTACATCCAGATATTTTAGATTGTGAAGAAATGTAATACTACAGCTTTCATTATTAAAATTTAAATAGATTTTCTTTAATTTTAGTATGAAAACCCATGTCAGTGCCATGTATAACAGTCCTGTGACGGGAAGTCAAGATCCAGGGTTTTATCAGGTGGCAAATGCACTAAAAGGATGTGAACCAAAAATCTCTGTGGTGTCTCTCTCATCTTTAACCCATAATCGCTTCCTGAAACACATCCCGTTGGCTCCAGTTTTCTATCTCAAGTGAAGGAACATTCTGATTCGAAGGAAAATTGCTGATTCGAAGAAGGTTTCCTACTTAGGTGTGCCATGGAAATGGAATAATAATTTCTGATTTTAGATCTCCTTTTAGACTTATTTTCTCCAAATTGGGATTATTTCTAGATCTCCTGCACCTGCGGATAGTAAACCATATGCTGTATTCTGCTAGGTCGTTCAGACCACGCGTGGCTCCTTGTTAACGACAAGCATAAATCAGTGTGAAAGTCACAGACTATAACTTATATTCAATTTATTACTATAGACACATTTATTGGGATAGAATTTTTACAGTCTCATAATATTCTGAGAAGCTCACCATAAACTATTAACGAGAGAGGAACACTATTAATAATGAACATCCAGAGCAGTTATGTTCAGAAAGTTTTTGACCCTGAGAATGGAATTAGTTAAGATGGGTTTGGGATAATAAACATATACCCTTAATCTGCTAAAATGCCTGAAATGAAATGTATCCACCTGATATCATCATTTCAGAAACATAAACTGCATTAAGAATTTTGTAGAGTATCAAGACTCTTAAATATTGATACCTTTGTCTTATATCATGAAATATTTATTCTCGTTCCCATTTGGCACATGTGAAACCATTCTTGATCTCCCACCATCATCCTGGGGTGGTTTGATATTTTAACAACAGTCTTAGAGACAAAATTTTATTAATTCATGTCACCTGATTTAGGTCACCTAGTTTCCATGATTTTTAAAGTATTAACTTTTAATTGATATTCTTTAAGTAGTATTTTTTAAAAATATTGACCACATCAGTTAAGTGTATTATCACTGAAGTGTCACAGGGTATTGAAACCTTAATAAAAGTGACTTAATTAACTTGTCAGCCTTTATCAACTGCTGAGTAAATAGATAAGACCCATTTCAGTGGCTGTTTTTTGTTTTTTTTTTTTCATTTTGCTTTATGCTGATTCCAGCTGCCTATATTATACTCATCTTTACAGGCCCCTTCATTGATCCATCACCAACGAACCCAGCTGACCCTGCCTTTCGTCTCTAATAGGACTGTGTCAGTGCAGGTCTATGCATGCACACACCTCCATAAAATAACATATCATGTACTTCCAGTGTTTCTCTGCTGCAGCAACAGATTAACTCGAACTGCATGGAATCGCCAGTATTTGTTTTGACTCACAAAGAAGGTATAGTTTCAGGTCTAGGTAACTACATATTTACCCCCAGTTTTCTTAACAATTGAGCACGAGAGAGAAATGGTACTCTGATTTTCCATAGTCAAACCATTCTCCCGATGCCTGATGTCTGGCCAAGCGACACGGAAAGGAGGACGTGCAAGTTTGCTTACACACATCCCACTCCATCTGACTCATTGGCATGTATTGTCCAGGATTTCTTCCCCTGCTTTTGAGTTTCTGCAGGCGGACATACACATCCTGTGCCCTTGCTCGCACATAAACACATGTGCACACATACACGAATGCACACCTATTTCATAACAATAAGATCACGAGAAGAATGTGCTCACATGAACTACCAGGAGGAGCCAGTAATTGGAGAGAAGCAGCAGGAAACTGGGCCAGAGGCATGGGTAACCATGGAACCCTCCATACCCTAAAGTGACACAGTGGGACCTCTAAGGAGTTTGGGGGTATGCTCAGGACTCTTCCAGGACTTTTTCCACCTCTCGTTGTTGCTTTCCTAAGCCAAGATTGCTGATAATTC
Organism: Proteles cristata cristata; assembly: GCA_017311185.1. Lineage (NCBI taxonomy): Eukaryota > Metazoa > Chordata > Mammalia > Carnivora > Hyaenidae > Proteles > Proteles cristata. Next base: position 947,063 of record JAESUZ010005368.1, read on the forward strand.
GTGCATTAGTTTCCTATTACAACTGTAACAAATCACTTTAAATTTAGGGGCTGAAACCCACACAGACTTATTCTCTTGCAGTTCTATAGTGGTTAAAAGTCTGAAATGGATCGCCCTGGGCCCGCGTCAAGGTACTGGCAGAGCGGTCTTCCATCTGGAGGGTCTGGGGAAGAATGTGAGGACGCATGGCTTTGCCTCTGTCAGCTTTCACACACTCCTTGGCATTGGCCCCTTCTTCCACATCAAAACCTGCAATGAACTCTCTCCCTGGTTGATTCCTCTGTTGCCCTCTTGCATTTATGAGGACACTTATGATGACATTAGGTCCACCTACATAGTCCCGGGTAACCTCCTCAAGTTCAGCTGATTAGCTATCTTAATTCCATTTGCAGCCCTATTCCCTATTATTATGCAACGTTACATATTCACAGGCTCTGGGGATGAGAATGTGGATATCTTTAATGGGCTATTATTCTGCCTATCACACCTCAATAGATGGATTTAGGTCAGACCATCCAATGGCTTGAAATCATGTAATTATTTGCTTGCTTTCTGTAGTAGTCTCTTAAAATCTAAAGTCAAATCATATTATGCCTCTGCTCAAAATCCTCCAGTAGTTTCTAGTTTCTCTCTGAGATAATAACAAATTACTTAAAATGGACTCCAAAACTTTTTGGGATTGGTCCCCCAGTTAATGCTATATTTCCCAGCATTCTCCCTGCTCCTTCCACTGCTCTAGCCTTACTGGACTCCTAGGTGTTTCTCAACACACCAGGAACCTTCTTGCCTCCGGGCCTTTGCACTTGCTGTTTCCTCTGCCCCAACCACTCTTCCCTCCACCCCACCCCCAGCATTTATGCAGTCATTTAATCCTTTACTCAAATGCTGACATCTCTATGAGACCCTCCATGGAGCCACCCTAACTGACCTGGCAGGGGTCCTGTTAGTCACAGCCCTCACTGTTTCTTGCTGTACGTTTTCATGACACTCATCAGTATGTCACATTTTACTCATTTCCCTTCTTCAAGACCTGCCTTTGCCCACAGAATATTAACTCCACGAGGGCAGAGACTATTGTCTTTTTTGTTCACAGTTATGTATATTTCCAACATCTTGAATAGCAGATGCTCACTAGACATTTAATTCATGCCCTGTGGCATATACCTCTTAGATGTCTTCTGACCTGTTTAAGTCCGATATGTATGTATTATAATCTCCATAATCATTTCATACTGAAACTTACATCTAATTATTTATGTACTATAAATAGTGGTGTCAAAATTCAACATTCAGAAATATTCAACACATGTTAATTGAGAATTACTATGTAAGGCATTTTATTTTACATATTTTAGTTAATCTTTTTTTTTTTTAAGTTTATTTATTTTGAGAGAGAGAGAGAGGAAAAATAGGGAGAGTGGAGGACGGGCAGAGAGAGTGAGAGAGAGAATCCCAAGCAGGTTTTGCACCATCAGTGCAGAGTCCCATAACGGGCTTGACCTCATGAACTGTGAGATCATGACCTTAACCAAAATCAGGAGTCAGACACTTAACTGACTGAGCCACACGGGCACCCCAGTGAATCCTATTTTTTAAATTACTGTGTACCATGGCATTTACACATGCTAAGTTCAAGTATTGCTTTGGGAAATGTTTGTGTTACATACAAGTTTGTGTGTGTGTATGTGAGTATGAGAGAAACAGAGCTAGAGAAGTTGTGTTTATTTCTCACAGTGTGGGCTGTCCAAACTTTTAAAGACTCTTCCATAGGGGAAAGGCCAGTAAGGTACAGTACAAAAAGGTGGAGAGAGGAAATAATATGATGGTCTTAACATGAACAGAGTTCCATTGGAAATGATGGTGCTCTTAAGAGCTGGATGTCAATTTTTCAACTGAGCAAAATTACCTCTTATTGCAAGATCATGCTTCCATGTAGAAATGTACTAATACCCTCTTCTAATTAGTAACTAATCCTACTAATGCTGTAACTTCTATTGGAAAACCTATCTGTGATCATACAACCATGGAAAACATTAGAAACAGTTGATCATATATTAACTATCATTTTTTAAAAATAATTGTCAATAAAACTAACCTTTAAACTTTTGCTATGATGGTTTCTTTTTTTCTTTAGTTTATTTATTTTTGAGAGAGAGAGAGAGAGAGAGAGAGAGCATGAGTGGGGGAGGAGCAGAGAGAGTGGGAGACAGAATCCAAAGCAGGCTTCAGGCTCTGAGCTGTAAGCACAGAGCCCGATGCGGGGCTCGAACTCACAAACTGCAAGATCATGACCTGCACCGAAGTTGGAGCTCAACTGACTGAGCCATCTAGGCGCCCCTAGGTTGCTTTCTTAAACTATATTCATGGAATGGACTTTTTTTGGATACAAAATTTGACTTTTTCTCACTCTAAGAGACTGATGACATTTAAATTCATTCCTTTGCTCAAATCTTTGCAGATACTATAAGATATACATTCCAACACTAGATCAAATACCTTTCTTTTTCTAGCTCTAGTTAAGTAAAATAAAGTAGGTATTGATGTATGGATAGGATCATACTATAACTGGAATATGCCCAATTTTCTTCTGGGTATAGAAATAGCGTTCTCAGGGGTGCCTGGGTGGCTCAGTCAGTTAAACGTCTGACATCAGCTCAGGTCATGATCTCACGGTTGTTGTGTTTGAGCCCCATGTCGGGCTCTGTGCTCACAGCTCAGAGTCTGGAGCCTGCTTCAGATTCTATGTCTCTCCTTCCCTCTGCCCCTCTCATGCTCTGTCTCTGTCTCTCAATAATAAATAAACATTTAAAAAATTAGAAATAGCATTCTCTAATGCAGCAATTTGACTGATGCACTGTCAGATTGTTGTAGGGCATGGCTTTTATTTTGCTATATTATTGGTAGAATTAACAATATTTTTGATAACTATCACAACTATTGATTTTCATTATATTCCCCATTGTATAATTTTCAGTTCAACATTGGGGCAGAGATTTATTTTGTGGTAACTTATAGTTGTTGACCTGAATTGCTAATGAAAGTACCAAGAAAATAAAAATGTGAGATGAAAACCCTGGTGTAGTCAATCTGCCAAGCAATCTATAATCAACTGAGCCCATTCTTCCAGCCAGGTGTCTTCCAGACCGAGATCCACACTTCAACTCCAACACGGTCAGGTTCCCTCAAGGAGCTTCAGTTTAATTGGAGGAAAGATGGACAATTCAATGAAAAGGTAATCAATAAAACTAACAATAGAAAGTATAATAAATTCTACTGACGGAGAAGCTTTCAGGTAAATGTGGGAGAACAGCTGGAGCTACGTGGACTACAGTGACTAAAAGCCTCTGGGAAAGGTGGGCGTTAGACGTTTTGGAAGGCGATTTTGTCAAACTCTGTGTCATTAGTAAGAAAGGATGATATATAGTAAGTAGCCATGTGGAAATCTATCCCAACCAATGGGACAGGTTGGGATGCTCAAGGAATGGCATTCTAAAGTCAGTGAGGGTGTTTTAGTTGGATGTTTCAAATTCAACATGGTGTTATGTACATAGAATTGCTATTTTTTCACATTCCCAATGGACTTTGTATCTTTATTATAGCCATTGGAGTAATCAGCATTGAGCAATTTTACTTAATTATACTTCCGTCTCTTTCACTAGAATTGAGCTCCTGGAGGGCAGGGAACGAACGGGGCCTGGCACGTTCCTCAGTGTGCAGTGTCTGTGCTCCACAAATATATACAATTTGGGAACATTTTCTTTTAAGTGTTGATACTCACTAGCATTTTATTTCTTTTTTTTTCTTAAAGTTTATTTATTTGCTTTGAGAGAGGGCATGAGAGCATGGACGAGAGAGGGGGAGAGAGAGAGAGAGAGAGAGAGAGAGAGAGAGAATCTCAAGCAGGGTCCATGCTCACTGTGGAGCCTGATTCCAGGCTCAATCCCATGACCCTGGGATCATAACGTGAGCATAAATCAAGAATCGGATACTCAACTGACTGAGCCACCCAGGCCTCCTACTCACAAGTATTTTTTTAATGTGAATATTATTTCCCTTTTTCAGAGGATCTGAAGTTACTGAGTTCTGGTCTTGGAATCTGTTTTATGTTGATCAGGTTTGATGAAACAAGAAAATAAGGTAGAAGATTGACTTACATAAAATAATCCATGATGGACAAACCATTAGAAATACCTTTTGAGGAAAGCCTGGGTGGATCAGTAGGTGAAGCATCCAACTTTGGCTCAGGTCATGATCTGATGGTTCATGGGTTCGAGGCCAGCATCAGGCTCTGTGCTGACAGCTCAGAGCCTGAAGCCTGTTTCCCATTATGTGTCTCCTCTCTCTCTGCTCCTCCCCCACATGCACTCTCTCTCTCAAAAATAAATATAAAAAAAAATAAAAAGGAAATACTTTTGCAATGGGGAATAATGGATCTTGTATTTTAAATGATTTTGTGTATGCTAACTGCATAGAAGAACACATTTCTTTCCCATTCTCTGTTCAAAACCAGAAGCAGTTGTAAAATCTGCCACAGACTTTATTTTTTTTAGATTTCCCATTTGAGCTCACCACAATGGATAAAGGAGGAGCAAGCAGTCTGACATGCTATTTATCCAGCTATAAAATTATCATAATTAGAGAAAGCAAGATATTTTGGTATTTAAAAGACCTTATTAGTTCTTTGAATAATATTTATAAACAAATATTTGCATTTAAAATATATATAATTATATGAAGCATAATCGAAGAAACTAGTTTTAGGGTTGTAAATTAATGGTTATTTATAGTTGCCATGAAATTGATAGGGATTTTAGATATTTAAAAAGGTGTCTGTTTATATATGAGTCATATTCACTCCCTTGGGGGCATGAGAGATATTTAAGGCTTCTCACAGATGTTCCAGGATCAATTTGTATAGAGTGTGAAGAACCAGTGGCATGTACATGAACTATAGGGAAGGTGAATTCATTTTCTCAGAAGTGGGGTTTTCTCAAAAACCTCAAAAATGAATCAATGAACAATAGAGCAAATAGCAAAGGAGACAGGCTATATTTGCATATCATGATCTAGCTGTGAAAATACAGCATTGATGAATGTCTGTCATGGTTGAATTTAGTATGTTAATAAAGATGGTGTCCATCACAGTGGCACCTAGATGGCTCTGTGGGTTAAGTGTCAGACTTCTGTTCAGGTCATGATCTCATGTTTTGGGAGTTCAAGCTCCGCATTAGGCTTTGCACTGACTGTGTGGAGCCTGCCTGGGATTCTCTGTAATTCCCTTTCTCTGCCCCTCCCCTGCTTATGCGCTCACTTTCTCTCTCTCTCTCTCTCTCTCTCTCTCTCTCTCTCTCTCTCTCTCTCTCTCGATACCTCCTCTTTTAAATAAATACAAACTTAAAAAAAGAGATGCTGTCCATCACAAATCTACAAAACCTTTATATTAAAACAAGCCACAAGTTCCACAGATAAAATTTCAGATTTACAAATTACAGAATTTTTCTTGTAACTGTTCACCTGATTTTTAAAAGGATAATGCTTTACTTGTAGGGCAGTTTTCAGATCACAGAAAAATTGAGCAAAAAGGATAGAGTTCCCATACTCTCCTCTCCATCTTGCACATGGTTCCCCCTATTATTAACATCTTGGATTAATGTGATACATTTACTACAATTAGTTAAGCGACATTTATATATTATTATTTACTAAGGTACATAGTTTACATTAGAGTTCACTCTGTTGCACAGTACTATGGATTTTCACAAATGCATAATGTCGCGAATCTATCACTAGTATCATATAAATAGTTTTACTGCCTTAAAATCCCCTGTCCTCAGCCTATTCATTTCCTCTTCCCCCTCTGAACTCCTAAGCAATCTCTGATCTTTTTACTGTGACTATATTTTTGCCTTTTCCAGAAAGCCATATAGTTAGAATCATGCACTTTGCTTTTTTAGCGTAGCAATAAGCATTTAAGGCCACATGTCTTTTTGTGGCTCATTATTTCGTGGCTTTATTGCTGATGATATTCCATTGTATGGATGTACCATAGTTTGTTTTACCCATTCACCTACCTAAGGGCATCTTGGTTGCTTTCCATATTTGGCTTTTCTGAATGAAGCTGTTGTAAACATATATTGGGCTTATGTGTGGACATAAGTTTTCAATTCTTTCAGATAAATATCAGGGTGTGTGATTTCTGGAGTGGATGATCAGACTACATTTAGCTTTGTAAAAAATCACCAAACTGTTTTCCTCTTCCAAAATGACTACCATTTTGCAATGCCATCAGCGGTGAATAAAAGTTCCTGTTGCTGGGGCGCCTGGGTGGCTTAGTCGGTTAAGCGTCCGACTTTTGCTTAGGTCATGATCTCTCCGTTCGCAGATTCGAGCCCCGCGTCGGGCTCTGTGCTGACTGCCAGTTCAGAGCCTGGAGCCTGTTTCAGTCTGTGACTCCCCTCTCTCTGACCCTCCCCTGCTCATGCTGTCTCTCTCTCTCTCCTAAGAAATAAAAAAAAAAAAAAAAAGTTCCTGTTGCCGCACATCTTCGCCAGCATTTGGCATTGCACCTGCTCTAGATTTTGGTGTTAAAATGGATGCGGTGGTTGTGCATTCATATCTCATTGCTGTTTACCTCACAGTTCCCTAATGACATTTAATGTTGACTATCCAGTCATATACTTATTTGTCAACTGTATATCTTTGGTGAGGTATCCATATCTTTTCTCTCTTGTTTTTTATTGTTTAGTTTTGAGAGTTCTTTGGACAAGAACTAGTCTTTTATCTAATGAGTTTTGTAAATATTTTCCCCCAGTAGATGACTTGTCTTTTTATTCTCTTATGAGTTGTTTTGGCAGCATAGAATTTTTTAAATTTTAATAAAACCCAAATTATCAATGTTTTTCTCCTTCTTGGATTCTTTTTCTTATGTTTAAAAAGTCATTACTAAATCCAAGGTTACCTAGATTTTATCTTATGTTATTTTAAATAAATTGTAAATTTTTCATTATCCGTTTAAGTCTCTGATCCATTTTGAATTAAGTTTTGCAAAAGGATGTAAAATCTGTGTCTTTTGGCTTGTGGATGTCTGGTTATTCCAACACTAATTGTTGAGAAAACAGTATTTATTCTTTATTGAAGAGTGCCTTTGCTTCTTTGTCAAATATCAGTTCATTATATTTGTGCAAACCTATTTTGGGGCTCTCTATTCTACTCCATTGGTCTGTTCATCTATTCTTTTGCCAAAACTGCACTATCGTGCTTATTGTAGCTTTATAATAGTTCTTGAATTTAGATAGTGTCTTTCCTTTCACTTTCCTTTTCTTCTTCAATTATTGTGTTGACCATTTTAGGTCTTTTGCTTTTTCAAGTAAGCTTTAGAAATTAATTGGTTGCTATGCACTAAATCCAGCCATTCTGACTGGGATTGTGTTGAATCTGCACATCATGTTGGGAAGCACTGACAACTTAACAATATTGGTTCTTTTTATCCAAGAACGGGGAAGATATCCCCATTTATTTAGATATCTTTGATTCAATTGTCAGAGAAACATATCAGTCAGGAAACTGGAAGTCCTTTGGTAACTAAGTTTTAATATTTCTCTACTAATAGCACATCATATTGCAATTCCATCAACACAGTATCTGTGAAAACTTTTAAGTCCATTCTACAACCATGTGTACTCCAACAAGGGGAAGTGGAGAGCTGAAAAAATGATTTTGAAGATTCAAACCACTCAATTCTAAATATGGAAGTATATATGTAGAACCAGATATGTATTCTAAAGACCTCAGAAGAAGAATCGGTTGCATGTCTTTCTGTGATTTGTTGATTTACATGAAAAGAATGCAGAAACTTTAAATAGTTCACTCTTTGGACAACCACTGCCACATACAAATGAAGGAGCCAAGAAAAGCACTGGCCTTGATTCTGAAAGCTTGATTGGGTTTATTCACACAAGGAAGGTGTGGAAGTAAAAATACATCTCATCCAAGTCACTCTGAGCATTGTCTGGTGCAAAAGAGACATGAAGAAGACAGCCAAGGTCAGGACACTGGACACTGGCACCTTTTTTACAGTGACTATATTATTTTGTTTTAAGAAGCAGTGACTATATTATTTTGTTTTAGAAAGGTGCTTCTCAGCTGCCACGGACTTACATGATAATGTCTTCTAAAGAACCAATTCTGTTGCTTCAGAAAATCTGGGATAGAAGAAAACAGACTCTCACAGCAGATCCAAGGTAATGTGTTGATGTCACCACCAAAATATAAAAGGAGAAACTAACCCAAGGTCACATTAAACATCTTTTTGGATGGACTTTTTAAACCCTTGTTGATGTGATCTTTAAAATTTGAGAAAGCATCACCAGTCACGTGATTTGTAAGGAAACTTATCTATGTTGTACAAACAAATGCTCTTCAGTACATGTCAAAACACTTAATTTTTTTTTTTATCACTTTGTTCTCTAGTTCAAAGGAATGGAAGAAGAGCTGAGAGTAGTAAATAAGAATTATGGTCTTTCCTACAACAGGGTATACATGTGTCTAAATTCATAGACGTGTACCACAAAGAAATGTATGAAATTGAGACCAAAGTTTATTTTTGTACAGTTAGTAAAAAAGTCTGGATGAAAAAATCCCAATATGGAGAAACATGAGGTTAACATGGAATCTAGATGGATGGCTAGGTGGGTACCCTTGAAAAATTACATAATTATGTCTCTGATTGTGTGTGTTTTTGTAAAAGTATAAGCCACAGGTCAAATGTAAGCATTTGTTTTTATTTTGCACAATGATCATGTCCAGTACACTGTATAAAGCCAAACTAAATAAAGATTAATGCACAATCCTAGTTGGGACTTCCTGCTGGCATTTATATATTGGCGTAAATGCATCATTGTTTTATTAGATGATTGAATAAATCATATTTGTAAATGCTTATGATGAGTATGAGTTTACCAAAAATCATATTGTTAAAAGGAAAGTAGATGATTACATGTAAAATCAACATTCTCTCCTTCATTTGAATCAGTACGGTCATCCTATCGAAACTTGACTCTTGTGACGAGATGGATAAGAACCAATACGAGGTCTAATAATAGTTCTATATTTATCAGATTCGCTGTTGAAGTACTTTCGAAAGCAAGGATGTAGAAATTATATGAGAGAATAATTAATGGCAGTGGGGGTGGTATAAAGAACTTCACCCTACTAGTCTTCTTTCTGTTCTCATTTCTGCATCAACCCACTGGATGAATTTGCAACAGTCATTTTTCTTTTTCTTTCTGAATCTCTCTTTCCTTGTCTTTCATGTGGGTTAGTCGAACAAGTCTTTAAGTTCTTATCTGATTGAAAGGTTAAGTTTATGAGATTGCTAAGGAATCCAGCTGGACCCCCATCTCCATGACCACATGTAGCCAGGTTAAATGCAAACTACTCAGAGTGGGCTTGAAATATAGTTTCTATCATGGTTCACCAGAGATTCGGGTGTTGAGTTGCCATGACTTCCTGCCCTAGGTACTGAATATATAACAAAAGTCTCAAAAATTTAGTTCAAAATAGTGAATTCATTTGAAACAAGGTTAGAAGTAATTTTTTTCTTAGTGAGAATAGGTAATGTTTTTACAGATTTCATCAAGAAATCTGATCTACTTGAGCTGCATCGGATCTAGTTTGATTTAACAAGACCCACTAAAAACTGGAAACCTTTATTCCCATTGGTGATAATATATACATGCATTGCTATCAGTGTTTCACACATGCCAATGGGGTTATGCCTTATTAGGATGCAATTCTAGAAGTGTGTTCCACAGTCATAATAAAAATGGTAATCGATATTCATTGAACACTGGGCATGTGTTAAGCACATTCTAAGATTTCATATAGTAACTCACTTAATGCTCCAAACAGCCCTGTAAAATGGCTATTTATTGTCCTTATTTCACTGAGGATAAAACATAGAAATAGAAGAGATGGCTGACATGCATAAAGGTACTCAGCTTGTAAATGATAGAGCCAGACTTTTTAAATATATTTTTAAATGTTTATTTATTTTGAGTGAGAGAGAGAGAGAGAGAGAGAGAGAGAGAGCAAGCTCCAGGGAGGGAGAAAGAAAGAGGGAGAGAGAATCCTAAGCAGGCTCCATGCTTTCAACACAGAGCCTGTTGCAGGGCTTGATCCCATGAACCATGAGATCATGACCTGAGCTAAAATCAGGAGTCAGACACTTAACCAATGGAGCCACCCAGGAACCCCGACAGAGCCAGACTTTTAATCCATGCACTGTAGACTTGTTCTGGAGTCCATAATTCTAATTATTATCTTTCACTATCACACTATATTGATCTGAATACTCTGGGTACCAAAATATTTCCTGAAATTATAAGTTTTTGTAAACTTTATTCAGGTAGTTATTTATGACAATAGTAAAAAGAGGTTTTTTAACTAGAGTCTAAATTATAATGACAAAAATTTATTTGACATGAGTGGAGCTCATAGTATGGGATAAGAACAGTTTTCTAACAGTGACCTAAAGCATAATTGTATAGATGCTAAACAGCCATTGCTTTTCATGTCCAGTTATTGTTGTTTTTCGGTAAGTCACTGTTGAAAGCCTCAGCTAAACGCAGCCAAGTGAAATATTTCAGTCTTCACCTTGTTAGAATCCATTGCAAGTTTTGGTGATGTTCCAGCACCATTTGAACATTGCTATGCCATGATAATTACTATTAAAAGGGTCATCTGTCTGTATTGGGGCTTTGCTACAATTATGTAGACTCCTACACCTAGCTCAGAACCTGGCAGTAGCAGACATACTTGGTTATAAAACCTTATAATCTCTGGGTTTGCTCTCCATGATCCATTTGAGCTGTGACCACCGTATACTATATACCTGGAATTCTACTTGTTCCTTATTGATTTTTTCCCAAAACTGAAGGGGTTCTTTTCCTTCTGATACATATTTTGCAAATGTCAGCCCTAGTTACTCACTTAATATTCTCTCTTCTATGTGGCCTTTCTCGGGCTCTATCTCTCCTTAAGCTGCTTCATGGTATAAAGAGAGGTTTCAGACTTCCTGATAAGAAGACATGGCTTGAGCCAATAAATATTTACTGAGCACCTACAATAGGCTAAGCCCTTGCAAGTTGACTATGACCTCACAAGGATTACATGACTCAGACACAATTGACCAGGCTACATTTTATATATAGTATTAGTCAATATTTGTCTTTCCTCTGGTACTTAACCCTTGTATCCTTGGTACACGTGGGTTGCAATATAATCATAGAGACCAGCTGGTGGACACAAAATAGTTCTAATTAATTTATTCATTGTGTGTTAACAATGGGTTTTCTGAGAGAGAACAGATTTTTAGGGGAAGTACATTTTAACAATGTATCCAACTAGTATTGGATATTGAATGACATTCAGTATCTCACGGGAAACCTATAATCATGATGGTCTTAATATAAAATAAAAGATTGTAATTAGAACATTTTTTTTCTTCCTAGAGATATATTGCTGTAGTGGAGAGATTGGCGTTCAGACAACTTCAGAACTGAGGGCTTCTTCTTCCTGATGTAGGCTCTATTTTCTCAGACTGGGAATTGTGTCTTGATATGTTTTACAGATAGCGCTCAATGTCAATAAGATCGCTTATGTGATCTGTGAGAAAACACACGTAGGCATTCAAGTACATACCGAGATAAATTAAACCTTCTGGGGAAGCAACATGAGTAGGACGAGCATTGAGGAATGAAAAAATACCAAGCATTCCAATTCTTGTGACTCTTCCAATAGCTGAGGCCATTTTGGTATTGGGCCATCCTTAAAAAAAAATAAATAAACAAATAAAGAATATTCTAGCCTAAAGGGTCTTGGGAAATTTTATTGATGTGTTGAAAGCAGCCTGAAAACACAAATATAAATATCTGTTGTGTTGCTCTCAAGATAAACAGTGTTAATAAAGCTTCTGTACCAAAGATGACTTTTCTTCTGCCACTGACAATTTTGCTTTTGGTCCAGAGATGATTGCTCTTGGAAAATTCTTTCTCGGGAGCTTTGAGAACATGATGACATGCTGCTCAAAGTGTGGTCCTTTTAACATTGTCCAGCATCAATATATTTTACTTTTTATGATTCTTGTTTTTGCTTATCAAATAGGAGATACTGAAGGAAAAAATATTTTAAGATGAAAGGGATGGCATACCCTTGCTGAGTGGATGTATGTAATAGGAAAACCAATAGAAGACAAAAGTGAATGTGAATATATGTTTCCAGATAAGAAATAACAACAAAAAGCATTATTTCTGAACTTTATCATTTATGGGGCAATTCAAAATCTCTCCCTCACTCAATTCTGATTTAAAACATCCTCAGCAGGCTTCACTATGCTTTCCCTCTGTCTCTTCCTCCTCTCCATCTGCAGCTCTGAGCTTTGGGGATAAGGATGTAGAAAGACTAATTAAGAAAAAGAAAATGTAAGTGAACAGAAAGAAAATGAATGGAGAGAAGCTGGGAAGGGAAAGTGTTGTGAGAGCAGCATAATTTTGTTCAGAAATAGGGTATAGATTTTAAGAAACCGAAAGATCTTTCTTTAGATGTTCATGCTCCTTCCATTTGTATTTTTCAGAAGGAGCAAAAGAAAATTTATAAGGCTCTAGGAGTAGTTAAGGAAGACGGTACTGTTAAAAAGTTTATGTTGTATTCATTGATACATTTATCCAGCTCTTTTAAAAATGAACATGAGTCCGGGCCATGGACAATCTAAATTGTACCTGGTGGCCCAATGTATTAAATCACTCATTTTAAATAAAATACCTTTGATCACTCAGTGATTGGAAACAAAGGATGAAAGGGAACACCATTTGTGGTCTCTGAATTTTCAAAGAATCACCGTGTCATTTGTTTGCATAAAATGTATTAATTTAGGAAAATTACAAATCATTTCTGAAAGGCCACTCAATCAAAATATGAAGAGCCATGTGTCACGAAAGACAAAAAGATCAAGCCGAATACAGCACAGTTTGAAAGAGTCCAATGATCTTATTAATAATGAAAAGATGCAAAGTTGTTATCATATGAAATTTATTCTAACCTGAAATACTGGAATTAATTTATGACAAGTTTCATTCTCACAACTTTAAAGAACACTTTAAAGCGAAGTCTTACTCCTTTTTCTCGTGCTGGAGGAATGAAGTCATGTTTGAATCTTGGCAACACAGCAATATGCTTATTAGCTCTCACGTGGCATTAGGTCTCTGATGGTTTTAAAAGTCTTTCTAAAGATTTTAAAGACAAGTTTCCTTTAATTGCCACACATTTTGTCACGAAAGAGAATTGCATAATGCATCAATTAATGTTTTCAACGAAAAATTTATTGTATCTAAGGATAATCATAATAGCTCTCACTTGGGGTGCCCGGGTGGCTTAGTCGGTTAAGCGTCCGACTTTCGCTCGGTCATGACCTCGCGGTTGGTGGGTTTGAGCCCTGGAGCCTGTTTCAGTCTGTGACTCCCTCTCTCTCTGACCCTCCTCTGCTCACGCTGTCTCTCTCTCTCCTAGAAATAAATAAAAGGCATTAAAAAAAAAATAATAGCTCTCACTTACGGAGTGTTTATTCCGTGTCAGGCACCGTTATGGGAATGAGCAATGTATCAGTTCACTGACTGACACAGCAACCCTCCAGGGCAAGTCCCTGGTGTTAAACCCATTTTGCAGATAAGGCAACTGTGGCTCAGAAATAATATGTTTTATTTTAATTTTTAAAATGTTTTATTTATTTCTGAGAGAGAGACAGCGTGAGCAGGGGAGAGTCAGAGAGAGAGGGAGGCACAAAATCTGAAACAGGCTCCAAGCCCTGAGCCACCCAGGCGCCCCTCAGAAATAATATTTTAAGGGTGGGTAGCACACTCGAAGAAGATTATGCCCTGGACATGGAGTCCAGGGTGGCAGAAATCACAGTGATCTATACAAAGTAATCGTTCAATTAATAAACTAGTGAGGATGTTGCATGCTGTTCACTTGCTGTATGGACTTACACCTCTGAGTCTCCAGACTGTGTATGCGATGCATCAAGACAAAGTTAGATGAACAGAATAGGCATATATGTCACTCCTACTAACCACCTTTATGAGATTGTAAGAACAGGAAAGGGCCACTAAGGCTCAAAAGTGAACATTCACAGCTTGCGTTTCTCACTACCTTGTGAAATGTTCCCAAAAGGCCCATATTGTTCTCTTACTTAAGGTGTTTTGACCTGAATTTTTTGTCACAGCGATTAGGACTCAAACACAAATCTTTATGTTGGTTTCAAAACATTCCCATGCTCTGGATTAAAGTTCTAGCTTGTGCTACTCAGAGGAGTCCCTTTCAAGTTCTTGTGTTACAGATAAAGGATTGGTGATAGCATTATGATCCCTCCAGGGACTTAAAAAAAAATAGGAAGGTTGAAGTGTATGGAGAGACAATACTTCCCTGGAAGGTGCCACAAGTGCGAATACTGGAGAAACTCAATAGAGTGTTTGTTTCAATAAAACTGACAAATTTTTCTATAGTTTTCCATGGTTTCCCCTTACAGGAGGTGGAAAATGCGTGGCCAGAATGTAACACAATGATTGGATTACTGAAAACATCTGAACCACATAAATCTACAAAGACTCTCAGAAAAGTTGCCGATTTTCTTTCATTCTAAAATATCAGCAGATGTAGACCTCCACTTTGTCATAGTGTCATGTTTTCAGTGAAAAATGTCACTGATGTTTTCTTGTAAATTGAATACTTTCTTTTAAACATGCATTAAAATGAAAAATGCTTTTGCCAAGGTTTCATTTCTTTCTTTCTTTCTTTCTTTCTTTCTTTCTTTCTTTCTTTCTTTCTTTCTTTCTTTCTTTCTTTCTTTCTTTCTTTCTTTTCTTTCTCTCTCTCTCTCTCTTTCTTTTCCTTCCTTCCTTCCTTCCTTCCTTCCTTCCTTCCTTCCTTCCTTCCTTCCTTCCTTCCTTTTTTTGTTGTTTTGTTTTACTTTTATTGCTTACAGTAAAAAAAAAATATGGAGGATTAGGATTAACTTCAAAAGGATATATTCTTTACATGGACAATGTTCCATCCTGCAAGACTTTCCTTTTAATTGAAATATAATCACTTTCACTTGTAATAACTCTAAGCCAGGCATGAATGGATGAGAGAATACATAAGAAATCCGTTCTTTCTCTTTATTTTTGGTTGACCTTGAATGAGTCACCCTGGTTTTCCTGGTTGTAAAAATAAAAGAACAGTGATCCTCATGATATATCATTTTAGGATTGTTGGGATACTTATTACGATAACGAGGCAGAATTTCTCTGATAAGAAGTAGCACAAGCATAGGCAAAATCTGATCCATAGCTTTTGAAAAAAAAAAGGTATTTGTTGGATCCTTTTTTCTTTCTTTTAAAAAGATGGTTTAAAGAGCTACCTTGTGGATAAAATATCTGCTGAATTCTCTTAATTTCTGTAGGGTCTACCAAAGTGCCTTTAACATACTGAGTTTCTAATAAATCTGCTTTGGATCATTAGATTAGTGAAAGCAAGTTATTGACTGTGAGTAGAGAACACAGATTCTAAATGGTCTTTAGAAAAAAAGACATTATGGATTTCAAATTACCATTCGGCCACCTACTAGGGTAGAGGACCTATCATTTTATAGTGCTTGTATCTCATACTATGCCATGTCCAAGGAACAAGCATCATGTTCCCAGAGTAGAATTTGTCCTTTCTTTTTAACTTTATAGTATTTTTTTAAATTAAAAGGGTTTAAATTTACAAAAAAAATTGCAGTGATAGCACAGAGATTCCCATATACTCTACACCCACTTTCCTTTATTAGCAATACCATAGTTAGTAGAGCACCTTTGTTGTAATTAATAAACCAATACTGATACATCATCATTAGCTAAAATGCATACATTATTGAGCTTACCTTAGTTTTTAGTAAGGTTCTTTTTCTGTTTTAGGATTCTGTCCAGAATACCACATTACATTTAGCTGTAATGTTTTGTTAAGCTCCTCTTGGCTGTCAGTTTTTCAGACTTTCCATATTTTGAGGATCTTGAGAATCCTGTGAATTACTGGTCAGGTGATTTCTAGAAAGTGCCTCAAGTGGAGTTTGTCTGATACATTTCTCACGGGTAAATCATGCATGGATATGGGTTGATGGGAGGAAGTCCACAAGGTAAAGTGCGATTCTTATCACATCTTTCCAAGGTACTGGTCATCAGTATGATAGCACTGTTGATGTTAATCACGATTAGCCAGCTGAGGTAGTGTTTTTTAGGTGTCTTCACTGGAAACTCCCTGTTTTCCCCATTTCCATATCTATCCTTTGAAAGAAAGGCACCTTGTGCAGCTCACTTAAAAACTGAAGGGTTATGTACTTGAAGGTACAGTATCTACAGAAATATCTACATTACTTGAAATTCTTTCCCACCGGTTTCTATTTATTCAAATATTTATTCATATCAGTCTGGACTTATAATTATTTATTTTCTACTTTGGGTTATGATTCAATACTATTTTATTTATTTACTTTCTCCAATTATTTTTTTGCCAGTAAGCTGGGATTACACAAACAATAATGTCATCTGTGAACAAAGAAAGTTTAAATTCTTCCTTCCCAAATTGTATACTTGTCATTTCCTTTTTTTGTTTGTTTCTTTTGTTTTGTTTTGTCTCACTGCACTAGTTAGGGGTTCTAATGTCATGTTGATGAGAAGTGGGAAGAGAGGACATCTTTGCTTTAGTTCTCATCTTTGGGAGAAAACATCTGGTTTCTTACACTTAAGTATCAGGTCAGTTGTAGGTTTTATTAAGATGTCCTTTACCAAATTGATAAAGTTCTTATATATTCCTAGCTTGTTAAGAGATTTTATCCTAAAGAGGTGTTGGGTTTTGTCAAAGGCTTTTTATGCTTCTATTGACATGGTCCCTTGATTTTTCTTTTTCAGCTTGTTGGAGTTACAGATTGTATTAGTTAACTTTTGAATGTTGAACCAGTCTTGCATATTTGAAATAAATCCCACTGGGTCATGGTGTATAGTTTTTAAAAATATATTGCTTATTGGATTTGTTATTTTGTTAAGGATTTTTACATACCATGTCCATGACAGAGTGTTTTACATCTATATTTGTATGTTACATCAATGGGCAAGGATTTTTACACCTATGGGCTTATACATTGGTCTATAGTTTTCCTTTCTTTCTATGTCTTTATCTGATTTTAGTGTTAGGATAATGCTGGCCTCATACAATGAATTAGGAAGTGTTCCCTATGCTTCTATTTTCTGGACAATATTGTGGAATATTTCCTTATTAAATATTTCATAGAATTTACCAGTTACATAATTGAGCTTGTCCTTTCTTTTTCTTAAAAGTTAATAGTTTTTTTATTGGATTAATGGATGTCAGTAAATTCAGATGATCTCTTTGTCCTTATGTGAGTTTCAATACATTGTATCTTTCAAGGAATTAATCAATTTTATCTAAATTATAAAATTTGTGGGTGTAAAATTATTTGTAATATTGTTTAATTACTCTTTTACTGTCCCTGGAGTTAATAGTGATAACATTTTTTAAAAATTTCTGATATTGGTCTATTTTTTCCATCTCTTTTTTTTCTTAAGATAGCCTAGTTAGAATATATCAGTGTTATGGATTTTCCTCAAAGAATCAGGTTGAGTTTTTATTATTTTCTCTTTTGTCTCCCTGTATTCACTTTCATTAAAATCTGCTGTTTTTTCTTATTTAATTTCTTTTGGTTGCTCCAGTTTAATTTGCTTTTCTTTCTCTAGTTTTCTAGGGTACGGGCTAAGAATAGTCGTTTTAGATATTTCATTTCTTAAATATTCACTTAGTTTTTGAAATTTTCCTATAAACACTACTTTTGTTGCATCTTGCAAATTTTGATAACGTGATTCTTTGTTTTCTTTCTTTCCTGGATGTAAAATCCTTAACTCCTATTTTCTTTCTTTGAGTATCTTGAATTATTACTCCATTTGGCTTTGGCATAAATCATTGTTGACGTAAGTTTGATGATAATCTAATTTTCTGTCATTTATGTAATTTGCTGTTTTTGCCTGGGTGCCCAAATAATGTTTTTCTTTCAAGCCCAATAATCTTAGAATATGTCTTAAGTTGGTGATTTTCAGGTTTATATAGTAAGGTACATGGTTTTAATATGTGATTTTAAACCGTTTATTAATTAATTAATTTTGTTTTTATTGAATACAGTTGGCACAAGGTGTTACATTAGTTTCAGGTGTACAACACAGTGATACAACAAGTCTATATGTTATAGTATGCTCACCACAAGTGTAGTTGCCGTCTGATAAAAGTGTTCTGATTGCCATTTAAATTTGTAACTATTTTCAAATTTCTCTTTTGAAACGCCTCAAGGATATATGGTTTAATCTCTAAATATTGACATATATTCCAAATGTCCTTTTGTTATTGATTTGTGGGTTAATTCCACTGTGTTTTGAGAACATAAGTTGTAGAATTTTTATGGTTTTGAATGATATAAGCTACGTTTTAAGGACTAGAATGTGGTCTATCTTGGTCAATGTTCCACATGAGACTGAGAACAATGTGAGTTCTTCTGTTGTTGAATGTAGCATTTCATAAATGTCAATTAGATCAAGATGATTGATGGTACTGTTTAGGTCAACTTTAGTCTTACTGATTATCTGCCTGCTTGATCTATCAATTACTGAAAGAGGAGTACTGAAGTCTCCAAATATAATAGTGGATTTGTCTATTTCTCCCATAAATTCCAACAGTTTTTGCCTCATAGATTTTGATGGTGTTGTTAGGTGCACATATGGTTAAGACTGTTATTATATCTCCTTGGAGAATTGATTCCTTTACCACTATGTAATTGCCCTCTTTCCCCTGATGGTTTTCCTGGTTCTGAAGTCAGCTTTGTCTTAAGATAGCTATCATCTTTTGATTAGTGTTGGCGTGGAATATCTATCTGCATCCCTTTACTTTTAATCTATCTGTGTCTTTATATTTAAAATGGGTTTCTGCCAGACCACATATAGTTGGTTCTTTTTTGTTATTTTTGATCTATTCCATCAATCTCTCTCTTTTAATTGGTTTATTTAGTGCATTTTACTTAAAGTGAATTTTTATTTTATTGCAGTGTAGTTGGTGTACAATATTATATTAATTTCAGGAGTGCAACATAGTGATTCAACAATAATATGTATTGCAAAGTGATCACCACCATAAATCTAGTTACCATCTGTCACCATACCAAGGTGTGGCAATATTCTTAACTCTATTCCCTATGCTGTTCATTGCATCCCATGTCTTACATATTTTGTAACTGGAAGTGTGTGTCTCTTAACGCCTTTCCCCTATCTCACCCATCACACAAAGTGATTCTTGATATAGATGGAATGACACCTACCATATTTGTAAGTATTATCTATTTGTATCATTTATTCTTTAGATTTTTACTAACTTCCCGTCTTTTTTTGCCTTTTGTTGTTTTAATTGAACATTTTATATGATTCCATTATATACCCTCTCCTACCAAATCAATTAGTCTTCTTTTGAAAAATAGTAGTTACATCAAAGGCCGCAGTATACATTTTTTAACTAGTCTTAGTTCACTTCGAATATCATCCCACTCCATGTGTAGTGCAGATAAGTTAGGATATTCACAATTCCTCCCCCTCATCCCTTATTATATTCCTGTCTTTCATATCACCTATTCATGTGTTATGATCACCCAATACGTTGTTACTATTATTACCTTAAACAAGCATGCATCTACTATATCAATTAATTTCAAGAAAAACAAATATTTTATTTTTCCTTCAATTATGCTTTCTTCAGTGGTCTTTCTCTCATCATGTAGATCCAGATTTCTGAGCAAATCCTTTTCCTTCCACATTAAGAAAAGTTTTAAAATGTATAAGCTGTCTGCCAGCAATGAATCCTTCCATTTTCCTTTGTCTGAGAATCTTTATTTTCTTTTACTTTTGAAGGATAATATCACTCAATATAGAATCAATGGATGGTGTTTTTTTTCTTTCCACAATTTAACTATTTTACTCCATTCATTTCATGTATGCACAGAAGTCTGATATAATTCTTAATTTTATTCCTGTACAGGTAGAATGCCCCTTGTCCTTTCTCCCAGCTTATTTCAAAAATTTTCTCTTCGTCTTCGTTTTTCTGCAGTCTGCACACAATCTGCATATGTGCACTTTTTTTGGATATTCACCCTGGTTGGTGTTCTTGGAGATCCTGTATCTGTGGTTTGATATATATCACTAATTTTGGCAAGTTTTTTATTATTTCTTCTCTCCATTTTATTTTTCTTCTCCTCCAGCATTACAATTATGCATATGTGACATATTTTGAAATTGTGCCACTATTTTTTGATGTTCTGCTTTTTTTATAGTGTATTTTCTTTTTTTTTTTAAATAGTTTATTGTCAAATTAGTTTCCATATAACACCCAGTGCTCATCACCACAAGTGTCCTCCTCCATGCCCACCCCTCCTCCCCCCCACATCCACCAGTCCTCAGTTTTTGTCAGCATTCAAGAGTCTCTCATGGTTTGCCCCTCTCCCTTTCCCCCACCATTTCCCCCCTTCTTCTCCCCGTTGTTCCTCCATCAAGTTCCTCCTAATCCTCCTATACGTGCAAACATATGATATTTGTCCTTCTCTGCCTTAGTTCGCTCAGCATAACACCCTCAAGGTCCATCCATGTTGCTACACATGGCCAGATTTCATTGTTTCTCATTGCCATGTAGTATTCCATGGTATAGATAAACCACATCTTCTTGATCCATTCATCTGTTGATGGACACTTAGGCTCTTTCCATGTTTTAGCTATTGTGGAGAGTGCTGCTATGAACATTGGGGTACATGTGCTCCTATGCATCAGCATTTCTGTATCCCTTGGGTAAATTCCTAGCAGTGCTATTGCTGGGTCCTAGGGGAGTTCTATTGTTAGTTTCCTGAGGAACCTCCACACTGTTTCCCAGAGGGGCTGCTTTTTTAAAATTACATTTTCTTATTTCATTTCAGTTTGGAAAATCTCTATTGAACTTTCTTCAAGCTCACTGGTTCTTACTTCAACCATATCCAGTATGCTGATTAGTTCATCAAAGGCATTATTCATTTCTGTTAATATAACATACAATATGCAATATATAATATATAGTATATAGTATATAATCATATATAATAAATATATGATATATATATTCTGCACACACACACATATATAATCATTAGCTTTCCTTTTCATTTTTCTTAAAGTGTCCATTTTTCGTTTATATTCCCCATATATTATTTTTTGTTATAAACTCTTTCCTTTAGAGCCATTAATATGTTAACCATCATTTTTTAAAATCCTCACCTGACAATTTCAACATCTCTGTCATATCTGACTCTGCTTCTGAGACTTAATTTATTTCTTCAGACCTGTGTTTTTTTCTTGATTTTTAGTATGCTTTATGATTTTTTGTTGTTGTGGACAGCCAGACATAGCATGCCAGGTAGTAGGAACTGAGGTGTTGAGGCCTGAGCTGTATAAGGTTTTATGTTATGCTAGCCAGATGTTGAACTGTGTTTAATGTGTGCTGTACTATAGGTGCTAGAAGCTTCCATTCCTCTAATGTCCTTGTTTTTCTCCCTCCTGTTGACTTTTGACTTCCCTGAGTTTGTGTCTTGCAGCTTTTGTGGCTGGAACACACTGTGCAGTAGAGCTCTGTTTGGTGAAAGCTGTGGAGAAAGGAAGTCTCCTATAATCTTATCAATCAATCCCAGATTTTTAATGTAACTGTGGCCCTAACTGTGACCTTCCAAAGTATTTCTTAGCTCTTTTCTTCCTATTACATGAGACAGAAAGCCTATTAGAGGCTGTGTAGGAGAGATGTCCTTTCCCCACGGGGTAAGACTCTGGTAAAGTTCTTTTCTCACTTAGGAGAGTAGGCGTTTGTTATGGAAGGTGTTCTAGGAGTATTTCCCACTGATCATCAATCTTCTCCATGCCAGAGTAAGGAAAGGCTCTTCCTCAGTCTTCACTGTGACATGTAGGTGGGGATTCTTGAGTTAAACTCATCAAAGTTTAGGGATCTCTTGGACTGCAGACCCCAGGAATTTTTCATTCTCATGCTAGTCAAGACACAGCCTGCTTGTTTGTCTTTTTTTTAATGTTTATATATTTTGAGAGAGACGACGGTCATGGGAGAGGGGATGAGAAAGAGGGGGACAGAGGATCCACGTGTCTTTGCTGACACCATGAGATCATGACCTGAGCCAAAGTTGGACACTTAACTGACTGAGCCACCCAGTCACCTCTCAACATTCCTTACCAGTTTATGGTTCCCATGGCTTCTGCCCCCGTACAGCAAATCTCCATAAGGACTCTCTGTATTTGACTGTCTCTCCAGATTTGGAGATGGTGACTTGCTAGTAGATCTCTAAAAGGCCCAAGGAAAATTGCTAGTTTTCAATTTGCTCAGATTTTCTTGTCAGTGCAAGAATGATGACTATCGAGGTCCTTACATGTTAGAGCTGAAACTGGGAAGCCTACCATTATCTTCTTTCATTCCTACTTTCTTTTTATCAAAAGGTTAAGAACTCAACCTTTCCTCTATTCTTAGAGACCATATACACATGATCATTCTGATTGATCTAGTTAGATAAATTTTTGATTTGGGATTTTTTTTTAAACATATCCTTCTTGAGCATTCTATGTTCTAGACTTTTTTCAGATGTATTTACATATTTTATTAAAAATATTGTACTATAAGCCCTGATTCAACATCTTATCAGAAATAATTGTATGATAAGACATCATTTAGGTAGTCTAAGATTTGTAATGGGGGAAGGAATGAATCTAATATATTACTGTATAAGCAAATATCCCTAGAGTCTAGAAAAGCACTTAAGTATTGTGATTCTTTTTTGTGTTGGGTGGGTGATTTTCCTCTTTTCCAAGGGCATTTTAAAGAGTGATCTGTCAGATCCACACAAGAGTCCTCCTTCTTCAAATAAAATCCTTAGTTTGGGGTATATATTAGGAGTGACACTTGGGTTAATGGCTCTGGAAGGTCTATACTTGGTAAAGTTACAAAATGCAAAATAATCTCAGAAAGAGTGGGCAAGGGTCACAGAGCTTGTGTCTATCTAATTTTTCTCCTGGGGAGAGAGGGAGAGGAATGAAAAGGAAAACAATCCTAAGCGAGACATCTTTTTTTGTTGTTATTGTTATCATAGAATACAATTCCAAAATTCTCACCACCTTGTCCTACAGCAAAAGAAAATTAGAAGTATTTGGCACCAATTAAGACAAGGAGTTTACTATATACATATAGTGTATGTGTGTGCATTTTAAAAATTCTTCTTCTATTTTCTAGAAATTCATGTAAGAATAATCAGTATTTTCCAAGATACAGTTTCAGTAGGCTTTGGACCAAAAGACAGGTAGTCCTGCTTTCTATATTCACCAAAATAAGCAATAATGACAGCAATAAGATATTGTCTTAAACTATAACATTTGACTTATTTAATTCAGTGGTGACTGGGTTTCCTCTTTCCAGGGCATTTTTGAGAGGGTCTCACTCTGGCATACTTAACTAGCATTATAGCAGCAAAGGGTTACAGGTCAAAAGGCAAGAGTTACCAGTACTTTATAGTATACTCTCTATATAGCGTTTTCTAAATTTCAAGTTTTAATTTAAATTCTAGTTAGGTAACATGTAGGTTAAAATTGTTTTCAGGTTTAGAATTAGTGATCCATCACTTACACATACCATTCAGTGCTCATCACAAGTGCCTTCCCCAAATACCTATCACCATTTAGCCCATCTTCCCACTGACCTCCCCTCCAGCAACCCTCAGTTTGTTCTCTATACTTAAGAGTCTCTAATGCTTTGCTTCTCTCTTTCTTTTCCCTCCTTCCCCTATGTTTATCTGTCTTGTTTCTTAAATTCCCCATCTGAGTGAAATCATATGTTCATTAATCTTCGGCAAAACAGGAAAGACTTATTTGAAATAGCTGAAGGCTCATTAGAAGTTGCAGATGGTACAGAGAGCTTCCTCTAAGGTAGTGTCATGATAAAAATCTTGACACTGTTCCTGATATCCTTTTATAAAAGCAGAATATATACTTACCCCCCCAAAAAAAGAAAGAAAAACAGTCACTGAGTATTCATAATGAATTTTTTACACTCTATATGGTTTGGTAGAAATCCTGAATAAAGAGTATGAAGGTAAGATGTATTGTTCTCATGGCCTCATGATTCTATGTGCCAAAGGTATTTCAAAATTAGTTGGAGCAGAGTTCTTACTCACCCCTTTGATTTTTCCCTTCCACTGCACTCTGTAATCTGAAAACTCCACCAAGCAACCATTGCAAGTACTCAGATTAATGATCTCAAGAAATGTGCGCTGTTGCATGAGAGGTACTGCCTCAGAGATGCTCGGTGAGCATGGATGAAGCATTAAGTACGATTGGAGAGCACCATTTGACATGTGTTAGAAATTACAGACAGTTGACTCTGATCCTTACACCTTTCTGTGAACTCTAAGCATGATTTTTCATTTGTTGGCTAATAATATGCTTCCTGAGAAGTGGGCAAACGTTATCTTGTCCAAATGAAGGCAGCCAGAACCACAGGTGATTTCTTTACTATTTCTTGTCGGCTGAATATTAGCATTTCTATGGAGTTAAAGGATTTAAAACAAGAAACATGAGTGGGAAAGCTGGATTTCTAAGTGAAACTTCTTCCAAAAATATGTTTGTTCTTTAAAAAAATATGACTTTTCAGGGGCTCCCGGGTGGCTCAGTTGGTTAAGTGTCCTACTTCAGTTCAGGTCATGACCTCATGGTTTGTGGGTTCTAGACCAGCGTGGAGCCCTGACAACAAGCCTGCTTCAGATTCTGTGTCTCCCTGTCTCTCTGCCCCTCTCCCACTCATGCTCTTGTTTCTGCCTCTCAGAAAATAAATAAAAGTTAAAAACATTAAAAATAAATTTTAAAATGTGGCTTTAAAAAAAAGTGTATTTATTTATATTGAGAGAGAGAGATAGAGGCAGAGAGATAAGGAGAGTGAGATTTCCAAGCAGGCTTCCACTGCAGAGCCCGATGCAGGGCTTGAACCCATGAACTGGGAACTCATGACCTGAGCTGAAAACAATAGCTGGATGCCTAACAGACTGAGCTCCCCAGGTATCCTTTTTATTCTCCAATAGATGTTACGGGCAATATGGGGGGGAGATCGCATTGGTCGTGTTCTCCCAAAGCATCTCCTGGTGTTGCTAAATGCTGCTCAGTGCATGTCGCTCTGATGCCACGTTACCACAGCTACCATTTTAAAATCGGTTCTCTAGGTAATAGCATTTCTGACAAATTAATAATGTGATGCTTTCCTCGGCCCATGAGAGGTTTTGTTACATATTTCCCAACTGTTATTTACAATAGGATGACAACTCGTAATTTGTCAAGAAGTAAAGAACAGCAGGAGGACCTCAGAGAAGTGCACAAACTGTTCTCTAGCAAAAGAGTTGTGGGCAACGGTCATTTCGAAAGTTCACAAGTCATCGCCTTTTCCCCTTCCTTTTGTATGTTTAAGTCTCCCCTCCTTTTAAGTGTTTATTTATTTTGAGAGAGAGAGAGAGACAGCAAATGGGGGAGGGACAGAGAGAGAGACCTAGACAGAGACAGAGAATCCCAAGCAGGCTCTGCACCACCAGTACAGAGCCTGATGCAACACTTGAACTCAGGAACTTTGAGATCACGACCTGAGCTGAAACCAAGAGTCAGACACTTAACTGATTGAGTCACCCAGCTGCCCTTTCAACTCTCTCTTGAGACTCATCTATCCATAGATTAAAGCAAAAGCTAAAATATAGGTATAGGTAAATAAAGTATTTTTCATGCTTTGATATGATCATCACAATCTCTTGGGGAAATAATTATGACAGTTCTTTGAGGGTTAGAACTCCCTAGTATAACTCAGAGAAGCAACAGACTCATATGCAGCTTGCAAATGGTCAGCTGCCCAAATAAATAGTGATTTATGTCAAGTGAATAGTCAAAGATGTTGATTTCATTTTATCTCCCTACCTTGTGCTCCCAGTGAGAGGAGCAATGGCATTTTCTAAATAATTTATTTGGAAGGTTGAAGATGTGACTGGCTGGATTGAGCTGGAAACACCACATTGCAATCTGCCACTACCTGCTGTGGGGCCCTATTAAGCACTCTTCAATATTTTAGCATATATTGTGTAATTAACGCGCCATGATGTGAAACTGGAACTATAAAGGCCCACAGTAGAGGGAAAAATTCAAGCCATTATTATGGAGGAAAAGACACAAACACACCATAAGTGAGGTAGAAAAAGCTTGGAGTCAATGCAAGGGAAGATAAAAAAAATAAGATAAAGGAAAGTCAAGTTCCCAAATTAGCAGAAAGTAAAAGATTTAGAAGGGAAAAAAATAAAATAAAATAAAATAAAATAAAATAAAATAAAATAAAATAAAATAATAAAATAAAATAAAATAAAAAAGAGGTAATGAAAAAAGACCCACCTCTTTGAAAGCTATGAAGGGAAAAAAAAATAGAAGCAATGAGGTAGAAATTTATGGTTTACAGCTTATACTAAAAGCTTATATGATTAGAATCAGGGGCGCCTGGGTGGCTTAGTCGGTTAAGCGTCCGACTTTCACTTAGGTCATGATCTCGCAGTTCGTGGATTCGAGCCCCGCGTCGGGCTCTGTGCTGACTGCCAGCTCAGAGCCTGGAGCCTGTTTCAGTCTGTGACTCCCTCTCTCTCTGACCCTCCCTGCTCACGCTGTCTCTCTCTCTCTCTCCTAGAAATAAATAAAACATTTTAAAAAAATTAAAAAAAAAAAAGCTTATATGATTAGAATCAGAGAAAGCGAGGTTCTTTTTCAAATGATGTCAACCAGTGGGCTGTAATACTCTCTAATAGCTTCTGCAAACCCAAACCATGTATAAAAAGACAATGTAAAAATCTGTTGCCCAAATCTGGGAGACATTTCTACTGAATGCAAAGCTTACGGATCCACTGCTTCCGACAACTTCCGTTGCTAACAGACCCCTGCTATGCTGCCAGAACCAAAGCCACTGTGCCTATCTAAAGGTAAGGACGAAGGTCTTTTGCTGACTATGCATCTTATTCCAGATCTCGGATTAAGTCCACAACTGTGTGAACAGCATATTACGCTATCTTCCCA
The DNA here is from genome assembly GCA_017311185.1 of Proteles cristata cristata. Classification (NCBI taxonomy): domain Eukaryota; kingdom Metazoa; phylum Chordata; class Mammalia; order Carnivora; family Hyaenidae; genus Proteles; species Proteles cristata. The sequence continues at coordinate 974,326 of JAESUZ010005368.1, forward strand.
CGGTGTGAGTGTGCATTTCTAGTCAGAGTGTTGTGTCATTTCCTAATCCCATCAGCATCACTCTGGTGGTAAAAAACAAAAACAAAAACAAAAAACAAAAAACAAATCCCTCCACCCCAAAACCAGGAAACCAAAAAACAAACAAAAACAAAACAAAACAAAAAGGTGAAAACCTTTAAATGACAGCAAGTGAGTGTTTGGCAAACGCAAGGATGGGAGTGGACGTGGGAGACCAAGGCTGGTACATTGGATGTTGGGATGACTGTTTTCCACCAGAAAAAGGGCAAAGGAAAGGTGGAAAAATGAAGAGGTAGATCTCTGGAAATAGTATGCTTTGAATGTTAAAAAAAAAAAAAAAAGTTTTCTTATTCCATCTCTTCAAAGTGCCAGAGATCAAGGCAGTGGGTTAGAAGAGGGGCCATAACGATGCCATGCACTTGGCCAGAAGCTCGAAAATCAGTTCAACATCTATAGATGTGAGAAGGGGAATCCAGGAAAGGCTGAGTAGATGGAGAATTGGAATGTGATACTATTGGGGGAAATGCAGGATTTTGACCATCAGATTGCTTTGCAAATGTCTTGAAGGGCTTCTCCTCAGGTCCCTTCTTGCCTTCCCTTGTTTTACTTTATTTGAACCCCAGATACAGGTACAGAATATATTCATACTCTCACTTGATTTTTTTTTTCCCCTTTCAGCACCAAGCACATTTCCCTTTTTCCTTCTTCATAAGCAGTCCACTATAAAATGCTCAGGCATGCCTGGGTGACCTCAGTCAGTTAAGCGTTCAACTCTTGATTTTGGTCCAGGTCATGATCTCACAGTTCGTGAATCAAGCCCCACGTCAGGCTCTGCTCTGTCAGCATGGAACATGGGATTCTCTCCCTCTCTCTCTCTCTCTCTCTGCCTCTCTCCACTGGGCACTCTCTCTCAAAATAAATAAACAAATAGAAAAAAAAAGTTTAATATGAGCCTACAGATTACACATTTTTGAAGACAAATTACAGTCTCTACCCATATTTTAACTCACATAAGCTGAGTTGAACTACAGATCTTGCACTCAACATTTTTTATTTCTCTCTCTCTCTTTAGATTTGTTTGTTTCTGGTGCAGTGAGTTAATTACTTACAAGAACCGCATAATGTTCTATAATAGGCGTCCACCACATTTTCGGTGAGCTTGCTCTTTGTTCTGTCTTTCCCGATGCTATTCTCAATATTGTCATACATTCCCTAATGCTATTCTCAGCATTCTCATATGCCCTCAGATACGTGAACTGTTGGGGTTGAAAGAGGAGGCAATGATAATCCCAAGGATATAACCCTGGATGTGCAAATTTACTTTCATCAAGTACTAGTTAGATGATTGTCTAGAGTGACTGCACCAGTTTACACTTTCACTAGTATGCCAGGTGATCCCCCATGTCTTCCAATGCCTGGACAACTTCCAACATGGTATTATCAGAATTTTGCTCATCTTTTGGGTAAAAAAGATCATCTCATTAAGTTATTTTAAAATTTATCTAATTACAGTGAGTTTAAGTATCGTTTTAAACCCCCTTAGTTAGCTATTCCTTCAGTGAACTGCCTCTTCATATATCTTGACTGCTTTTCTTTTTGGTTTCCTGTTCTTTTTCGTGTCGATTTTTACTAGTTCCTTAAAATACTGGCATATTTAAAATGTTGATGTGCTTTGGTTAGAAGTTGGCAATATCTTAAGTGACACCTGTCTGTTATTTTTGTCTACAACGACCAGTCCTGGATTTTAATGCTAACATAGCTATCATTATTTATTCACTGTACACTTTCTAATTTAGGGAGTTTTAAGTTTATTTATTTTGAGAGAGAGAAAGAGAGAGAGGGAGAGAAACAAGGCACACAGGCTAGGGAGGGGCAGAGAAAGGAGAGAGAGAGAATCTCAACTGATGCGGGGCTCGAACCCATGAACTGTATGATTATGACCTGAGCCAAAACCAAGAGTTGGACTCTTAACAGACTGAACCGACCAGGCAATGCTAATTTAGAGTCTTTTTAAAGTAGTTGTCTCCTTCTGCCCTCCTCCCCCACCAGCCCCAAGGTTTACTAGTTCAGGCTTAGTCAAAGCAGCAGAATCCCTACATAGTTAATGTAGAGATTAGGCCACACACAAATCTGGCCCATGATTTGGAGAAGCTGAATGAAGAGACCCAGCAGGAGCTGCCAGACCTGATGGAAGTCACGTACCAAGCATGTGAGCCGGCTGGTCCCACAGCAAACATGCATGAGTGGCACATACACCTGACATTCCACGAACCTTCTCAGTGTCAGTGGAGCTAACTTCTGACTTTGCCTTCTAGATCATTTCTCTTGTGGCCACTCCTAGCCCAGCACCAAGCAGAAAATGAGAATCTGGAAAAGACCTCAGTTTAGCTAATTCGATAGAATTTAAAGCAACCACATGAGATTACTGATAGTTTCCCATATTCTTGCTACTTAATGTGTAGGTCATGAATCAGCCATATGTGCCTCACCTGGGAGCTTGTTAGAACACCAGAAAGAGGTACAATTTTTATTTTTTACTTATTTTAATTTTAATTTTATTTTTTAGAGTATAAGTTTAATGCATGTTTAAATCTGTTTATGTTATATATTTTTTTCTTCCCATGATATATCAGTTTCCCCTTACCTTCTGGTCATCAGTGGTTTCCCCTGCTTAACTGATTATAGAACCTCTTTGTTATGTACCACATTTTCTGATACAAACTCAAATCAGATCACCAATATATGATGATGTATCTATTCAATTTCATTTGGTTTTGACCTATGCCTCCATAATGTCACCTAAAATTGTTGTTTTCTTTTTTTTTTTTTTTCCTGTTCTTTGGTTTTTATGTCAGTGGTTTTCAGCATGTTTACATCTAATTAGGGGAGTCTCCCCCTTTGCTTTTTATTTATGTTTCTCAGATGCCTGTTAATAATATTAATTAATTTTAATTTTTTATTCTTAGATAACTTGTAGTTCTATAATTATAAATAGTGTCTACTTTCTAAGTGATTTTAGCTGATGTAGTGATGTGCTTTAGTTTTCTGAGTTTGTGTCTGGCACATGTAGTAAATTGTGCTTATAAATTCTTGCACTGTTCTGTGATTATTTAGATTTTCTATATAAGTGACCACAGTTTCTATAAATAAAGTTTTATAATCCCTCTTAGTGTTTATGCCACGTACTCTTGTTTCATTATTTCACTGTGTTTGTTAAGCTGTCTTGAACCATCTTTAGCAATAGTGTAAAAGCAAACATCTTTGATCTTTCTCTTAGGTCTCAGTTAGAAGGATAATGCTCAATACAGATGTTTGAAATACCATCTTCACAGTTAGGCAATTTTCTTTTATTTCTAATATTCTGAGAGTTGTGATTGAGATACATGTTGAAATTTATCATATTCATTTCTACATTTGCTAAGGCAATAACATTTATTTTCTTTTGCTGGATCAATTGGGTAAATTATATTGGGATATCTAATATCAAATCCTAAGAGATCCTTGGATGACTTGAAAGAACCTATTCTAATTATGATGCATGCTTTTAAATGTATTTTCAGGTTCCATTCCATTGCAGGTGACTTCTCTTCTCCACAGCAATGCCAACTTTGTTGTTTATTCCCAGGAAATCATTAAAGATTTTTGTCCTTTTAGCTTCTCAGCTTTTTCATAGTCACTATATACAGCCCATAATTAAGGGTTGGGAAATAATGTTGTATCTTCTTGAGGGGAAATAGCTATATAAATTATTTGGGAACTTTTGAATGGAAAATTTGTCTATTCTTTCCCACTTATTTATTTGTCTGTCATTTGTTTATGGCAGGGTAGACTCATGAATATTTATCCCATAAGCTAAATTCCAATACTGGTATGCTTATTTGGCTGCTCAAATTATGTGTGCTTTGGCCATCGGGAAAGCTTTCAGCTGGCTCCTGTGTTCTTTGGACATATCTCCAATTTTTTTTTGAGCATGTCCATACTTTCTGGAATTACAAGATGTTCCAGTCTCATCTTGTATATTTCCTGGCCCAGTCTTAGCACCAGCCATTTCTCCAAAGAGCTGGGGAATGGTTTCAGAAACCAATATTAGAGTGGTGACTTTGTACTTTGCTATTAATGAGTCATTTCTCATAGGCTTTCTTAGCAGATAGAAGTAGAAAATAAGGGGGCGCCTGGGTGGCTGAGCCGGTTAAGCGTCTGACTTTCGCTTAGGTCATGATCTCGCGGTTCATGGGTTTGAGCCCCGCGTCGGGCTCTGTGCTGACTGCCAGCTCAGAGCCTGGAGCCTGTTTCAGAGTCTGTGACTCCCTCTCTCTCTGACCCTGCCCTGCTCCCGCTGTCTCTCTCTCTCTCCTGGAAATAAATAAAAAACATTAAAAAAAAAAAAAAAGAAGTAGAAAATAAGTATGTACATTCTAATCTTTGTAAACACACATGAATCTGATATTATTCCTAGAATATGTTTATATATGTATCTAATATGTATCTACACTAAAGAAACATGAGTTTATACTGGTGTCTCCAACTCTAATCAAGTAGCACATTTTATTCTAGCCTTCCACCCTTACTTATTATCTGTAATATCCCACACTGACATGAGACACCTGGCCCCATCATCCTACATCTGTTTATTTGTTCTATACCAGTATACATGTACAGTGGTTTCAAAATGGTTAATTCATATCTCTATGGTGAATAACTTTATCAGCTACAGTACATTGTATATGTATAATTCATTTTGTCTGTAGTTTTATAGTCTCTACTAATTTCCCAAACTTCTTATGTCATTGATTTAGTTTGCCAAGATTTATAATTTTTCACATGTATATCCTGCATGCATTTTGTTAGATTAATACCTAAGTATTTCTTCTTTGGGGGTGCTAATGTATTGTACATTGTGTTTTATTTTCAAACTCCAAGTTGTAACATTCATTGCTGGCGTGCAGGAAAGTAATCCACTTTTATATATTCATCTTACATTTTCTGACCTTCCTTTACTGGCTTCCAGGATATTTTTGTTGGTTTGGGAGAGCGAATTTTTTTTTTTTTACCTAGACAAAGACAGTTTTTGTTTCTTTCTTCCAACCTGTTAATTTCTTATTTACTTTTTTTGTCTTACTCTGCTATCTAGAACTTTCGGTTAGATGTTGAAGTAGTGATCTTATTTCTGCTCTTGAAGGGAAACATCCCATTTCTTATTATTAAGTATACTATTAGCTGTAGAAATTTGTTGTAAGTGTCCTTTATCAAACTGTGAAAGTTCCCCTTTATTTCTAGTTTGCTAAGAATTTTTACCTTGAATAGGTGTTGGGTGTCAAATGCTTTTACTATATTTATTGATATGACCATGTGATTTTTTTTTCCTTAGGCTGCTGGTAAGGTGGGTTACATTGATTGGATTTTTGAATGCTGTAGCAACCTTGCATACCTGGAATAAACCCCGCCTGGTTGTGGCATATGATTCTTCTTGTACGTTATTGAATTCGATTTGCTATTATTTTCTTGAAAATATTTACTTTTATGTTCATAAGAGATATTGGTCTGTAGTCTTTTTTTCTTGTAATGTTTTTATATGGTTTTTGGCACCAGGCTAATGTTGGTCTCATGAAATATTTTGGGAAGAGTTCCCTTCTCTTCTTTTGTTTCTGGAGGTGACTATATACAATTGGTTATTATTTTTCTTAAATTGTTTAGCAGGACTCATTTGAGAGAACATATGGGTATGGTAGCTTTCATTTATTATTATTTTTTTTTAGTTTTTTAAATGCTAAGTTAATTTTATTGAAAGATATAAGCTTTCTATTTCCATTTGGATAAATTTTGCTTGACTGTTGTCCAAAAGAACTGATTCATTTCGACTAAGCTATCATGTTTGTGGCATAAAGCTGTTAGTAGTACTCCACATTTATTGAACCAAAGGGATCAATAGCCTTTACCATTTCTTTCATTTCTAATATCAATATTGTGTCTTTCCTCCTTTTTTCTTCATTAACCTGTCAAGACATTTATTAATTTTATGATCTTTGTAAAGAGCCAGTTTTTGTTTTCTTGACTTTCACCATTGTTTTCCTATTTTCACTTTTGTTGGTTCCTACTCCCATACTTATTATGTCTTTCATTCTGCTTGCTGTGGGGTTAATTTGCTTGCCTTTATCTAGTTATCTAAAAAGATAACTTTGATTATTGATTTTAGATTTTTTTTCTCTAACACATGTATTTAATACTATAAATTTCCCTCCAAACATCGCTTTCATTACATGTTCAAACTAGAAGCAGTGTTTTTATTTTATGAAGTTCAAAATATTTTGTAATATATCTTAAGAACTTCTTAATCCATACATTATGTAGTAATATGTAGTATCATTCCCCAATATTAAAAATTATGTTCCAGTTCCTTTTCTGTTATTGATTTCTAGTTTAATTTTGTTGCAGGCTCAGAACATACTTTATATGTTTTCCATACTTTTAAATTTATTATGATGTGTTTATATCTTTGAGAATATCCCATTTGTATTCTGCTGTTTTGGATGGATAATTCTACAAACATCAACTTGACCATATTGATTGATATTGCTGTTTGGGTTTTCTATCCTTACTTACTTTTACCTGCTGGTAGTATCTGTGAGAGATGTTGAAGATTCCCACATGGATTTGTCTATTTCTGCTTTTAGTTCTTTTACTTTTTGTTTCATGAATAGAGATGATCTGTTATTATCTTACATACATGTTTGTGATAGTTATGTCTTCTTGGAGTAGTGTCCTTTTTATCCTTATGTAATGAATGTCCTTCTTTATCTTTCAAAACTTTCTTTACTCTGAAGTCTGCTTTGTCTGAAAATAATATAGCAGCTTCTAGTTTCTTTTCACAAGTATAAGGTTGGTATGCATTTTTATATTCTTTTGACTTTCACCTGAATCTTTACATTTAAAATGGTTTTCTTATAGACATCATTTAGTTGGGGCTTCTTGCTTTCATTGTTTTAAATCAATAGGTAATCTCCATCTTTTAACTGGTATGCTGAAACCATTCACAAATGGTAGTGGTTATTGATGTAGCTAGATTAAAGTCTATCATCTTTATAAATATTTCTATTCCATGCATTTGTTCTTTATGTTTTTTTCTGCCTTTCTGTTTTTATTTTTTTATTTTATTATTATTATTTTAAATATTAATGTTTCTTCTTCTTGAGAGAGAGAGAGACAGAGCAGGAGCAATGGAGGGTCAGTGAGAGAGAGGAGACAGAGAATCTGAAGCAGACTCTGGGCTCCGAGCTGCCAGCACAGGGCCGATGCGGGGCTCCAACCCAAACGACAAAGTCATGACCTGAGCCGAAGTTGGACTCTTAACCGACTGAGCCACCCAGGTGCCGCTGCCTTTCTGCTTTTAATTGAACTTCTTTTATTATTACTTTGCACCAGAGTATGTTCAGTATTTCATTTCCGTTCCTTCTGATGTTGCCCTCTTTCATTTCCTTTATCCATATGCTATACTCATCCAATACACTATTACTATCGTTATATTAAAATTATCTTTTATATTAATTATAAATAAAAAAATAAAAGATTTTATATACTTTAATTTATTACCTCTCAAGTGCTTTTACTTTCATTATGTAGATCCTTGGTTTTGACCTAGATTTTTTTCTGCCTGAAGAATTGCTTTTAATATTTTATTCAGGATAAGTCTACCGGCAATTAATTTTTTTTGTTTTTGTTTATCTGAGAAAGTTTTTATTTCTATTTCATTTTCCAAGATTTTCTTCATTTGATGTATAAATTTAGGTTGGTGTTTTTTTTGCTTCTGTAGTAATTTACTTTTTTTATATATTTTTTTAATGTTTTATTTATTTCTAGGAGTGAGAGAGAGAGAGACAGAGTGAGCAGGGGAGGGTCAGAGAGAGAGGGAGTCACAGACTGAAACAGGCTCCAGGCTCTGAGCTGGCAGTCAGCACAGAGCCCGACTCGGGCTCGAACCCAGGAACCGCGAGTTCATGACCTAAGCGAAAGTCGGACGCTTAACCGACTAAGACACCCAGGTGCCCCTGTAGTAATTTAAATATTTCATTCCAGTATCGTGTGATTTCTGAAGAGAAGGCCAATGCCAAATTTATCCTTGTACTTGTATAGGGAAGGTAAATTTTTTCTTCGACTTCCTTTAAGATTTTATCTTTCTCTTAGGTTTTCTGCAGTTTGTCACATACCTTGGTGTTTGTTTTTGGTTTTTTTTTTTAACTTCTTTGGTTCTCTGAGCCTCCTGGATCTGTGATGTGGTAACTGCCAATGATATTGGAAATTTTTCAACCACTATTACTTCAAATATTTCTTCTGTTCCTTTCTTTCTTCTCCTGGTATTTCTCTCCTTCCATTTCACTTTGTAAAGTTTTGGTTGAATAATCTTCAAATGCAAATTATTTCCTCAGCTGTGTTGAGTTTACCAACAAAATGCATCAAAGGCATTCTTCATCAGTTACTTATCTCTCATTTTTAGCACTTCCTTTTGGTTATTTCCTAAGTTTGTTTCTTTTTACTGATATTACTATGTGGTCTTACATATTTTCTATTTTTTCCACTAGCATCCTTAACATATTAATCATGATTATTTATTTATTTACTTGTTATTTTATTTAAATTTTAGAAAAATATTTCAGCGAGAGAGAGTGTGAGCAGGGGAGGGGCGGAAAGAGCACGGAGAGAGAGAATCTTAAGTTCCAAGCTCAGCACAGAGCTCAATGCAAGGCTCAGTCCCATGACCCTGGCATCATGGTCTGAGCCAAAATCAAGAGTTGCATGTTCAACCAACTGAGCCACCCAGGCGCCCTAATCATTGCTATTTTTAATTCCTTTGATTTCAATATCTGTGTTTTATGTGAGTCTGTTTCCTTTTCTTTTTCTTTTTTTTTTTTTACAAATAGTTTATTGTCAAATTAGTTTCTACATAACACCCAGTGCTCATCACCACAAGTGTCCTCCTCCATGCCCACCCCTCCTCCCCCCCACATCCACCAGTCCTCAGTTTTTGTCAGCATTCAAGAGTCTCTCATGGTTTGCCTCTCTCCCTTTCCCCCACCATTTCCGCCCTCCTTCTCCCCCTTGGTCCTCTGTTAAGTTCCTCCTAATCCTCCTATACGTGCACACATATGATATTTGTCCTTCTCTGCCTGACTTATTTCGCTCAGCATAACACCCTCAAGGTCCATCCATGTGGCTACACATGGCCAGAGTTCATTGTTTCTCATTGCCATGTAGTATTCCATGGTATAGATAAACCACATCTTCTTGATCCATTCATCTGTTGATGGACACTTAGGCTCTTTCCATGTTTTAGCTATTGTGGAGAGTGCTGCTATGAACATTGGGGTACATGTGCTCCTATGCATCAACATTTCTGTATCCCTTGGGTAAATTCCTAGCAGTGCTATTGCTGGGTCATAGGGGAGTTCTATTGTTAGTTTCCTTAGGAACCTCCACACTGTTTTCCAGAGGGGCTGTACCAGTTTACATTCCCACCAACAGTGTAGGAGGGTGCCCGTTTGTCCACATCCTCGCCAGCATCTAGAGTTCTCTGATTGGCTCATTTTAGCCACTCTGACTGGCGTGAGGTGGTATCTCAGTGTGGTTTTGATTTGTATTTCCCTGATGAGGAGGGATGCTGAGCATCGTTTCATGTGTCTGTTGGCCATCTGGATGTCCTCTTTGGAGAAGTGTCTGTTCATATCTTCTGCCCATTTCTTCACTGGGTTGTTTTTTTCGGGCGTGTAGTTTGGTGAGTTCCTTGTAGATTCTGGATATCAACCCTTTATCTGATATGTCATTTGCAACTATCTTTTCCCATTCCGTTGGTTGCCTATTAATTTTCTGGGTTGTTTCCTTGGCTGTGCAGAAGCTTTTAATCTTGATGAGGTCCCAACAGTTTATTTTGGCTCTTAATTCCCTTGCTTTTGGGGATGTGTCAAGTAAGAAGTTGCTGCGGTGGAGGTCAAGGAGGTTGTTTCCTGCTTTCTCCTCTAGGGTGTTGATAGTTTCCTGTCTCACGTTCAGGTCCTTTATCCATTTTGAGTTTATTTTTGTGCATGGTGTGAGAAAATGATCTAGTTTCATTCTTCTGCATGTTGCTGTCCAGTTCTCCCAACACCATCTGTTAAAAAGGCTGTCTTTTTTCCATTGGATATTCTTTCCTGCTTTGTCAAAGATTAGTTGGCTGTATACTTTTGGGTCCACTTCTGAGTTCTCAATTCTGTTCCACTGGTCTATGTGTCTGTTTTTGTGCCAATACCATACTGTCTTGATGATGACAGCTTTGTAGTAGAGGCTAAAGTCTGGGATGGTGATCCCTCCCGTTTTGGTTTTATTTTTCAGGATTACTTTGGCTATTCGGGGTCTTTTGTGGTTCCATACAAATTTTTGGATAGTTTGTTCTAGTTTTGAAAAGTATGCTGGTGCAATTTTGATTGGAGTTGCATTGAATGTGTAGAGTGCCTTAGGTAGTAATGACATCTTAACTATATTTATTCTTCCTATCCATGAGCATGGAATGTTTTTCCATTTCCTTGTGTCTTCTTCAATTTCCTTCATAAGTTTTCTATATTTTTCATCATACAGATCTCCTGTATCCTTGGTTAGGTTTATTTCTAGGTATTTTATGGTTTTTTGTGCAATTGTGAATGGGATCAGTTTCTTGATTTCTCTTTCTGTTGCTTCATTGTTGGTGTATAAAAATGCAACCGATTTCTATACATTGATTTTGTACCCTGCAACTTGGCTGAATTCTTGGATCAGTTCTAGTAGGCTTCTGGTGGAGTCTGTCGGGTTTTCTATGTAGAGTATCATGTCATCTGCGAAGAGTGAAAGTTTGACTTCCTCTTTGCCAATTCTGATGCCTTTGATTTTCTTTTGGTGTCTGATGGCTGATGCTAGGACTTCCAGCACTATGTTAAACAGCAGTGGTGAGAGTGGGCATCCCTGCCGTGTTCCTGATCTCAGGGGAAAGCTCTGAGTTTTTCCCCGTTGAGGATGATGTTAGCTGAAGGCTTCTCATAGATGGCTTTGATGATGTTTAAGTAGGTTCCTTCTATCCCAACTTTCTCGAGAGTCTTTATTAAGAAGGGATGCTGTATTTTGTCAAATGCTTTTTCTGCATCTATTGACAGGATCATATGGTTTTTATCTTTTCTTTTATTGATATGATGGATCACATTGATTGATTTGCGAATATTGAACCAGCCCTGTAAGCCAGGAATGAATCCCACTTGATCTTGGTGGATGATTCTTTTTATATGCTGCTGGATTCGATTTGCAAGGATCTTGTTGAGAATTTTTGCATCCGTATTCATCAAGGATATTGGCCTGTAGTTCTCTTTTTTTGCTGGATCTCTGTCTGGCTTGGGAATCAGTGTGATGCTGGCTTCATAAAATGAGTCCGGGAGTTTTCCTTCGCTTTCTATTTTTTGGAATAGCTTGAGAAGAATTGGGATTAATTCTGTTTTAAATGTCTGGTAGAATTCCCCAGGGAAGCCATCAGGTCCAGGGCTCTTATTTGTTGGGAGATTTTTGATCTATGTGAGTCTGTTTCTGATGCTTGTCCGACACTTCAGATTGTGTTTTCCTTGTCTTTTGGCATGCCCTATAATTTTTTTCATTGAAAGCTAGACCTGTTATGCTGCGTAATAGGTACTGAAATTCACAGACAGCACAAGGATTTACACTAATCTGTTTAGAAGTTGAACTGTGTTTAAGATTTGCTGTGGCTATATAGGTATCAAAGCTTTCATATTCTTCTATTATTTTTGTCTCCATCTCTTCATGGCATTGAGGTTTCCTTTATACTGTTTCTCACAGAAAAACTGCCTTTTATAGCTCTTCTAGCTTTCTGTTATTATTCTGAAAGCTTGTTGGTGTGGTGGTGAACTGATTCGGTCTCAGTCTTGGGCCAATGTGTAGCGTAGTTCTTCATTAGTGTTTCTATCCTCTTTTCAGGGTCCATCTTCTCTATTAACTTCCCACTTCCTTCCATGGCTATAATGTTCCCTGTATGCTTCCTTGAAGCCCAGCCCCTGATGACTATCTTTTCATTTTTTTTAACTTATTCATTTAGATTTAAGTTACTTAACATACAGTGTAGTATTAGTTTCTGGAGTAGAATTTAGGGTTACATCACTTATATATAACACCCTGTGCTCATCACAATAAGTGCCCTCCTTAATGCCCCTTGCCCATTTAGCCCATTTCCTACCCACCTTTCTAGCAACACTCAGTCTGTTCTCTGTATTTAAGAGTCTCTTACAGTTTGTCTTTCTCTGTGTCTTCATCTTGTTTTCCCTTCTCTTCCTATATGTTCATCTACTGTGTTTCTTAAATTGTACATATGACTGAAAAAAATGATGTTTGTGTTTCTCTGACTGACTTATCTCTCCTAGCATAATACACTCTAGTTTCATCCATATTGTTGCAAGTAGCAAGATTTAATTCTTTTTGATTGTTGAGTAATATTCCATGTATTCCATTGTATATATATGTATATACACATATATGTATATATATATATAATTCCATAGTGTATGTATATGTACATATATATGTATATATATGGTGTGTATATATATATGTATATATGTATACACACCACATCATTATCCATTCATCAATATTTGGGCTCTTTCCATCATTTGGATATTGTTGACAGTGTTGCTATAAACATTGGGTGCATATGACCCTTCAAATCAGCACTTTTGTATCTTTGGGATAAATACCTACTAGTGCAATTGCTGGGTCATATGGTAAGGTAGCTCTATTTTTTTTAAGAACCTCCACACTGTTTTCCATAGTGCCTGCAGCAGTTTGAATTTCCACCAACAATGTAAAAGTATTCTCCTTTCCCTGCATCCTCACCAACATCTGTTGTTTCCTCAGTTGTTAATTTTAGCCATTCCGACAGGTGTGAGGTGCTATCTCATTGTGGTCTCTATTGTATTTCCCTGATGATGAGTGATGTTGAGCATCTTTTCATGTGTCTGTCAGCTGTCTGGATGTCTTCTTTGGAAAAGTGTTTGTTCATGTGTTTTGCCCATTTCTTCACTGGATTATCTTTGATGCTCTTTTTCCTAAGGTGACACAAGAAGTCTGGAACTGGCTGGAGTGAGGCAGAATTCCTTTCCTCTCACTGGAATAAGAATTCAGAGTTGCCCTCTGAGAAATTCCTCCTGCTTGGAGACTAGGCTTTTGTTAGTAAGGGGAGCATAACAGTATTTCAAAGTGACTATTCTTCTGCTCCCATGCCAGAGCCAGGAGGGGATCTTTCTTAGACCTTCACCTTGAGGATCTATTGAGATTTCTGGAGGGAAAACATGCAAAAGTTTAGGGTCCCTCCCATGACTTCAGTCTCCTGGAGTCTTTCAGTCTCATACTAGTTCACACTCAGCCCCTAGGAATTCTATAATTACCATTTACGTATTCCTACCAGCTCATGGACTCCATGGAAGCAAATCTCAACTACTCTCAGGATGTGCCTGTTGCCCCAGACAGTAGGGTTGTAGGAACCTCAGTTCCCTGAAGAGTCTAAGAAATCATTGATTTCCAGTTTTTAAGCTTTTATTTTGTAAGAATGGGAAGTGATAACTTCCAAGCTTTTTACATACCAAGACTGATATCAAGTCTCACATTTGTCTTCAGCCACACATGCCATGCAATGTTCTTTCAGCATCATTGTTATCTTCAGTTGCTGCATCTCATGGTCATAGTTCAGTTTTCACACTGGTGCCTAAGTGACATTTACCATAATTTCCCACTTTCTTTTGGAAATTTCTTTGTCTTACCCTCTTGACCTATGTGGCATCTAATTTTCTTGGTTTTCTTCCTATATTACTGGCATCTTTTTCTTGTTCTTCCTTATCCAAACTAAATCTTAAAGTTTTCCAAGACTCAGTGATGAGTCTTTCCTTCTTTTCTCATTATCTTTCATGCCTTTGACAACCATTTCTATGATAAAATCACCTAAATTTATATATCCAACCTAAACCTTTTCTGTTACAATCAACACTACATAAAATTTCCACTTGGATAAGCCATCTATAAGCATAGTGAACTTAGCATATTCACAAACACTTGACGTCTTTATCCCATCTAAAATTTGTTACATTGCAAGTCATGTCTTTCTCCACAAATGGCACATCTGAGTTCAGCCATACATCTGAAGGTACCATTGATCTTTCCCTGTGCTTACTCCATATGTAAAACCTATCTGTAAGTTTGTACTGTTTTTGCATTCCAATTTTTCCCTACTGCCACCATCTCAGTTCAATTCAACATCACTTCTTGCATAGAAAATTTCAAAAGCTTTATTACTGGTCTTTTCTTTTACTAATGACTTCTTCTTATCTGTTTTTCACACAGCAGCCAAATTGTTTTTTTAAAGATTATTTAAGGATGTCTGGGTGGCTCAATTGAGTGTCTGACTTTGGCTCAGGTCATGATCTCGCAGTTCATGGATTTGAGCCCCGTGTCGGGCTCTGTGCTGACAGCCCAGAGCCTGTACCCTGCTTCGGATTCTGTGTCTCCCTCTCTCTTTCTGCCCCTCCCCCACTTGCTTCAGCTCTCTCCCTCTCAGAAATAAATAAACCTTAAAAAACTTTAAGAAAATATTATTTAGTTACCTGATTTTCCTACAAAAATCCCATCTAGAGTTTCTCATGACTCTAAGAATAAAGTATGAACTCATTTGTTTCTGATATTTTCTATCACTATATCAACTGTACGTCTTATGTTTCCTTCATATGACTTTCCCCAATGTGCAAATATATGCAGAGTGTATTTCTGTTTTCCCATTCTCTTCCCAGAGGAGATTGTAAGACTCATGATATCAAGGGTTAGGTTTTGGTCTTCACTGGTCTCAACGTTGTAAGTATAAATCAAATTCATTCTTTTAAAATCTGGGAGAAAGCTACTGTAACCCAAAGGCATTTTTGATCCAAATAATTATATACAAACAAGTTCTGGAGCACAATTTTTTTTCCTTTTTCATGGTGTGCAGATATTTTTGACTATGCCAAGAAGTCAGAGGGAGGCAAAGGGTGTGTATGTGCTGTCTAGGAATAGAGACACAGAGTAGTTGTAAGCATATGAAAAGGAAATATGGTAGACGATAGAAAACACTGAATGTTTCATTGTTAATATTTTCCCAATGTGAGAAGGTATCTTTTCTCCTTTTGATTTGAAAAAAAAAATGGGAGAAAAATATTTTCTAATATAGTTTATATAATGTTTCCTTACATTAAAAAGAAAAAACAGATTTTCCTTCTAAACAAGGAAAAACATGTGGCAGAATGCTGAAAGGATCTGAAATTACACACTGATGCTGTAGGAGATCATGAGCCGCCAAAGGTAAACATGGACCCTGGATGACAAGATGATCACAAAGTTCATTCAGGATATTTGACTTCCTTAAGTAAGTTCTTAAGTAAAAACGGAAATAATATTATTTAAAAAGTGTCTCAAAAAGAACATATCCTTAGGGAGCCTGGGTGGTTCAGTCAGTTAGACATCCAACTTTGGCTCAGGTCATGATCTCAGTGTTCGTGAGTTCAAACCTGTGTTGGTCTCTGTGCTGACAGCTCAGAACCTAGAACCTGCTTCGATTCTGTGTCTCCCTCTGTCTCTGCTCCTCCCCTATTCATGCTCTGTCTCTCTTTCTCTCTCTAAAATAAAATAAAAACATTTAAATTTTTTTTAAAAAAATAACGTATCCCCGAACCTCAGTTTGAGAATAACTGATGTAGATAAATGCTTTTTCTGAAACACAAGGCTCTGTCCTTTCAGGATTTTCAAACTGTTTCCCTGACAGGCTGAGTTGTTTTAGAGGTTCTACAAACAATAAAGTATATTCTATCCAGTAATGAAGATTTTAACCACCCGAGGAAAGTGTTCATCACCTTTGTATGTTTTACATTACAACGTTAAAAAAAATGAACCCTGTTGCTAAAAGTGTTTGAAAAACCTCAGTCTTGAATGAGCTCTCTGGGCCATTTAAACAAGGACAGTGCCCCACAGAGGGAAGGAATCTCCTTTAAACAGTGGCATAATTAAATAAGTTCAGGAAATAATGTGTTTAGGTGACATGTATTATTGACCTCAGGAATTTTAATATGCTAGTTTAAATGGTGAAAATTCAGGAGAGGAACATAATATGTTGTTTTTTAATTAATATACCAGTTGTGTGTGTGTTTGCTTATTTTGTTTCATTCGCTTATTTGCAGGGCACGAATCTACATTAGTGAGACAATGAGAGGATTTGGGATGCACTGTTTTAAATAATAATAAGTATAGTATCTTGTATCTATTAAATGCAACACATATTCATAGGAAAAAGTTGGTATCCTTACCCAGATTTATAGATGAGGCCTGAAGATATGATGTAATGTGCCTAAGATAATACAGTGAGTAAGACACTGCACTTGCACTTGAATTCAGGTTTGTTTGACTTTCTATTATTTAAAATTAGGTGCATCATTTATTTCAATTTTTTTATTTTTTTTTTTTACAACCTAGCTTGGATCTACCAGTTCCCTGAATACCTGTTAGGCAGGTATTAACATTTCTCATTGTAACAATGCCACACTTTTGCCCTTATGGGGCAAATGTACTTCGTAAATCCAGGACATTTCTAATACTGAAATCCTAATTTCTCTGAATTTTCATAATGCATAGGTTTTCTAAGTTCTTTTTCCTCTCATTTTTCATTTCAAAATTCTTATTTGTCTAAGCTAATTTCTTGTATCCTTTTTCCCTTTTTTTGAGTTTCAAGTATCCTACTTTATGTTTTCATCAAAAATTAACTGCTTCTGTGTTTCATTCTGTATCCTCACCTTCCTATGGTAAGGATAGGAGGCTACTTTGAAGGAGAAAAAGCCAAAGTCATAATATTTGTAAAGCAATAAAGTTATGTGTAGTCACTGGGTTGCTCAGTAGGTTAAACATCTGACTCAGTTTCAGCTCAAGTCACTCCGTGCTGACAGTGTAAAGCCTTCTTGGGATTCTTTGTCTCTCTCTTTCTCTCTCTGTGCCCTCCCCAACTCATACACAGACACTCTCTCTCTCTCTCAAAATAAATAAATAAACTTAAAAAAAAGTAGTGTGGTTATTTTTAACTTTTTAAAAGGTTTACATAGCTATGGATTCATAGGAAGTTGCAAATAGAGGACAGGAAGATCCCATGTACCCTTCACATAGTTTCCTCCAAAGGTTCCAACTTAAATAGTGATACAATATCAAAACTAGGAAATGGACACTGGTGCAATATAGGTTGGTAGCTCTATTATTTTATCACATGTATAGATTTGTGTGACCACCACCACTATAAAGATACAGAACAGTTTTGGGGTCCCTGGCTGGCTCAGTTGATTGGGCGTCTGACTTCAGGCGAGATCATGCTCTGGCGGTTCATGAGTTTGAGCCTCGCGTCGGGCTCCGTGACTATTGTTCAGACCCTGGGGCCTGCTTTGGATTCTGTGTCTCCTCTCTCTCTCTGCCCCTCCCCCACTGCTGTCCTGTCTCTCTCTCTCTCTCTCTCTCTCTCTGTCTCTCACAAATGAATAAACATCAAAAACAATTTTAAAAAGATACATAACAGTTTTATCATACTGGTGTGAATTTCTATCTTTGAATAACTAGGCTATCAATTCCAGATGACAGTTTTGAAGCTATTGTCTCCAAAAGAAAAAAAAAAGAAAAAAGTGCAGCCCAATGAGCAGTGTTTTCTAACGACTACTAAGATGAAAGAGAAAACTACTCAGGTGTAGATCTTACAGAGCTAAACTCTGCTCCGGCATCAGAGAGTAAGAAAACATCAGCAGACACCTCAGACAGGCAAAGTACGTAGATACTAAGATTCTTTAAATTTCATTTAGACAGAGGAATAAAGAAAACGAGTGGGATAGAAACCCTCAACTCAGAGCTTGATCAACCTGTGGAGGTCATCTAGGTGGGCCCTTCTCCCCCTAGTGCCCAATCTCATGCCATCTAATATCTGGAAAGGTGGAATGCTTCTAGAGAAAGGCTGTGCAGCCTCTCTGAACATAGTTAATACTGGCTATCAAGCTGCATGAGAAACATCAGTCCGGGTGTGCACTAAGATTTGCTGCAGATCGAAGTCTCCACTTCCACCTGTTTGACTCTTTGATCTAAGTCTGGTGTAATAAATTCCTATTGTTAGCTCTCCAGGGCACTTAAACTTTTGGTAACACTTTTTCTGGTGTAACATGTACAATTATCAGTTCAATCATGTATTTTGTCTCATAGATATTATGATAATACATATATATTTTTTTTTAAATTTTTTTAAAATGTTTATTTCTGAAAGAGAGAGACAGCATGAGCAGGGGAGGGTCAGAGAGAGAGGGAGACACAGAATCTGAAGCAGTCTCCAGCCCCTGAGCTAGCTGTCAGCACAGACCCCGATGCGGGGCTCGAACCCACGAACCGTGAGATCATGACCTGAGCCGAAGTCAGACGCTTAACCGACTGAGCCACCCAGGCGCCCCAATGATATATATTTTAAATTGCAAAGGTTGCCATGATTTCCAAATCATTGCTTTGCCGTATTCATCAGTGACTCTACTGTGATTAGCTCTATTATATCAAAGGCTGACAACATTCTTTAGAAAATAACTATTAGTAATGTTCTTTTACCTGCTAGGTACAAGCACTTGGTCTTAGGTTTTCTGGTACAACTAATGCGAGGTTCGTTTGTTTGTTTTAGCTAAAATATATACAATAAAATGGTAGAGTTTTCAGGAATTTATTTATGACTCTGATGAAACCTGGCTGTGACTCGAATGCTACATGGAATAGACCAAAAAATGTGAATTTCACAGGAACAAATTATAAATTTGTACCAGATTTTCACAATATGCTAAAAAATAAAAATTATTCTCAATTAGATTTTTAAAGCCTCTATTCTTGTTGTAAGGTAGTATTTGATATATGAATGTAGTTTCCAGAAATATTACCTGCAGCGTGAAAAAATAATTCAAAATTTAATTATAATGGCAAAAACTAATATAGTAATACATGGTTGGAGTTATAAACATAAGATTAAATTGCATTTACCTGTACTTCTGCAACGTCCATAAAACAATCTCTTTCAGAACTTGTTTTATCATATACAGTTTTGTATGTAATAAATAAATATAATTTTGCATTCTAAATTTTCTCACAGGCTCTTCCTCGTTTAGCACTTTTTTTGGATTAAATTCTTAGTTTTTTAAGGCATCTATAATACTCATTTAACTGGGTAAAGGGGCTTAATACACACAAACTTCAATTATCAAATAAATAAGCCACAGAAATGAAAAGTACAGCAGAGGAGATGTAGTCAATAATATTGTAAATGTATGATAATAGTGGAGACTGCGCTTTCGTGGTTGACATAGTGTAACAGAACAGAACACAAGGGTTGATTCACTATGCTGTGTCCCTGAAACTACCAGAACGTTGTGTGTCTACTATAATGTTGTGTGTTCAATTAAAAAAATTAAGTTAATATACAACATTTGGGCAGTTAGAAGGTACACATTTTCGTTTTTAACCATGATTTAAAATCAAAATCTTCAGAGATATAATTATTTCCTAGTGTTCTGTTTCAGACCTCGGCACAATTCCCTAATACACAATTATGAACAGTTTTTAATGTATTTTAATGAAGAGGATGTTAATGGTGACCCTTGTAACCTATTTAATATTCTACCTTGATTTGTAGGGGGTATTTCCCTTAATTCACATTATGGGTTTCAGTTCTGCATTTGAATTTCTTAATATCATTTGTTTTTTTCATAGTTAGTATTATGCAGCATTACGAGTTTTAGGAGCAGTGTTTTCTAGGTGGCCACTTAGTAGAGATAATCCAAGGTCAATCACAGGGGTGTTATGCCAACTCTGCTTAGTGCTGCTAGGAAATGACACCGGCTTTGGAAGGGACTGGTTGTATGGGCTTAGATTTCTAAGGGTTAGGCAAAGGTAAGAATCCTGGCTAGAGAAGTCCCTTCAGGCTTTGCCTCTTGTGGTTGGACATGCTGTAATAGTTTTCCTTGTTTTCATAAATTATTATTATTAGGTGATGTCATGGTAATTAAAAACATTGACAAGACGTGCCTGGGTGACTCAGTTGGCTAAGTGTCTAGCTCTTGATACCAGCTCAAGTCATGATCTCATGGTTTGTGAGTTTGTCTTGCATCAGGCTCTGCACTGACAAAGCAGAACCTGTTTAGTATTCTCTCTATCTGTCTCTCTCTGCCCTCCCCTGCTCATGTTCTCTCTGTCTCTCTCTCTCAAAATAGATAAATGAACTTAAAAACATTGACGACATCTTATTTTGACCTATGATTAATATCTTTAGTCCCTTTTCCCATATTGTTTTCCCATGTTATATTTTATTTTTATTTTCATTTTTTAAGAGTATGTTGTCAAGTTGGTTTCTATATAATACCCAGTGCTCATCCCAACTAGTGCCCTCCTTAATTCCCATCACTCCCCTTCCCCTCTCCCCCACTCCCATCAGCCCTCCATTTGTTCGCAGTAGTTAAGAGTCTCTTATGGTTTGCCTCCCTCCCTCTCCTTAACTATTTTTTCCCCTTCTCCTCCCCTATGGTCCTCTGTTAAGTTTCTCCTGCTCCACAACAATGCTATATTTTTAAAAATATACAAAATTTGACACAAAAGTCATAAGCTTTCTTTATTAATACGAAGTAATTCAAGTTAAGAAACATCTTTTCCAGAAGTCTGGGGTGCCTGGGTGACTTAGTCTGTTAAGCGTCCGACTTTCGCTTGGGTCATGATCTCGCAGTTCGTGGGTTCGAGCCCGAGCCGGGCTCTGTGCTGACTGCCAGCTCAGAGCCTGGAGCCAGTTTCAGTCTGTGACTCCCTCTCTCTCTGGCCCTCCCCTGCTCACACTGTCTCTCTCTCTCCTAGAAATAAATAAAAACATTTACAAAAAAAAGAGAAAGAAGTAAATATATAGTTACTACAACTGATCAGGAATCAGGCAAATTGAGCAAGCTATGGCCTAAAAGTAAGGGTAGACTTAACATATTTTTCAAGTAAATATATAGAATTCTCACTTAAACCTGAAATTTAGAGAAACCATGATTTTTAAGTGTAAGTATGTCCCTTGTAACATTTAAGATATACTTATGCTTAAAAACCATCATTTGTTGTTCATCAAGCAACAGCTAATTTAGCTGCATCCACTCTTTAATCTGGCAATCCCGTTTACGACAGGAGACCCACTGGAATTCCAGTACTTTGGCACCTAATTCAATGAACATTTAAGTTATGGTTAAGTTAACTTCATATTTCCATTCTCATGAATATCATACAGTCAACTAACCAGGGCAACAGATTTGACTTTACCTCTTTTTAAATTTGAATTCAACTTGAATTCATTTTTTCCAGATTTGTTACATTTCCTCTCATTATTTTATTTTGTGAATTCACACACACACACACACACACACACACACACACACACACACACACACACATCCAAAAACTAATCAGTTATTCGCAATATCTGAATTATATATATACATGTCATATACATGCACATACATATATGATTGTTATTGCTTAGTTATTTATATTATAGGGTTTATAAAAGGTTCTACTAAGTAATGAAATGTTAGATGGCTTGTCTGATTCAAATAACCAAACTTTAAAAGGAGCTTATTCATTATTATATATAAAGCATTCCCCAAAAGCACAGCTGTGCAATTTAATTCCATTGAAACCTCCTCCCACTTAGCAAAATATTTAGATACAGAGACATATAGATAGAGAATCATAATAGGGCAGGAGGAAATAGACAATGATTAAAAGATAAATTCCACTTGCCACAACATATTTTCATGATTTCCCCCTACCCCCTGTGAACTCCTGCCTTTGGCATGTTGTGTGCCAGAAATAGCAGTTAGAGCATGTTGTTGCTGAAACATATTGTTGCCTGTGTTTTATGCCCTGCCTCTCTCCTGATGAATCTCCTGCCTTTTGAATAAAAATCCTTCAGTCAAATAACCCATCACACATCAGTGTTAGTGAACAGTCACCTTTTTTTCCTAATATTATACTTTGCAGCTCATGGAGCTGCAGCTCTAACAGCTGTGTTCCAGGAAACAGAATTCTGATCAAAGGTCATTGATATTGATAGCATTTATGTAGCAGGTGCCTTGGCAATCAGTTTTAATGAGTCTGAGCCATATTCATTTCTTCTCTTGCTGCTGGTCTGTTGAAACAAAAAAAGAAATAAAGAAAGCAAAAGGTGGCAGAGATGTCAAAGATGCCATAGGCATAGACTTCCTTGATAAGCTTTGATTTAAAGAGCTAAGAGCCAGAACCCAAAATAACTCCTGATGTGTATGTTCTCGCTACAGTGGCAGTTATAAGAGACTTAGAAAACTCATCTTCTTGAGTGATAGTCAGTAATGACTCAATATGACTTGGACTTCATTGTTATTCCACTAGGCGCACCTGCGAAGTGCATCCCCAAGGTACAATTTGAAGTGATTATTTTAATCAAGAAATGCAGCATGGAGGATCACCACCCAAATTTTAGAACTTTAATGCCATTTTCAGGATGTCTCTTTTCCTTTTTCTTTTTGGTGCAATTAAAAGTCACTCCACCATGTCCTGCCATTGGGTTCCTTAGGCTCTCCATCTATTTTTATTAAAGCATCTGGGTTTTGTTAAGTGACTTGATCAGCAGCAATAGATGATGAATTGGGTTGGAAATTGTTGCCAAATCTGGATGGGAGGATCAACAAGCACGTAGGTAAAGAAACAAAGATTATTCAGTTCCTTGCCAATGAAGAAGTAGTAGATGTAACCATAATGGCTGATGAAAAAAGCAGTAATAGGTAACAACTTCCCAGTTACGTAGTCTTTTTACTATACGCATTCATTCAATCAGTCATTTGTTCAAAATTATCATTTGACTGCTTTGTATGTGTCTGTGTGTATATGGTAGGCATGAAGTTAGGCAACAGAGAGTCAGTGGTGAACCTGAAGTTTACCAGCCTGTCCTAATGGATCCTGGTCTTAATTCTGTGTTGACTTCTGTGTCTGTTTATATGCAGAGTTAATGCAGTCTGATTTTAGAGTGAACTGATTAACTCATGATATAATTTTTTTAAGAGTTCTGTGTTAGGACCTATGAGTTTAATACTTCTTTTGTATGGATAATTGCTTGTGGAGGGGATCATCTTTTTTGACCTAACGGAGTATCTTAGTTATCTATTGCTGTGTGGCAAATTTTGACAAACTTAGTGACTAAAACCAACAAGCACTTATCTCATTTACTTTCTTAGGTCAAGAATGCAAGCATAGCTTAGCTAAGTGGTTCTGGCTCCAGGTCTTCCATTTGGATGCAGTCAAGATGTTAGCTGCGAATGCAGTTATCTGAAGGCTTGACTGGGCTGGTGATCCATTTCCAAGTGCACTCATGTAACTGGTAGCTGAAGACTCCAGTTCCTGACTCCATAAGCATCTCCATAGGGCTGTTCATGGTATAGAATCTGGCTTCTCCCAAAACAGAAGAACTGGGGAGGATCAGAACCCAAAAAAAAGCTGCAGTACCTTTTAGAATCTAAAAGTACAAGTGATATACCACCGATTCTTCCACTTTTTTTTTTTTTTTGTCACATAGAACAACACTGGCTGGGAGGGGATGATTCAAGGGTGAAAACAACCAGGAGGCAGAGACTCTTGGAGGTCATCTTGGAGGTTACCAGCATCTCAAGTTTTCATAATTCTAAACATGGGAAAGTTTTAACATGTTAATTTGAAGTAGCTAACAAGGTCAGTGGTTTAAAAATGAGTTTTTTAAAATTTTGTTTTGTTTTTAATTTTTAAAAATGTTTTTATTTATTTTTGAGACAGAAACAGAGCATGAGTTGGGGAGGGGCAGAGAGTGAGGGAGACACAGAGTCTGAAGCAGGCTCCAGGCTCTGAGCTATCAGCATAGAGCCCGACACGGAGTTCAAACCCACAAAATTGTGAGATCATGACTTGAGTCAAAGTGAGACACTTAACCTACTGAGCCACTGAGGAGCCCCAAGTTTTTTTTTTTTTTTAACAAAACAAAATGGCTTAAGGGTTTTCACTCTGGCCTCATTATTTGATTAAGTTGATTAAAATAGTGCGTCATTTTTTAATCTCATATTAGCATGCCTTTCTACATAGTTCAGATGAGATCTCTCTCATTTTCTATTAAATAATATTTTTCTCATCATAGAAATATGGAACTGTGTAAGTTTTCTCTACCTGATGTAGCATAATATATTACCATAAATTTAGTGGCTCAAAACAACACAATTTTTAATCTCAGAATTTTTGCATTTCAGAGGCCTTTGTGGACTTGATTGGGTCCCCTGCTTTTATGATCAAAAGGCTGAAATCAAACTGTTGACAGAGTCATACATTCCTTACTAGAGACTCCAAGAAGAATCTTCGGTGGTTGGTGAATTTAATTCCTTTTGGTTGTAGGACTAAAGTCCTTGTTTACTTGCTGACTGTCAGATGGAGACTGGTTTTTGCTCCTAGGAGCTATGGTCCTTCTTATGCTTTCCATGTGCTTTCAACCCAGCAATGGCGGGTTGAGTCCTTCTCATACTTTGAATCTCTCTGATGTCTTCTGCTCTATCTGTCTGACTTCTAGCAAAGAACTTTCTCTCCCTCTAGGAGTTTGTGTGATTAGATTGGGTCAGCCAAGATAATCCCAGAGAATATGTCTTCAGATCCATAGCCAGTTCATTATTTGCAGATGAATATTTTCATTAACCTGCTTCCTGCAGTAGTATTTTGAAGGTCTGAACACCTTCTTTCATTTTTGTCCACTTTCTGTCCCTTTAAGTCCAAGCAAGTGCTGGTATGAAATTCTCATGAGCCTGTGGGCTTTGTGTGAATTTCACAGGTCCTCCCTCCATAAGACAGAAGCCATGTCCACAAATCCTTCTGAGATAATGCCTTCTCTCTCTTTGGCTTCTGCTAACATGGCTGGGAGTTTACACCGTAAGCTTCCTACTGATGCTCCTTTGATGAAGAGAATCTATGAGGCACGTCCTTAATCTCTTCAAAGAGCCTTTTGTGTGACTCAAGTTGCTAACCTTTTGATGTCTCTGAGGTTTTCGTAAAACATTGTCCAGCCATGAATTTAGCTTTTACACTTCTCTGCAGTTTGGGAATTAATCTCTTAATTTTATTGTCTTTTGCCATCTGGATTGGCCAAGAAGTTCTCAAATAATCAAGTCTTGGTTCCTTTTTGTTTAAAAATTTTTCACTCAATTTATCTCTCTACTGGCACATTTCACTACCAACAGCATGAAGAAGCCAGAAAAGCTTTTAATGTTTTTCTTAGAAATATCCTCAGCTGATTATCCAAGGTTTGTCTTTTTACAAATTGTGCTTTCCACATAATTGCAGGACAAAATTCCCTTAAACTTTCTACCACTGTATGATCAACACTGCTCTTCCTTTGGTTTCTGGTAACACGTTCCTCACTTTCTTCTGAGCTTCCCACCCCAGCACCTTTAATGTCCATTTCACTAGCAGTTTGTTCATAACAATACAAGTATTATTTAGGTGATACAGGTTTTCTCTCTAATGGTCCTTAATTGACCTGACACTGTTATGAATTATATTGATACTCGTATAGTATCCCTCACAAAATAACCTACCTTTTCAGAAATTTAGTGATTTTATAAGTATAGTCCTAAAATAATGCACACATATTATCTTTCTAAAATAAATTCAGGTGTACCACTTCTCTTAGTCAGGACAGATAGAGTCATTGATTAAGACATGCTTTCTTTCTAAGCCCGAACACTGTCTTACCATCATTCTAAGCATTGCATTCAAGGCTATCTATCATTAATAACCCCTAAGTTTTGGTATGTGGAAAAGAAACACTATTTGCCAAATATTAGTGCCTTATTCTATTATCTGGCATAATCATTGTAATAATAGTAATCTGAAATGGGTCTAAAAATGAAAAACTAAAATTATGAAAACGTCTTACATTATAACTTGAGGTAACCTGTCGTTTTAACTACATATTATACAAAGAAAAATACTTTCAGCAAATTTTACACATACAATTATTATTTTTATAAAAATATTAGGCCCATTACCATACTTAGTAATAGAGAATGATACAAATAATAAACTTTTTCCTGCTACTCAGAAATGAATGCCCTCATTATTTTTTCCAGATCATTTTAGGTATTTCTCTCTTCATATGCATAAATAGAATGATAAGTGAGTGGACAGGTAGAATTATAAATAAGAATAAAAAATTTAAATAACAGAACGTAATGCACATGTGTTTCATATAAAACACTAAATTTTATTCTATTTGAATAACAGAAAAAAAAGAGTGGAAATAAAATTGGACGAGTCGTTGAATAACAAATAGATGTTTATTTATCTGAAAAATCATTAAAGGATACTTCTAAAATAAAATAAAAAATTTACACTTGGTGGTGGTTAAGGTCACTTGCTTCTGTATGGTAATTAAATATTTCACTTTTATCAGTATTTATTGTCTACCAGCAATGAAGGGACAAGAAAGATGAAGTAAGAAATCCAATGATACTTTCTTATACAATCTGGTCTCATATTTTTTTACTTTTGCAAGTCTTGGATTTACTTCTAGATTGTCAACATATTTAATAGGAATAATATATTGTGCATCCAAGGTTTTAGTGCTTTTAAATAATTTCACGTTCATTGCCAGCACTTGCCATAAAGTTCCCAGTGTTCAGTTCTTTATTTGATTTCATCTCTGGACTGGTTGAATGTCAGCTTCAAATACTATTTTATTTTCTCCAGAAAGGATTATTGGTGTCATCCTGGCAGTTTTGAACTTAAAGAAAAACTCATCTGCTTGTTAAATTTTGGTATGTTCTTTGCCTCGATATTGGTTGATACCAATCTATTGTCTACGGGAATTGGCCATTGTCTTGGAGAAGCCTAGGTTGAGCTAATATTGGTAAATCAGGGTGATTTATTTTTGTGCTTAATTGCTTCATAATGTAAGCTAAAAATTAAGTGACTTCACAGGTTTTTGTTTTAACTTAAAAGAAAAGTCTCTTTGGATTTATAGAGTCATACTGAGAATTCAGAAAACATTTTTTCTAATACATTTTAATGAATTTTTTTCTATATTCTCTTAGTCTTCTTCATCAGAAACACCAGTCTTTGCATGTTGGATCTACCTAGAGTCCAGTCATCATAATCTTTGTCTGCCATTATTTATTTCATTTCATTTTCTATAATTTCCTTAATTCAGTCTCCAGAATCCAATAATCTAATCAATCTTAGTTATTACTCAATTTTACCTTTCACCGTTAGACTGATACCACTCTTACCTTCTTAATCCTTTCTACATTCTACAAGTTCACTTTTAATTTATTGTGGTATAATTTACGTGAAATAAAAGTCAGCCATTTTACTTACCGTTCTGTGAAGTTTGAAAAATGTATGACTTTGTATAACAGCACGGTATACAGAAAAATATACTGAATCATTCAATCACACTGAAAGCTCTCAAGTGTTCCTTTTGTAGATAAGCCCTTCTTTCCATCCCGAGGCTCTGGTGATGAGTAGGCTGGTTATGTGTCTACAGTTTTTCTTTTGCCAGAATATGTCATGAATGGGGTAATGCAGGTAGTGGTTTCAAGTCTTTTTTGTCTTACTTAACATACTGCTTTCACAATATACCCATATTGCTTTGGGTATAAGGAACCTGTTCCTCTTTAATACTGAATTATTTTATTACATGAGAGTAACAATTTTTTAACCCATTCATGAATTAAGAGTCATTTGGGTTATTTCCAGTTCTTGATGATTTATTAATAACACTCAAGGGACTCCTGGGTGGCTCAGTCGGTCCAATGTCAGTTCAGGTCATGATCTTGCAGTTTGTGGGTTTGAGCCCCTCATCAGGCTTTATGCTGACAGCTCAGAGCCTGGAGCCTGTCTTCAGATTCTGTGTCTCCCTCTCTCTCTGATGCTCCTCTGTTCCTGCTGTTTCTCTCTCTCAAAAGTAAATAAAACATTAAAAAATTTTTAAATAACACTCAAAACGTTCAGATGCAGGTTTTGGTACAAATATGAGTTTTTATTTCTCTTTGGTATATATATGGGGGTGAGGTTGCTGACTTTATGCTAAATATATGTTTAATCTCATACAAAACTGCCAAGCTCTTTTCCAGGGTGGTTCAACCACCAGTGATGTATAAGCCCTAAGTTTTCCATATTCTCACCAGCACTTGGTATTGTTTTGTTTTGTTTTTTTTTTTTTTTTTAAGAAAAGTCTATTCTAAGAGTGTGGAGTGAAATCTCATGGTTTTAATTTGCATTTCCCTAATGGTGTTGAGGGTCTTTTTTGTATGTTGTTTTTTGTTTTTTCTTTTTTTTAATGTTTTTACTTGCTATCCACATATCTTATTTGGCTAAACATCCATTCAAATCATTGGACCATTCTTTTTACCAGGTTATTTGATTTCCTATTGTTGATATTTGAATATTCTATATGTATCTTGAATATGTATGCAGATGTGTCTGGTAAGTATTTTTTTACTCTCTTTTCATTTTATTAACAGATTCTTTCAAAGAGCAGAATGTTTTAAGTGTGATGAGGTCCAATAATCAATTATTTATTTCTTTTATTGATCATGCTTTGTTGACCTAAGAACATTTTGCCTCCTTCAAGGTTAAAAACTATTTTTTCCTATTTTTTTCAGATGTTTTATAGTTTTAGGCTTGATATTTGGGTGTATGCTTCTTTTTGACTTTGTTTTTGTATGTAATGAGAGAATAGGAAGAAATTCTTTTTTCTCTCACATGGATATCCCATTGTTCACCTTTTGTTGAAAAGATTTTTTTCCTTGTAATTACTTATACACTTTTATCAAAATTCAATTTGCCTTTAGGTGTGGGCTATTTCCTAGACTTTGTCATGTGTGTCTTTTTTTCCCCCAATATCACAATGTCTTGATTACATGGTTTAATCAGAAACTGGAAATCAGGTAACGCGAGCCCTCCAACTTGTTCTTCTTCAAAATTAACTTGGCTATTCTACTTTATTTGCCTTTCCATATAAATTTTGAACTTAGCTTGTCAGTTTCTTAAAAAAGGAATCCTTCAGGAATTTTCTTTGGTATTGCAGTGAATTTATAGATCACTATGGGGAAAATTGACATCTTGATAACATTGAGTCATCCAAACATTAACATGTCATATCTTGGGTTATTGGTGTGTTTGCTTTTTCATTAGTGTTTTACACTTTTCACTATATTCTTCCCGTATTTTTTAAGATATTTATTTTTGAGAAAGAGAGGGATACAGCATGAGCAGGGGAGGGGCAAAGAGAGAGACACACACAAGAATCTGAAACTGGCTCCAGGTTCTGACTTGTCAGTTCAGAGTCCGACCTGGGGCTCAACGTGGAGAACAGCAAGATCATTACCTGAGCCATAGTCGGATGCTTAACCTACTGAGGCACCCAGGCACCCCTTCTTCCTATATTTTGATAGATGTATATTTAATATTCCATTTTTTTGTTATTATATCAACTACTTAAAAATTTTTTAATTTTCAGTTTTAATTGCTGCTGTATAGAAAATCAATTGATTTTTTATATCCTCATATTGTATTCAGCGACCCTGATAAACTTATTTATTATTTCTAATTTTGAGTTTTTTTAAAGATTTTTTGGCATTGTCTACAAATATAATAATGCCACCTGTGAATAGAGATAATTTTATTCATTCCTTTCCAATTTGTATGGCTTGTATTTTTTTCTTGCCCTAGTTGAGTCTCCAGGATCTTTAATACAGTGATTAATAGGAGTAGAGTTGCTATATTTAGCAATATATTTATGTATATATGTTTATGGCATTCAGTTAAATTTGAATTTCAGATAAATAACAAATAATTTCTTCAGTAGAGTTGTGTCCAAATTATTGAATTGGACATACTTATACTAAATATATATAATTTCAGAAATACAAATTTAATAGAACATCTTGTATTTTACATGGCAGACTCAAATAAGAGTGGTAACACTGGAAATCTGTCTTGTTTACTAGCTTATAGGAAAAACATTCAGTCATTCATAATTAATTATTCTTGAATAATGGGGGTTTTGTGGATAGTCTTTATTGGTTTAATTGAATTCTTTCTTTTCTTATTTTGCTGAGAGGTTTTTTTTTTTTTTAAATCAGAAATGGCTTTGGGTTTTCTCTAATGGTTTTTCTGCATCTATTGAGATGATCATATAGGACTTTTTTCTTCTCTTTCTGTTTATATGTGTATTATGTTGATGAATTTTTTGAGTTTGGAAATAGCCTTGCATTTCTGAGATAAACCCAGTTTAGTCAGGATGCATAGGATTCAATTTTCTAATATTTTGAGGAATATTTTTGTATCACCTTCATGGAAATTATTGTTTCCTTCTCTTTGAATGTCTTTAGTTTTGACATAACAAAATGAACTGGAGAAGTGTTATCGACCTTCTATTATCTTGAGAACTCATGGAAAATTGATATGATTTCTTCCTTAAATATTTGCTATAATTTACAATGATGCCATCTGGCCCCCGACTTTCATCTGAGAGAAAGATTTAAACTATGAATTCCATATATTTAATAGATTTGGGGCCCTCCAGGGTACTTACTTCTTTTTGAGTGAGCTTTGTTTTTTCTTTCAGTAAATTCTTCTATTTCAATGAAGCCATTGAACAATTTTAAACTTTGAGTTTATGCAGATCAAGTTGTCAGTATTTTTCCTGATGCGTGCAGGATCTTTTGTGGTGTTCTTTCTTATTTCCTTTCTGATATTAGTAGCTGTACCTTCTCTCCCTCTCTCTTTGTCTCTTCCTTTGTCTCTCTCATGATTCTGGTGAAAGAATTATTGTTCTTTTCTAAAAATCAGACTCTGTCTTGGTCTATGTTGCATAGAGGATAAAACCTAAGAAAAGCTTCTGTGCTGAAACTTTATTAGGAGTATAACCTCAGACCAGTGTGAATGAAGGAGGAAACGAAGTGAGACCAAGAAGTGGGGGAAAGAAACGCAAAGTGTCTGCAGCTTTATGAGAAAATCCAGCTGGTTTATTTGTCTCAAAGGGATGCCTTCTATGCATGGAATCACGGTATCTCAGAAATGCCTGCTACCAGAAGAAAAAGAGAATAATATTCTCTGCTTGCTCTTTTTCATCTCTTCTGGTCTTGGATTGGTCAGAATTTGCCCCATTGGACATTGATCCCCAGGCTTCTCCAGGATGGGTGGAGGGCGGGTGTGTGTGCCTAAACTAGGTCCAGCAGAATATCTGCTCTGACTCCTCTTCTTTAAAGAGGTTTAAGTCTCATGTAAATCCGATGTAGGTATTACTGGGTTGTTTTCTGTTTGTTTGTTTGGTTTTTTTTCTTGTTTGGTTAGTTGGTTTTTTTGGGGCTTTTTTTTTTTTGTTTTTTTTTTTTTTTTGGTTTAGAAATGATACACAGCTAGAATTCACTGGAGTTTATATTTAAATCCAGGCATTGTGACTTCAACTCTGGTCCTTTCTCTTGTATCACCTGTTTTCAGTAAGAATCTGTGGAGGTAAGACAAAAATAAAATATCTTTACCCTGCTGGTAGTTAATATTAATGGAACCTCATTCAGTTAGGCTAATGAGCAGAGACCTAAGCATTTCCTTACAAAACAAAAGCAAACAAAGTCCAGATTTCTTCTGCATCTTATTGCCTTTCATAGTCCATACCTCACAAAGGATCATCTCTTACTGGTTTAAGTTCATATGAAAATATTTTTGAGGCACCTGAATGGCTTTGTTGGATGAGAAAATGACTTCAGCTCAGGTCATGATCTCATAGTTCATGAGTTTTGGCCTCAGGTCAAGCTCATTGCTGTCAGCACAGAGCCTTCTAGGGAGTCAGTCCCTCTCTCCCTGCCCCTCCCCTGCTCACACTCTCTCTCTCAAAAATAAAAGTATATATTTTTATATTTAAAAAATAAAATATTTTCATGATCCCTTTTATTTTTCCTTTTTTATACCATCGGCATTTGAACAACATGGGTTTGAACTACATGGGTCCACTTATAGGTGGATTTTTTTCAAAAAGTAAGTACAGTACCATGTATTTTCTCTTATGATTTTCTTAATAACATTTCTTTCCTCTAGTTTATGCTATACTGAAAATACTGTATATAATAGGTATGACATACAAAATATGTGCTAATATACTATTTATGTTATTGGTAAGGCTTCTGTCGGTAGTAGCATGTAAGTATTTAAGTTTTAGGGGAGTTAAAATTATACCTGGATTCTCAGCTGGGTGGGGGGTTGGCACCCCCAACCCTTGTGCTATTCAAAAGATCAGCTGTCTAGTGTCTGAAAATTTTGTTCAAATCTAAGCCAAGACCCTCCAAAGGCAACATTAGACTGTTCTAGTCATCAAAACATCTTATTCTTAATAAGGATCATCGTTCTGTAGTTTTCTCATGCTCTGTTGGCTACTTTAAGGACCAGTTTGAAACATAAATGTACACATTGTGAAATCCACAAGATGAAGAGAACATCCATAAAACATCTATACTGTATGCCCCTGAAAACTCTTTTATCTTCACATTAGTTTCAATACAGAGTAGGTGGGATTTTAATAGAGACTTCAGCAAATTACAAATTGTAGGATGTCATGGATCTTCAAGGTGAATATTCAAAACTGTCAAAAGAGTGCTTTATTTCATCTTTAATGAAGTAGGCTGTTGATTCAAAAAACTCACAGGGACAGACTAAATCCTGTAACTTGAGATAATCTAGATACTAAATCTTTAGATTTGTTTTATCAGGTAAATATAATTGGACCAACGACTTCAGAATGGTATTACTTTATCTACAAATTGTTTTTTTGTTTTATTCATTTATGAATACAATTTTGTGCTCGGGGAATTCAAATTTCCGTCCTCAGTTACTGAAATATGTTTTGTTGCCATTGCCAAAAATGTAACATTAGTAATAAATTTGTCTTGCATAATTATGATGATATAGGTAAGATTAGAGTTTAGATAATTTCCTGAAAATGCATGAAATGAAGAAAATCAGATGTTTCTTCAGTTGGTTCTCCCCTTAACAAATTGTGGCCTTTGGAGGTTATTACTGTTTAATGTACACGTTAGTTCGATCTGTCAAAAAATTCTTTTTTAGGGGCGCCTGGGTGGCTTAGTCGGTTAAGAGTCCGACTTTCGCTTAGGTCATGATCTCGCGGTTCCTGGGTTCGAGCTCCGCGTGGGGCTCTGTGCTGACTGCCAGCTCAGAGCCTGGAGCCTGTTTCAGTCTGTGACTCCCTCTCTCTCTGACCCTCCCCTACTCATGCGCTCTCTTTCTCTCTCTCTCTCCTAGAAATAAAAATAAAAATTAAAAAAAATTATTTTTTAATTTTGAAAAGCATTTATAAGTTTCATTTGTCATTTTCCTCAAACACTGAGTATTGGCTTGAATGATTATTTCTCTTAGCATGGAGGAGGGGGAGTCAGAAGCTCCATTAGTTCTATGTTTGTTTAATAATAAAAATCTGGATTGTAAAGCGACTTAAAGAGTCATAAGGTCTTCTTTTCCCTGCTAGGGGTTTATAAAAACAAATGAGGTCATCAACAATCTCATTCTGGACAGAAGTTTTAAAAATATACCCCATAAACTCATAAGGTTGGACTTTTCTGAATGTTTTTCATAGACTTGCCAGTAAAATCACAAACTAGAAGAGGACTGAATTATTCCCTGAATGTTCATAATCAGTTACATGTCTGGGGTCTTTGGCCAACATGCAGGGCAGGGACTGGTGGGACCAGAGAGCACCCAATACAGACGGGCTTGGCGCTGCTGGGGTGAGCATTTACTTACACAGGTGAGGCTGGAAAGAAGAGTTCAGAGTCCTATTCTTTCTCCTTCTTTCTAGCTATTTTTGGGAGGGTTTTTTTTCAGCCACCCGAAAATACGCGTATGCACTTCCTCAACGTACCCAAACATAAGACTGACCACATCCAAGAGATCAGCCGGAAACTAAATGATATTTTTGACAGTGGCTTAATTGATGCAAATATGTATAACTAATAAAAAAAAAAAACTCTGCATGTTAATAACAAGTCAAGTGCTTAATTTTATTCTTCTATAATTGGAAATGGAAGGAAAACAAATTGCTACAAACAGGGACCGAAAGTGAAAATGTCAACTCAGCATTGCATTTTTTTTTTCCCTGAGATCCCACCATCTACTCCTAAGTAGAATCATCTGTGGTGCAGGAGCTGACAGAGGAAGATGGAGCAGTGGAGAGGAGTGCTTTCTGATAAATCAACTACAGACTCAACACGAATCATCAAATTTAATATTTTAAAGATTCATGAAGAAATAAGCGATGCCAAATGCGTTTTAAGAAAAAAAAATATCTGTTTAAATGATATTAATGGTAAGGCAGAATATAGCAAGGTGAACCACACTGATAATATTAAATTACCCCAAGAGGTTCCCTAGTCAGAATCCCTATGCAGAAATCTGCTTGCCAACTGTCGTTCCTTTTCCCATTGGTTTAGTTAAGGGTTGAAGTTCTTCTTGAAGTTTCTTTTTTAATCATCAGATCCCGACCTTACAGTTTTCGCTGACTACTTTCCTTCAGGCTGTCTTTGCTCCTGTCAATTTAGGATTTCCAGGGAATTATTTTTCTTTGAAATGCATATTCCAGGCTTGAAATGCTGGCATATGTACACTGTAGAGTAATTGTGGAGGCCAAATGTTTAATTACACATGACAGCTGGAGCTGTAGGGAGTCCGAGGCTTGCTTGAAAACAACGTATGCCCTATGCAGCCTTAAGAGAAGGAACACAATCTTACAGATACGTATATATCCACATGTTGTCCGCAAGATTTCTTTTCAGTATTACTAGCTATAGCCTTAATAACATTTCAGCCATTCATGCTTGAATGTATTTAAGTAAACACTATAAAAGCATTTTTCTTCAAAACCTTTAACCATACAGGTTTACCACAAATGCAGCTAAAAAATCCAGAAGGGCTTTTTCCCCCCTCTATGAAGTTTTTGAAGATAAATCCAGAAAACTCACATTTAGGTTAGAAAGCAAATGGTGGAAAGACAAACCATAATTTATAGAAGTGCGTTATCAGAGTTATTAAGGACAAGAAAGAAAGAAAGAGAGAAAGAAAGAAAGAAAGAAAGAAAGAAAGAAAGAAAGAAAGAAAGAAAATAGGCTCAGTGGAAAATGTTGAAGGCCACATTTTTCGTTAAATTGCTGTTACTAAAATACGCTCCCCTTCTTTGGCAGTTACAAATTACTGTGTCTCTGACAATTTTGCATAATCACAAGGAAGGAAGCAATGTAACCATAATCATAACATTTAGGTAGGTTAACAATACATTTTAATTAAAATTTCTCTTAGATGCATTGACATAGAAGATTTGCCAATGGCTGTTTCTCCCCAAATATAACTCTTTGAGCATTGTTAGATGATCAAGGAGCATTAGTTGATATTTTTGATAGTAGGAATAGTGATGGCTCAGTTTCCAGCATTGTCTTGTGGACTTTAGATGGTTCATTTAGTTCTGATAATGAATCTCCTGATACTCTTGGGCTTTGGTGCTATTTATGTCCCCATTTGTCCCCATTTTACAGATGAGGATACACAAGCCCAGATTAAGAAACTTGCTGAGGTAAAAAATATAAGGCAAGGCTGGAATTCGAGAAGCCAAATTCCTCTCTACCTCCATGTTATATTACTTTTAGTATTTATCTCTGTCTCTGTTAATGAAATGGAAAATTTGCCAGGTGTATGTGTGTGTGTGTGTGTGTGTGTGTGTGTGTGTGTGTGTGTGTGTGTGTGTGTGATACTAACATATATATGTAATATGTGTAATATATATACATATATTACTCTCCAAGATAAGTGTTTAAATGTGTCTGAATGCTCTTACCCCCAAGGAAAGAATATTTTAAGCACGGCAAGCAGGAAGACTCTTTCCAAGTTAGGTGTGGTTTAAATTAGCTATGGCTAGAAAACAAATAAAACACATGTAAAATAGAGATTCAACCAATATGGTTGAATGACAATTTTGATGTAATTGAATCCTACATTCTGCTTCTTTCAATAGAAATTTTTTACATGCCTCTAAGAATTTTCTAGAAATTTGGGAAAGCCTGAACGCCTCTCTTCTCAACTGTCACTCTACTTTAGGGCTTAGCTCTGGTGAACTACCAAGAGTGACACTGTCTCCATTCTGCTTTGTTTCCCAGCTCCTGTCTTGCTCAATAAAGCTTCCTTTTAACCTGAAGTGTAGGTAAATAGATGGTGGTTGAGAAACAAAAACAATTCTTCTTGTTTTTTTTTTTTCCAGTTCTCAATGAGTGAGTATTCCTCCGACACTGCAAGGGAAAAAGGAATACGATGGACAAGAGCAATCAGAGCTTAAAGGGAATATTGCTGGGTAGACTCAGAAAGACACCTCTTGCCATTTCATAATTGGATAAAGGCAAATGACATCCTGGCATTGTCTAGAATGCACTTGGCAATCACAATTGGCATCAAACTGCAGAGCTTACCTGCAAAGTGAAGCACTTACTTAGTTTTTAAACAATAGAAAAACCATGACATTTATTCATTTGCCAACTCTGAAAGTATAAAAATGTAAAATCTCTTCAAATTGTGATATATGATGTTTAAATGTATTCCACTTGTGTAATTGTATTAGGCCCAGCTGGTATTTTAAAGCTTTGTGAGTAATTTCTTTTTTTTTTTTTTATTATTTTTAATTGAAAGTTATTTCGTTTAAAAATATTTCTTTCTTTTGTCTTCGATATATGGGCATTTGCTTTAATTTAAAATTAGTTGCAGGGGTGCCTGGGTGGCTCATTCGGTTAAGTGTCCATCTTTGGCTGAGGCTCAGGTCATGATTTTCAGTTTGTAGGTTTCAGACCCGCATTAGGCTCTGTGCTCACAGCTCAGAGCCTGGACCCTGCTTCAGATTCTATGTCTCCCTCTCTATCTGCCCCTCCCCAGCTCAGCACTCTGTCTCTCTCTCAAATAAACATTAATTTTTTTAAAGTAAATAAATAAACTTAGGGTTCAAAAAATATAAATAAAACTAAATAAATAAAACTAAATTTCAAAAATAATTAATAATAAATTAATAGTGGGCAAAAATTATTCAAGCTTCATTGTACCCTTTAGGTAGGATCATTTATTTCTTTGGCGCATCTAAGAGATGAGTCTTTTCATTACTACTTTCTCTGTGCAGTCTCTGGGGACCTCAACTAGCAATGTTACCTGGCATTGAAAAGAAGAGATTTGAAGATATTGTGTTGAAGAAATGGTAACGAAAATAATTCAATTAAAGGAAAAAGAAAGAGCTTTATTTACAAGATGTTAGTTTCACCAAAAAGGGCTAAATTGTCTTTCTAATTGCCAGGAATTGAGATTAAGACCATTAAAGACCATCAACTCTAAAGTAATCTCCTTTACATTAGAACAAACATACTAACCAAAGTACTCTTCAACCCAGGATCAGTGTTAGAAAAGGAGCCTGGAAAAGAAGGAATATAAGGAAGGTCAGTATCAGTTACTGCAGTTCCTTCAGGAAAAGAGCTCGCAGCAAGGTCAAGTTAGACACTTTCTTGATTTCTTGATTTATATTTTAGAGAGAGGGAGAATGCATGCAGGGAGAGAGGCAAAGAGAGAGAGGGAGAGAATCTGAAACAGGCTCCGGGTTAAGCCCAGGAGCCCAACAAGGGCTGGATTCACCACCCTGGGATCCTGACCAGAGCTGAAAGCAAGAGTGAGGGGCTCAAAAGATGGACCCACGCACACACCCATCCGGTTAAGCATTTCTTGAGTCATGTGAAGGAGGTAGAGATTTTGCTGTGGAGCGTTTGTAATAAAGTTGACCAATTTGAGTAACTTAGGCCAATCGGTCTTCTGCAATTCTTCTTCTAGATATCCACATCTAACTAAAAAGTGTCTGGGTGATGAAGACAAAACAGAGACCTGGTCCGAGTTCTCTGGAATACAGACTCTGACAGACCTGCCAGCAGGTTCTTCCCCAACTACCACTTCACACTGACAGTCTCCATAGATGCCCCGTCTGGGGCTTCTGTTAATAGCACACGTGCTTCAGGATAAATAACTGTACTTGACAAAAACTTGAATGTGATTGATTCACATTCAATGTGATTGATCTATTTTTAATTCGCACATAGAGTACATGAGTATGTAACAATAACACTGACCTTCATGTGATTTTAAATGATTTTTTAAAAGTTCAGGTGATGAGGTTTCATATTCACGCTTAAGAAATACATAATGGGTGTACATCAAAATCCACTTCATAGAAACAAATATGGTCAAGTGATGTAAAATCCACTTGAAGTTTAAAATGATGTCTTTGCAATTTAAGAGTTGACCAAATCGCTAGAAGGAATTAACCAGAGAGATAGACGTGTGGAAAGTTTTCTCTGTTTTTTAAAGCTTTTACAGTCAATTTTCTGCAGATAACGTTCTAAACAAGGAACCTGGGTGACAAAAGGTCCCTTATACTTAGAAAGGTTTCCAGGGCTGAGAGGAAATTGCCATTGTGTAAAGAGCCTTGTGTTGCAAAACGTGCAATAATTTAGGAGTAAAATGACCTTTTGTTTTTGTTCTAGCACTTTCAAGCCAAGGGAACACCGATTTTTGGCAAGTCCCTTAACCTCTCTGAGAGTTAACTTGCACATCTGTGAAGTAAAATATATAAACGCCTGCCACAGAGAGTTCCCATTACTAAAATCTAGCTGGTACTCATTTCTACTTTTTCTCCTCATCGAGACTGACAGACCTGCTAGACTTAGGGGCAATCAGAAGAGTTCTTCTTTCTTTTTTTGTGGCATTGCTGAGGGTCCTTTGCAGACCATTTCTTTGTGGTCCCATTGAGAGGGCATGGCTCTCTCTAAAGTGACGAAGTACAAGTATATCCCTCTCCCCTTTTCTCTGGCCACCTTGTCCACTCAGCCTCGATCATGACTATAATAGTACAAGAAGTGAATTTTAGGGCGATTCGTAGGCACTGGACTTCAATTTTATCATTTCCAAAGAAAGAAGTTTTGCTCAAGGAAGGTTTGATGTTCCCTTCATGCTGAGTGAGTTCCCTTCATCCTCCCTCAGATTCCTGCTTGTCTATGATATTCTCTTTAAGCTGTTTGGATGGACAAATCCATCCTTTCATGAACACTTCATGTCTTCAACAAAAAGAGACCTCAAGTTTTGGTTCTTCCCTGGATCCTCAAAATCAAGCACCCCAGACATTAGCCTAAGAAACAGACTCTTCCATACATCTAAGCACAGCCTCTAGTATGGTTCAGGGATTCTAATCAAGTGAAGATGGTGAACCTGAGTCTTCCAACCATGAAGAGATATGAGAGGTATGGTTGTGCTGCTTCCTTTACCTATTAAGAAAGCATCTTATTTGAAAAAAAAAATTTTCCCCTGAAAGTCAATGAAATTTTTGGACAAATAGACACCTATTTTGGCATGAGGGATGTTATGTTAGCCATGATTTTGGCACGTGGTGATGTCAAGTACACATATGCAAAAACAAAAGTAAATTGCTTTCATTGTGGCACCGGCTTCTGGTCAATCCTATTCAGTGAGCACTTCCTCTCCCCTGTTTAGAGTGGGATTGTCCATGTATACCAGCCACACCATCCTTGGATATGATCCTTCATGGACATACTCTAAAGTGTTGCACAAGTGAGATATTGTAGAAAGGAAAGCTAGTTTGTATCTGTATTCTCTCAAATCCAAGATGTCATCTTGGTATAGTATACATCATTATATGAACCAGTAAGACACAAAAGCAACGCTGCCATTAACTGATAAAACAGTGTTTTTAAGATACATCCCAATTTCAGAGATGTTAAATTGTGAAAAATTATGCATCTTGGAATCTATAAAAGATAGCCAATAGGAAAATATATACATTTACCCAATGGGATACTACCAAAGTAAACCAAAATGGCATATAAGCATTTCTTAGCATGCAACACAAATAATTATTGTAATAAGATATAAAATAGATTTAGTTTGAATGCTTTGATAGTTCTTCCAGCTTTTCTTACCACAGCCAGCTATCTGTATGGAATATAATTTTGATTTTTTTCTACTTTAAACACCTTTTCTTTTTTTTAAGTTAGGCTTATCTTTGGATTTAAGAACTCTTTTTTTTAAGTTTATTTATTTATCTTAATAAGTAAGAAAGAGAGAGAGAGAGCAAGAGAGGGAAAGAGAGAAAGAGAGAATCCCAAGCGGGCTCCACACTGTCAGCACAGAGCCTGATGTGGGACTCAGTTTCATGAACCGTGATATTATGAACTGAGCCAAAAATCTAGAGTTGATTCTTATCCTCCCAGGCTGGGATGCCTGGGTGGCTCAGTTGCTTAAGTGACTGCCTCTCGATTTTGGCTCAGGTCATGATCTCATGGTTTGTGAGATCAAGCCACATGTCAGCTCTGTGCTGACAGTGTGGAGCCTGCTTGGGATTCTCTCTCTCTCTGCCCCTGTCCTGCTCACACTCTTCCTCACTCTCTCTCTCGAAAAATTAATAAATAAACCTATAAAAAGAACTCTTTAACTTATTTAAAAAATTTTTGTCTTCATAACAAAACAAAAACAGCAACTAAAAAGATATATAATGTGTGTGCATGTGCAGTTGTTTTGGGGATTCAAGGCATGAAGAAGGCCACAAAATAAGCTATGGTTTCTATGTGTGCCTACTCACTGAATGAACTTTCAGGTTCAAAAGGAGCCTTTATAGTACTGCTCTCCAGAGTGTCCAATACTATGATTTGCTCCAATCTGGGTTATGTCATCACTATCATATAGATCTTAAGAATAACCTTACTAGGTTATCACTAAGATAACAATACTCAGTAGAGACAGTGCAGACAGCATAGACAATCCTCAAAAATGGAAAAAAAAATATTTGTTTCATTAAAATATGATGAAACAAAAAGAATTGAAAGTAAATTGTCTATGGGTTCACTGCAGAATATGAAGTCTTTGGAATTTTAAAGATGGTTTAAAAAAAAAGAGTGTATTTCAACTAGCATCAGTTCCTTTCCTCAACAATTATATGTTCTTGGATAACTTATGCTTTAGTTTTTCTTATTCTTTCAATAAAGAAAAATTATTTGTCCCTCGTTTTAAATTGTCACTCATCTTTAAGAAAAAAAACCAAAACTTCCCTAGTCTCTTTGTAACTGTTAAACATACAGTGAAATATTTTTTACCCTGAGAGGTTAATGTCGTCTGGGTATTTGCGATCATGTGTTTGTGAGAATAAGCAATCCTAGCCTGGCTTCTAATTTACTACAGACTCAGAAATACATGTGTTGACCTGCATGCCCGACCTCACCAGACCAGTATTTAAGAAACAGCACAGGAAGTGACACAGAGAAACAAAGCTGAGACACCTGTCCGGGTCACTGTTGACCCATCATGCTTAACTAATTTTTCAGTGATCTCTGACCCAGATTTCCACAGTTCCACAGGGATTTATATCTTTCATCCAACAAATCCTCCACCTGCATTCAATTAATGAAACAAAACTCAACTTTGTTATCTGATGAACTGAGCGACTAGAGCCATTGAGACAATTGTTTTATTATTGTATTGACAAATTATCCTATTAACAACTGGCTACTACAAAAATCAATTAAAATCTTGGCTGAGAAGTTGGAATATAGTTGGATAAGAAGTGGGAATTAAATAGTGTGTTGGTAGTTTTTTTTTAATATAGTTCATAAATTAGCAGTGACCATATCAAAAGCAGAAATTTGTCTTGAAAATAAGAATGCTAAGTTATAACAGGGCATATGGAACTGTTCAGCATTTAGTTTCATTTCACTTCATGCTTCTCAATATTTCATGGATATCAATGCTTTATTTTCTTTCCCTCCAATATATATTTCTAAACATTTCAGTTTTAGTGATTCCTTACTATTGTATTTGATAAACTACTTTGTAAAATATTTAAGATGTGGGGTGATAAAGCTTGGATCTTTGAACCTTTGGCTGTAAAAATATGATTCATTAATTTGCTTGCTTACTACAGTAATTGCTTTTTCATTTAGAATACTGAGTTAGAATCCATGGACAAAAATGACTAGTATTTTGGCTTCAGGAATCAAAAATAACTACTGTCTTTTTACAGAACAGAAAATTTACTTTCTTTTAGCTAGTCTGGAGAAAGCCTGATATCTTGGTATTTACTTCTGTTCTGTAAATACGTCTCCTAAACTATACTTTCAGCAAATGTTAGTAAAATTAAGTATGCTCTCTCTATAAAGACAACATTATGCTTATGGGGTTGAAAAATCATTTAATTGAAACTCAAAATACACTTTTGTAAAGAATAATCAGAGAAACATCTCATGATGGAGGAACAATGAAATGTTCAGGGCAAAACTACATTTCTTCTAATGTATATCACCCTTAATGGCATCTACAAACCCGGTAAGTATTGCTTTGGAGGGTGGAAGACATTAACTTTCACCTCATCACTGATGTATTACACTTGAAAGTAACTTTCAAATTTGAAAGAGAAGAAAGACTAATTTTGCCACTGAGCATGCGCCAAATGGTTCATAAAGTTGTCAGTATGTTATCTTTCCCTATAAATAGGTTTGCTGACTGCAGAAAGCACACATTTGTCTAAATGATACCTGATCTCTGTCATTCACATAAGTGATAGATTTTTTTTTTCTCTTGAAAGATGTCATCAGTCAGTTCTGAAGAGGGAGTATTGATAATCAAGTGAAAGAACAATTCAAAAAAAAAAAAAGAAAAAAGAGGATGCTAGAACAATTGTACCCCATTCAATCCCTGAATAGCTCTGTTTCACCCCGAGGAGCACAGAGACACTAACTGGAATACAAAAGGCAGCAAGCAATAAAATGCAGAGAAATAAAGGAGCCTCAGAAACTTCAAGGCTGATATGAAACCCAAATCCATATTATGGATTAAGAACCTAAAATAGTCACAATAAAAATAAACTGTTAATATATAGTGCATTCAATGAATTCTTCCTAATTATACCCATAGTGCTTCTACATGTATTCTCTGGTATCTTACTTCATTTTCTTTTTCTTTCTTTCTCTTTCTTTTTTCTCTCTCTTAATTTTTCTCTCTTTCTTTCTCTTTCTTCTTTCTTTCTTTTTCCTTCCTTCCTTCCTTCCTTCCTTCCTTCCTTCCTTCCTTCCTTTCTTATTTTTTCTTTTAACATGTTTCAGGTATACAACATAATGATTTAATATATGTACATATTGCAAAATATCACCAAAATAAGTTCAGTTAGCACCCATCACTGCACATATTTCTGTTCTTTTAATAACTTGCTTCACTTTCCCTTCTTTTAAAACGTCTTTAACTGATTATCTAAGCAAATATCTATACAGTAGACATTTGGCTTCCAAATAGTTTTATAGGATTATT
The DNA here is from genome assembly GCA_017311185.1 of Proteles cristata cristata. Taxonomy (NCBI): domain Eukaryota; kingdom Metazoa; phylum Chordata; class Mammalia; order Carnivora; family Hyaenidae; genus Proteles; species Proteles cristata. Next base: position 1,017,898 of record JAESUZ010005368.1, read on the forward strand.
AACAATGTGGCATAGGCATCTTATATCTGTCTTTGACCTCTATTCTATCCTGGCCTTTCAGCCAGATTGGGTGGTTTGTTAACTGAGGTGTAAGCATCTCGCAGGCATTCTTGGGTACATTTGGTGGCTCTCTGTGCATGTCCTCTCTACTTCAACAGATATCCAGATGCTATGTACTTTAAGCCTAGCTCATATTCCATCTCTACCAGGAAACAATACCTCTGCACTCCCATGAGAAGTTGGCTGCCAATTCTCACAACTGCTCTAGCATTTGAAATCTATACAGCTCCTCTGAACTATGCCAGCAAAGAAAGCCTGAGAAATGCATGGGCAAAAGGAACACAAGAATGCCAGAAAAGTGCTGACGTGGTCATCCCATGAAGCCTGAGGAAAGATTTGGGAATGGTGACCATGGATGTGGATTACCTCATCTTGGTGGAGAATGTGTGACTTTGGAGAGACCCAGGCTAAATGGCTAGGCTGCATCAACATGGACATGGTGGCCATAAGCAACAGTGCAATTGAAGTTGATCAAAATGCATCATTTGAAAGGAACTGTGACAATGGCTAGTTGCTGAGGAACTTTCCAGGGTCACTGGGGGTCCTAACTGATATATAGAAACTTCTTACATGTGCAAAAACAAACTCTAGCTTTTAGGAACTAAGGCCTGATTGGAATAGCCATAAGGGAAACTCATTGCCTCTTGTTCAATTTTAAACTTCAAATCTGTTTGTGGCCTAGTATCTCTTGGATGAGGGGTAGGCCAGAGACACTTGAGGGGTCACTCCACCATAATACCACAAATAGAGTACAAATCCATTTTCTAGATCCAAAGACTTGTTAGGTACATGGAATCCACTGGGAACATGTGGGGACCAGACTTATGGGGATGAAGTGATGGAGATTTTACCCAAATCCATCATAAAGGCTGACTCTAGTTCTTGCATATAGATTTGGAATGGACATTTGTAGCTTCTAGCAAAAAAATTCACTCTGGCTCTATGACCCATGGAATGAGGGCCATGCAGGTAGAATCAATCAAGGTAAAGCCTCAAGTCATATTCACCAGTCAAAGGACCTGGTGAGCATGAAGTACAAGAATGCTATGGTAGAAACATAAGTGACTGAGCTACTATAGAGATAAATGTCCCGAAAATGTACTCCTGTATTTGATGGTCTAGTGATCTGGAACCTACGATAAGTTGTTGTGCATTGTGCTCGCCACCTCTAGAAAGAGGTGTAGTGGCTGATAAGCCTCTGAATTTTGGAGGCAATTCATGTTATATTAAGTATGCTGTCTGTGCCCACTTATGAGATAATCTATAATGGGTGACAGCTTTGAATGTGGCTGAGGGAAAGACCCTCCGTTGTTTCTTCAGCTATTCTGGATTCTGGTTCAATCATGTAGATCACTTGACAGTATGACTCAACAGATTCAGTGTGCTGTATGTACTCTCCTGTGATTTGGAGCAAAGCCATACCCTCTGTGGAAGATATCACTTCCTTCTAGAGGGAGAATTCTTGGCTTTGCAGCTGGATCCTGGTAAAGACTGATTGCCTAGTTATTTATATAAGGATCCCTTGTGACATATTTTCTTAATGACTTTGTGTTCTCTCACCCACCTGATCCTAGTGATGGATATGTGTCCACTTCATAGTGATCTCCATAACTGAATAGGAGTGATATAAACAGGACCAGGACTTCACCCAACATGTCCAGACAGCCTGGAAAGGTAATTCACACTCTTAGAAGCTCTACTCCTAATTTGTGTTTGCACAAATGGAATCATGGAATTTGTCAGGGACCAGTTGCTTGAGAATGAGTTAAATCACAACTACCTGATTTCACATATATTTTCCTTAAGAGAAATGCATTAGAAGTGGTGTTGCAGTATTTAAAACCATATTTAAGCTGTCTCCAAAGTACAATAAGAAAGGAAAAATGTTCTTAGTTGGCAAAATTTTGAGCAGGATATCTGGTCATCCATTTTTCCTGTGGAAGGGTTGCAGAACTATACTACTTGACACATCTTACCTGATGTTAATGTTACTTAGTGATCAGAAACTTGGAGAATGTTAAGATTTAGGGAATTGGTAACAGGAAATTTGAGTTTTCTAACCAAGGCAAACAGAGCTAAATAGATGATAGATAGATAGATAGATAGAAGATGATAGATAGATAGATAGATAGATAGAGACAGAGATAGAGACAGAGATAGAGATAGAGATGATAGATATCCAGGGTGTATGTGTTGGAATGGATAAAAAGGGTGTGGAATAATGGTGGAAGGAGCATAAAGTTGGATTTGGGATGATTTTACTGATATGCACCCACTAAGCAGAGACTCTGGATTTTAGTTTTGTGGTTTGAGGTGTTAAAAAACAGTCTACGAGTCTGGTTGGTTGGTTGGCTGAACCATGCACCATTAGGTGCCCTATAGTAAGTGCAGGTGAAATGGTAGAATTGTGTTGGTATACTCTAAAGAAATGTATCCACAGGCATATGGAAATTAGGAAGTTAGAGTGGTTTTATCATGAATAACCTGCTCTCTCAACCTGGGAGGGTCAGAGGCTCTATCTTTTACAAGTGTGGGAAATATATTGGAGAGAACAGTCCCACCATCCTTAAGTTCCAAATACGTCTGGGTTCTTGGTGATTTCAGTTTTATAGGAATTAGCTTTTACCCAGGTAACAACGCACCTACATTGTCAGTGGACCTTTGTCAGAGGAACAGGATATACGGCAATATCTATCAGTGACTCCCAATGGATCTAGTGTATCACTTATTTTTCAGTGAAAACTGTTCTTTGATTATAAATAATGACCTGCATATTTGTCACTGTGGTGGTGACAGCTTTTCAGGAATTCTCATGTCCTGGCAAGGGGAGAATCTTCTATTGCCTCTTCCAGCTCCTGGAGATTTCAGGATTTCCTTTGCTTTTCTCTGCATTGCACCCATCTCTGGCTCTGTTTGACATCAGCTTGTCTTCTGTGTGTCTCTATCTTCTCTTCTTCTGTCACTTATAAAGACAGGATTTAAGTCCCATCCAGATAATCTGAGTGATCTCATTTTAAGATTCTTAATTACGTCTGCAAAGACCTTTTTAACAAAGGTAACATTTTAACAAGGTAACATTCCATAGGTTCAGGGGATTCAAAATAGACATTTATTTTGGGGGGAGCCACCATTCAACAGACTACAGTCACCCATTATATTTGTATCAGTAGTTCTCTCTGTTACTGACTAGTATTCCACTGAATAGATATACCATTCTCTGTTTATCCATTTGTCCTTTGATGGACATTTGATTGTTTCTAATTTATGGCAATTGTGGGAAAAAGGCTGCTCTAAACATTTGTGTGCAAGTCTTTGTGTGAATATATGTTCTCATGTCTCCTATGTGAATGCTTCAGAGAAGATTCTGACTATAGATCTCCTGAGCTTTCTCTCCCTGAAATTCCTCTCCCACAAATTTTCCCTACCTGGTCCTGCCTGTAATCTGATTTGTGTCTTTTCAACTCTTGGAGAATGTTGCCTACGCAGTGCACACTGGAGATTCCTTCCACACACTCTCTGGGTCAATCACAGGGCTCACGTGTTTGTGTCTCTGCTCTTAACGTTCACTGTCTCATTCCACCTGTTGTGCAGTGACTGAACTCCCAGTCCATACGTTCCATCTGTTTTAGTTGTTTAACACAGGAGACTAAAGTCTTACCTGTTCCTCCCTCATGTTAGGAAAACAATGCTCTACCCTTATGATATATATTTCTTCTTTTGATATAGAAGGTTATTTTCCATAATGGACAAGACATGTAAAATTAGATTTAATTAAGGTAACTTTTATGGGTCTAAAGCATTTTGCCATATGTTTTAGAAGTAGCTTTCTCTTCTGTCAATGATCTTGCGCAAACCTTGTAACACTGCTACTACCATGCATGGAAAAGCTCAGCTCATTCTAGGATTTTGCCTCCTTTTAAAAAAAATCTTTATCTATCTATCTATCTATCTATCTATCTATCTATCTATCTATCTATCTAGTGAGAGAGAAAAGACAGAGACTAGGAAAGGGGCAGACAGAGAGAGAGAGACAGAGAGAATCCAAAACAACACCATCAGAGCAGAGACTGACATGGTGCTTGATCTCATGACCCTGAGATCATGAACTAAGCCAAAATCAAGTCAGACAGTCAATGAACTGAGCCACCAAGGCTCCCCTCTAGGATTTTGCCTTCTTGACACAGTTTTTGCAGGTTTCTACACCCTATGTGTGTGTGTGTGTGTGTGTGTGTGTGTGTGTGTGTGTGTGTGTGTGTATAAATGAGCTCATATGCATTTGTACATGTAAACTGCTTTTCTTGCAAGTTTTAAAGGGGAAGGAGATTTATGCTTCACAGGGGCATCTCTTACTGAATTTTCTTTGTTGAATTATTAGTAATTTTCTCTCTAATATGAAATACAGAGTAAGATTTCATTTGAATAGCTTTCAAACAAAACAGCATGCTCTCTGTATTACAGCTCATTATTTGGTTTGATTATATACATTAGCAAATTTCCTGGGAAAAATACCCAAGGCCTCACTAAAATTGGCTCTTATTGTTTCTGAAGATAATTTATAATGTAATATCTTTGGAATATTCTTGTGAGACATTAAAAATGAACATTCTCCTGGTAAATCTAAAATCAATTCATATTTTCCATACTCCAAACAGTAGTAGTTTAAATAAGATTACTTGAGTGTATTTATGAAATTTGAAAGAAAAGTACAACATCAAATCTTTGAGCTATGATAAATTATTGATTAAACTATGGATATGAGTCTGTGTTTGAGCATACACATATATGTGATATATATTCCTATATATAGTCTGGTAGATACTTATAGAGATAAATAGTATGTGCCAAAAATATATACACTATAACATTTATGATGACAGCTATATAAAATGCATTATCTACAGAGGCAAATCTAAATATAATTATTAATCTAAATAATATATTAATAAAATTAATCTAAATAATTATGTATTGGTGTATCCAGTACAAAGATCATAGTTCTGTGATCCTCTTCAAGTTTGCCTATTAACATAGTTTATGAAACAATTGGAAGAATTGGTAAAGAAATTCCCTCTTAAGATACCTGTTTGAAGCTAATTTACTGTTTTATTTTTAAAAATAAAACTCAGAGGGACACCTGGCTGGCTCAGTCAATTGAGTAGTTTACTTTGGCTTAGGTCATGATCTCACAGTTCATGAGTTTGAGCCCTGCACACAGCACAGACCCTGCTTTGGATCCTTTGTCCTTTTCTCTCTGCCCTTCCCCTGCTCATGCTCTCTTAAAATATAATTAAAAAGTATAAAACCCAGAAAGTCTAACATGCTTACTTACGAAAGTACTCCAATGGGTGAGTATATATGACTCAATCTGACCAATTGAAAGTGTCACAAGTGAATACCAAAGTGAAATGTGACTGGTTAGTAACATTCTATATACCATTCATCAAAACTCTTTGCAAAAGATCACTTACTAATTTGCATATTTGTCTTAGATTTTGGAAACCTTTTAATTATAAACACATAGCCTTCTTAAATAAGCTTATTCTGAGTTTTAACATATCCTTTTCTTAAGTTCTAGATGTTGTTCTTTCACTAGTGTGCTATATATTTACTATGGATTTCTTTCTTGTGATTAGATATTCTCTTTCTATGAATAATTGATCACTTTCTTTAACCGCCTTTCAGCAGATTGTTGAATGGATTCCTTGCTTTTATGGTTTGTACTTGAAACTCAATCAGTATCAACTGTTATATAAAATGGTATGCCCATGTGTTTAATACTGTGTAATTTTTTAGGAATTTGTGCATGAACAAGCAATGCATTTCAACTCCCACATGCTGGAAGCCTGACCAGATGCAGATCTGAGATTGTTGTGAAGAAATAACAGTAATGAAACAGCTGACTGGCCTTCTGAGGGGTCAGTGACATCCCCTTCCATAGCTGCTGGTTCTCTGTGAGATGAACGTAAAGGTCTCAAAGCTGGGCACGGCATGTATCCCATACCTGCTTCTCCAGCTCATTGCCAGGCTTCTCCTCCTCTGCATTCATCACTTCAGGAGTCAAATACTTCAAGTTTCTGAAACATTCTATATGTCTATATCTCTGCTGAGAAAGCTCTCCCAAACCTTGTGTCCTCCTCATTTCATTTCACTTGGCTTGCTCACCCTGGGTGAGAGCAGTTCCCTAATAGAGCATTTTGTATGGGATTAATTCATTCTGGCTTTTCCTGGCTAAGTTCCCAAATTTCAGTGTTGAAACATGGTTCACACTTGGCATGTGAAAGAATGGGCCCAGCAGCTGGAATATTTGTCTCCCTTGACCCTCATCTAAATCTTCAGAGGACTGTCATGCCCAGGGTGGCACCTTTTTCAGCCCCTCAACTCATTGAAAAAGAACTGACAGAAATAATGAAAAAATACTTTTCAATAACCAGTAAGTATGCTATAATCTAGAATCTGAATGACCTCATTTCTAACATTTGGAAAGGTTTTTGTTTGTTTGTTTGTTTGTTTGTTTGTTTAAATAATTGAGCTCACGATTTCCACATCTAATGAAAGTTAAAATTCCCACTTGAAATTCTCACTGAAAATTTACATTCGCAATCCTTTCTGATATGTAAGGACTAATTCATCATGTGCACAATCGTCAAACATATGTGTCTGCATCTATTTGCTCATGGCCCCACATAAGGCTCGGCTAAAATAATCCCATCCAATGGTTTCCAGCCAACTCCAGGAAAGAGAAGGATACTTCCTGGTCCCTAATCCCGCCTTCACCATGCAAACCCCCAGAATGGGGATGTACTGTCCTTACGACCAATTACGATAGTTGTGCTCTTTGATCCAAATTATGGCTGACGATGTCTCTTTCCGTTCTTTTTTCTCCATTTCTCCTTCAAAGTATGACTGTCTGTGTCAGTCCACTGGAAGAGGTTAAATTCCCACACTTTAGGGAGCACATGTAGGATCCCTCCTCTCCCACAAGCAGAGCTGAGGGGTCCTTTTTGCATGCCTTACCAGAGAGCTCATCTTTGAACCAAGCAACCTCAATCATCCTCCTTCACCTCCATTAAGATGCCTGGCTCTTGTCTTAGTCCTGTTGTTCCTCCAATTCAATGTCATAGCTGTAGTTTCCCACTGTTCTAATCAAGAGCCCAGGGTGGGCCTTCATGGCCTCAACCATCCTGAGGCTGGAGAGGGCCCAGGGCTCAGACATGAGTGGGGCATCCTGCCAGTCAGGAAACGTGAAGGGTATGGAATGGGACAAGGAGAGCCTGGCCTCCAGAATGGAATTTCTCTAGGCCTGATGTCCAAAGTGAAAGCAGAGATTTTAAATTTTCAGAATGCAGAGAAACCCCCAGCAGAAGGGGCAGAAACAATCTGTTAAGGAGGCCATAGTTTATTTTATTATTCAGGTGTTTTCTAAACTGTTCTTTCTATGCCTGGCTTTTCAATTCATAATCAGTCTCCTCAGATAGCATATGCACTTGAATACTAATGTAAAATTTTATTATTATTATTATTATTATTTTCTTTCTGATTTTTCCTTTAGTTTCTCATCCACGTGGGCTCATATGTGTATCTTTGGGGTCATGTCATCTACTGACAGGCCAAAGGATGGCAAGATAGGAAACTGAGGCAACAGATCCAGGCTTTCTAGCTCTGGTTTCTCAAAATATATGCATGGTGAGGCACCTTATTTTTGTTCTTTTTTCGTCTTTTCACTAGAAAATCTGAATAGGTTAGAAAAGAAGCCCCACCCAATCTCTATCACTCCATCACTCCCTGAAAGGGCAGTCTTTCAGTTATAGGCCCTAGCCCTGCAGTTGACTACTTCTAGTCCATCATGTCTTGCCTTAGAAGCCACCACCTCCAGGAAGCCCTTCAAAATCTCATACCTCTGGATTAGGTGACTCTTTTTTTTTTCTTTTCTTTTTTCTTTTTGTGTTTATTTATTTTTGAAATAGAGAAAGAGAGAGAGAGCATGGAGGAGGGACAGAGAGAGAGAGGGAGACTGAGGATCCAAGCAGGCTCTGAGCTCTCAGCACAGAACCCAATATGAGGCTCGAACTCACTAACCATGAGATCGTGATCTGAGCTGAAGTCAGAGGCTTAACTGACTAAGCCACCCAGACTCCCGAAGTTACTCTTTTGCGTAGTGTAGCAACATCTAGTTATTTGCCCATCAGAATTCTTACTGAACTGCATTCCAACTTCACGTGTGAATGTCAGTCTCACCGTGAGGGCTTACGTTGCTTGGGCATATTTTTTACTTTCATCCCTGTGTTTCTTATCAACAAAACATATTCATGCTCCTTACATATTTGATGAATTAAAACACATTCTATGCATTTGATAAAAAGTCTGTTTCTTCTTCCTCTGTTTTTATTTAGTATTAAAGATGTGGCAATGAAAGTTCCTTTCCATTGATGTTTTAACAGAAAATGATAAAGTCTATTCAAGTTAAAAACATGTTTTGAAATGTAATGAAGCCGAAACTTCACATCTAATGACTGAAGTAGATGGCTCGTCTCCAGATGACTTAGAAAACATACTTTCGAATAATAGACAAAAACCAGGGACAGAAACATGAATGTTTCAGGCCTTAAATGTCGTGTGGATGTGAGATAGATCTACAGATAAAGAAAAAGACACTTATAGGAAATCTTTCCGATTCCTGAAATAAATTTCAGCACCATTTTATATAACTCTAACATGTAAAAAGTGTCTACTAGAAAAATAAATAATTTCTGTTTAAGTAAAGTCCAAAGATTCCAATCTAATAATTATAAATACTATTGCTAACAAACATCTTGATGCATATCTTCACAGATATCCAAGAGCATAAATATAAAATATTAATAACTACAATAAAAAGACTATGAAATAAAGTATAATGTTTCATTTTAAAGAGTTGATATTCATATATTATGTTAGTAAAATTTGTATAAAATAATTAGATGCAATAAATTATTCAATAAAGATGAAAAAGTATAAGAGTTTTTAAAGATCTATAATTTAAAAATAAAGGATGTTAGTTTGAAATCAGACTTAATTATTTCATTAAATATTTAAAACAAAATATATCCTAAATTATATTTGGATTTTAAATAGTTCTGTTTTTTAAAAGTCTAACAATTTTGTACCAAAAAAAACCCCCAAAAAAACAAGTACATTTTGTTTTCATGCATGTGACATCTTGCTATTTTGTATTTTGTTTATCTTTAAAATAAAATGACAAAACTCCGTAGGCTCCATTAAAATTTGTCCTTATCTATTTAAACAGCAACATAATTAATATTATACAGATACAATAAATATGTGTGTTTAAATTGATTTATTTTCCATATTCATTTAAATAATGGCAGCATATAATTTTAAACACTATCAATGCTTGCCATTTTTGTAAAATATTTCTCCACATTTACTAGTGATAGTTTAACATAATTTAATAATAATACATGTACATATTTACCCAATGTGAAATTTTCCAATTTGCTGTGTAGTAGACACAGAGCTTAGTGATTACTGCCATTGTATTAGTTTTGAATAGGAAGGCTAGTGCAATAATGTATAGCTATAAAACATAAAGCTTTATTTGCTTCTGTTATATGTGAGAAGTTTCCCTCAGTTATATCTCAAGGCAAAGTTAATACCACAATGATTTTACAAAAACTTTTTTCAATGTTTATTTATTTTTGAGAAAGAGAGAGCAGAGAAGGGGTAAAGAAAGAGTGGGAGACACAGAATCAAAGCAGGCTCCAGACTCTGACCTGTCAGCACAGAGCCTGACCCAGGATTCAAACTCATGAACCATGAGATCATGACCTGAATTGAAGTCGGAAGCTTAACTGCCTAAGCCATCCAGGTACCCAAGCATCATAATGATTTTTAAAGCAATTTTTAACATTAACGTTAGGGTTTAATAAAACTCTATCACACCCACACAAACACAAGGATTTAAAAAAAAAAAAAAAGGAAAGAAAATCACTGCGGTCAGTAAAAGAATGGTTTTATTAGATATAAAAAAATATATGTAATACCTAGCTTATGTTAATTTTATCATTTTTAATTATTTTTGAAACCCAAATACCATGTTAAGGGCTAAAAGTTAGAAAGAAAAAGAAATAGGTTAATTGCACCACATTTACTATTAAAAGCAGATACATTTTGAGGTGCCTGGGGGGCTCAGTTGGTTAAACATTTAATTATCGGTTTCAGCTCATGTCATAATCTCACAGTTTTGTCAGTTGGAGCCTCATGTCGGGCTCTGTGTTGACAGTACAGAGTCTGCTTGACAGCCTCTCTCTCCCTCTTTCTGTCCTTCCTCCACTCATACACATACTCTCTCAAAATAAAATAATAAAATAAAACATAATATAATACAATAAACTAAAAAGAATTTATGTAACATCTTTGAAAAATTACATTATTGCATAGTTGGGTTTTTTTTAATCCAATATGAACAACTCAATAGACTTGATGGGACTTATCCTTTGAAACACTTTGTAATCCATTCCTCGAGATTATTTCAAATTCTCGATTATATCACTCTTCAAGTGACTACAAGGCAGACCCAATATTCTCTTAATCATGTGACAAATAAGCAATACAGTGGAAAGTGTCCCCAGTAATTACAATCCTTTCCTGTGTGCACATCATAAGAATAATTTGTTAATACCAAGCCTACAATGTAGCCAACAGACCTCAAAGTCTGCTTTTCTTGCATGGTCTACACCAGACACTGGTGATAGGAGGTGATTTGGTGGTAGCTGATGAGAAGAGTCATGATGACAGTCTTTGAAGGGGGGGATTGGAAAACCCTTGGCTTGATTCCTTCTCCGTAACAGTACTTCTGAATTCGGGGTTGTCGTTTATTTCGGTCAGATATGGGGAGTGTCAAAGGGAATAGGGGGATGATGTAATGGCATCTCTGACTTAATGGAAAGGGAATTTCAACCATTTTTACGTCAAGGAGACTCATAAAATCGTGTGATATTTAAGCCTGTCAGCACCTTCTCCATTTTCTGGTCCCCCCTAACAGCTCAGCCACCCATGATAAATTTACTTGTCATGATCCAATTTACTAATTTTTTCATTCTTCCACTCATTTCTCCTGGTCTCTGTTTGTTTCTTAATTGATATATTATACAACAGTTTAATCAAATATTGAATTCTCATTTGTTTAATAGTAGCCATGCCTTTGTACTCTTCAGGCAGCTGTGTAGACATGCAAACTATATTATTATGTTCCCTACTAGAAAATGGGTTTTCTAAACTGTATTTGTGAACCACATAGTATTCTCAAGGAATGAAATAGTATGAGATTTTGTTTGTGGAGATGATTGATTAGAAGCAAGCATTTCACAAAGTGTGTGTGTGTGTGTGTGTGTGTGTGTGTGTGTGTGTGTGTGTGTGTATGAAAGAGAAAGAGAGAAGGAGGGAGAGAGAGAAAGAGAGAGAGAGAGACACGCTGAGATAAAAAAGGACTGAGCCCCACCCTCAGAAGGCACTATTGAAGCCCTTGGGCTCCAAGTACATGGCCTCATTATCTCTCCCTTCCTCTCTCTATTTCTCCCCTCTCCTTGCTCCAGTTTATCTTACATACCTCTGCCACAGTGCCCTTTCTAAAATGCAAATTTGATCTTGTTTCTCTCATGCTCAAGGTCTTTCAGGATAAAACAACACTTTCTCAGCGGGCTTCCCACCTAACGTCAGCCTTCTCTGGTTTGTAAGTGCTTCTCCAGCCAGACGGGGTTACCTGCACTTGCCAGGACACTGCTAATCCCTAGCATTTGCCCGTGCTATTGCTTGGGCTGACCTTTGTCCCTGCACTGCTGATCGCTTCATCCTTGGTACGACCATGGCACTGCTTTGGTGAATTGCAGTGATTTGTGTCCTGTCCTTGTCTGTCCCGTGCATTAGAGGACATGCTTCTTGGAAGAAAGCCCTGTGTATTTATATTTGTATTCTCAGGACCTAGGGAATAGTACGGGATCTTTATTTTTTTAAATAATTGGTTTAAATGCATACAAAATATTTTCTAGATAAATGAAATAAATTGTCTAATATAGGTCACTAGACAAAAGCATCTCAGAAAAATTATTTTCAAAAATATATAACAGCTGTTGATAGTATGGTCTAACTTTTTTTTTAGGTTTTATTTATTTATTTTGAGAGTAAGGGAGAGGCAGAGAGAGAGTATCCCAACCAGTTTCCAAACTCTGGGTGCAGAGCCCCAAAAGGGGCTCAGTATCACCAACCGTGAGATCATGACCTGAGCAGAAATCAAGAGTTGGATGCTTAATTGACTGAGCCACTCAGGCGCCCCTCTAAACCGATTTTTATTTTGATCTTGAAAATGTTCCCTTTGCGGGGCACTGGGTGGCTCAGTCAGTTTGGCTTCTGACTTCCGCTCAGGTCGTGATCTCACAGTTTGTGAGTTCGAGTCTCCCTTCGGGCTCTCTCACTTCAGATCCTGTGTCCCCTCTCTCTCAGCTCCTTCCCTACTCTTCTCTTCCTTAAAAATAAATAAACATTAAAAAAGAAAGAAAGAAAATGTTCCTTTTGCTATATTTGAGTTAAGGGACTGGAACTACTGGAATTTTTTCCCTTTCAAGAAGGCTAACTAATATAGTTAGCTGCAGTATTCTTCTTTGTCCTTTCTTGTCTTTCATCAGTGGGTTAATGTTTCCTGAGTAAATCATGTGTTTAGTTCTGGGGATGTGGAAATGTCTTCATAACCTCACTTAGCAGCAGGCACATATGAAGTCGTCATTGTTCAATAAAGGAATGAATGACCCAGCAGAATCAGAGGGTGAGGGTAGTTTTTAGTCATGCACAGGAAGAAATAAGGACATGTACATCTCCTGCTCCCACCCCTTTTCCTTTGCCACTACTATAGAAAGCCCCACTTCCTGCTGGCCTACAAATGAGGTGAGAAGAAGCAACCAGGAGGTGACAAGTAAGGGAGAACCATGAGGTTGCAGAGGAGTGGATCACAGTGTTTCACAGAGAAGCTTCTGGAAGGACAAGAGCTCTATGGCCAAGTCTGAGCCATGGGTAACAAGACAATAATTTGAGGGCTTCTTATAATTGTCCAAGAGGGACTTAAAAAGGAATCTTTCAAGTTGCCCATACACACGAAGGTCACCTTGATGGTGGATAATCTCACTGAATTAAGAACATCACAGTTTTAGTCTAAGACATTGGCAAAAAACCAAAACAAAACAACAAAAAACCCAAAACACAAAAATGGGAGGGGGTGACCAGTCCACTCCATTCAGAGACTTGGTACAATAAGGTTTCTAAGATTCATAACTTTTAACATTCACAATTTGTAAGCAGCTCTTCGGTAGTCCTACTAAAGGACAGCCTCACCTAGAGATCTTAAGCTTTATATGAAATAAAGATGGGAAAGTCAGTCCAGGGAAAAGATGCTACCTGACAGGTTAGAAGAAGCCAAGACAGAAAGCGTATGGATTTTACGTAATCCCCTTTAAGGAGCAAGGGTTTCACCCTGTTGTTTCCTCTTTGGTTTGTCTAATCCACAAGAAATGAAAAGATGTCTGCATCTCCCTTGTACCTTGAGTAAATCATTTTCCATCTAAATATCAGTAAAATCCCAGCACGAAACAAATGAATTTGAATTTAAAATAACACCGTGAACCGGCACGGGGTCAGCTGCTGACACAATGGTGTAGGGGTGCTGACGCTGAACTTGCTGATAATGCTGTCACCTGGTGTATATGTTGACATTGAGGCTGATGAGAAGGCAGGCTTGGATATATCAAAGAGGCTGGCAATAATAAAAAGTAACAGGAGCGCATGAGGGAGTAGAGGAAAAGCTAAGAACACCACAGCTATACAGTCACGTAGGGCATAGGCGGCTTACGTTTTGACCCACTAGAGATATTGAATGCTGATACAAGGCACACTTGCACATAGAGATGAGGAACAAATTGGAGATGGCAAGAAGTTCACCTTGCTCACCTCTAAAACTCCAACCAAAGGAATTAAAAGGCTGGGGCTCACGGCTTATTAAAGATACTATATTGAAAAGGATTGGCCTTAGTCACTGAGGGACTTGCCTGAAAACCATGCCTAGTGGCAGGGTCGTCGGGCTCAAGAAGGGAAATGTGTGGTGATCTTCGATTATAAATAAAGGCTTTTGCATATTAATGACATTGATTATTTTCTGCATGGAAAATTCTGAACAACAACAAAAAAAATCTTATTTAGAATTTAAAATATACAGGAACAAAGCTCTAGCTAGATCTATGTTCCCATTCTTTGTAATGAGAATCTAAGGAAAGAGAATGCTTGAAATATTTAAGAGGACAAAGTGTTTTCAAACATCCCAAAACACTATATAGGCATTATCATTAAAAAAAAGTATATGCTAATTGCAAATAACTTTTAACCATTTATTACTGAACATGCTGTAACCATCTCTATGGGTAAAGGACATGGTACCTTATTTTGGAACATTATAAAGTCTTGAAAATAATATTGCTTTTTATTAAAAAATCAATTTTACATTAGAACATTTAGTTGGCTTAGACAGGTTTCTTCTAATTGGTTTAAGATGCTGTGATTTTGCTATTTATGTAAGAAATAATTCATAAATTTTATAATTTTTGTTCCATAATTTTTGCAAGCTTGTAAGCAGTAGGAACTCTATTAAAATATGAAGACAGTCAAGAACTTAGTGGTTTTTTTCTTTCTCTCTAAAGAAAAAGAAAGACAAATTCCAATAAATGTCAAGTTTGTGTTTGATGCTTTAAACTAACCAGGGGGAGTGGGGTGCCATGGTGGCTCAGTTGGTTAAGCGTCTGACTTCGGCTCAGGTCATGATTTAACGGTTTGTGGGTTTGAGTCCTGCATCAGGCTCCACACTGTGCCCCCTGCTTGGGATTCTCTCTTTCCCTCTCTCTCACTACCCCTCCCCCTCCCCCACTCAAGCTTTTTTTCTCTCTCAAAAATAAATAAATAAACTTTAAAAATAAAATACCCAGGGGCACCTGGGTGGCTTAGTCGGTTAAGCGTCTGACTTTCGCTTAGATCATGATGTCGTGGTTCGTGGGTTCGAGCCCTGCGTCGGGCTCTGTGCTGACTGCCAGCTCAGAGCCTGGAGCCTGTTTCAGAGTCTGTCACTCCCTCTCTCTCTGACCCTCCCCTGCTCATGCTGTTTCTCTTTCTCTCTCCTAGAAATAAATGAAACATTAAAAATAAAATAAAATACCCAGGGGTTATGAAGATTTTCCACTATTTGTCGGATAAAGGTAGACCTTCACAAAGTGTGTGTGCTGTAATTTTCAAGCATGTTGGACTCCCTGGAAGAAGGTGTACATTCAAATATTTTACTTAGATACAGAGAATTTTCATTGTTGCTTCCATGAGTAAAAAGCCCCTCGATGTTATAACCATCACAACAACAGCAAAAACTATTTAATCTGCAATTTCTCTTGTGCCCATCAGCCCTTGACATGACATTCCCCTTGCTCTCCATACCTTATGCCTGCTTCAGGACAAACACACACACATATTATATATACCTATAAAACGTGCTTAAGAGGTGATTATTGGATGGAGGGAACAATATATGACATCTCACAAGGTGGGATCTCACAAGGTCTCAGATTATATCTGTTGCTTTGTTGGGAAAAGAATAAAAGGAGCTAAGAAACATGTCTTTGGCCACAAGAAGAAAACTGTGTGTGTGTTTGTGTGTGAGAGAGAGAGTGGGTGAGTGATTTGACCTTGCTCATTGAAAAGTTTCTGGAGAAAAACAGAGAAATGTGTGTTCATAATAAACATTCTCATGTTTAATATTTTTATGTTATTCTCCCTCTTGAGGTGGATTAGGGACACCCTCAAAGAGAGCTACCTAGTAGGCTGAACTTAGACTTTTTGTCTTAATCGTAAAAGTAGATACTCCCAGAGGTTCATCAAGTGCATCTTTCTTTGGTAGCAGGACCTGAGTATCTTGATTTCTCATCTGGCCATGAATAATACATGTGTCCACCATTGTGTTTTATCTACCCCATGGCCAGATTGCATATGGCTGTGTTGCAGACTAAGTTCCCAGGATGAGAGCTTGCTACACACAGCAGGAGGGTCAAGAAAAGGGAGGCACTGAGAAAGAACATCCGGCCCAGGAATTACAAAAGCGGATGGCATATTCTTATGAGTTCCACAGGCCTATTTTATTTCTCACCCTGCCAGTGCTTGGTAAAAAAAAAATAAAAAAATAAGGCAAGTTATTTACTCAGTTGTTCAGAGTTTTCTTTGAAAAAAGACCTTAACCCTTTTGAGTTTAGCATTTGGGAAGGCAAGGACATTAATAGGAGATCATTTAAAGCTAGTCGTTTCCGACATTTAAAGTAATTCTGAAAATGTCCACCTTCTTTAAATCTTCTCTCCAACCAATCGTCCTTCAACTGCACTGAATATATCAAAAGACTCAGCTACTTTCTCCCTTCCACCAGTACCTCTC
Organism: Proteles cristata cristata; assembly: GCA_017311185.1. NCBI lineage: Eukaryota > Metazoa > Chordata > Mammalia > Carnivora > Hyaenidae > Proteles > Proteles cristata. The sequence goes on from JAESUZ010005368.1 coordinate 1,034,453, forward strand.
ACCTTTAAAAAAAAGTCTTGATAATCACTGACCTCAAGGCAGAACGTTGTCAACTTTAAACTCATTCTAGATGTTTCGGCAACAAAAATCATTTGAAGTTAAGTGCTGTGTAAATTCTTTTTAACTCCCCATCGCTTGTGTTTTAGGGAACAACAACATATTAAAAAATTAAAGTAATGGAAGAAATAATAATATAATAATAAAATATGTAGCAGTGGGAACGGTGAGAATGTTTAAATAAGCAGAAAGTAGCCCCAAACGTGTGCCCCTGAGAGTGGACTCTTCAGTGGGATTTTAAGGATTTTTTTTTTAAACAAATAACCGTCCCTACAAGGAATCAAGTAACCAAAGAGAGAATTTAGACTTAAGCAGACATAACAAGCCGCAGCGAATGCATCAGAACTTTCACAGAAGCCTTTGTGGGCAGTTGGCCAGGCCCCGCGCATTATCTGCGGGGCTCACTGAGTCACCGCCGCTAATGGAATTGAGCCCCCTGTTTGTTGTTGCCATGGCGATGCGCTATTCTGAGGCATGTCATGTTCGCAGATCAGTAGCCGCGGCACTGTTGCCGACACACAAGTGCTCTCAGCTTTTGACCATCAACAGGAATTCACTCCGCAGTCAGTCTGTCAGGAAGGAAGTCGCTACGGTGAAGGAGCACCAGAGCCCGGCCGGCGAGCCCTTCCTCCTTCCTTTGTCACCGCGGCGCTATTATCATTAAAATAACCTTGAATTGTCATGAATTCGCTCATTCACAAACACTGTCAAAGAAGGTGCAAGAGTTCAAGAGAACCCAGAGGGTCAAAGAGAGGACTAGTTTTAAATCTGTGCCTATTGAACCTGGAAATGACATCGTCTGTTAGATATAATCTTATTCTTACCATAGCAAATCAAATCGTGCTGACTGGCACCGACGTCCAAGGCGATTCAGCACCATGAAAGGTGACCGGGGGCAAAGGGGTCATATCCTTTGTGGCACTGCTCTGAGAAATAGACACAGACATGTGTGGGAATATTCTACGAAGAATAGATTTCTCCCCAAAGTGAAAAGCAAATCCTGCCAGCAATCTATAAAGGGAAGGGGTATTCTATGCTATAGATATATTCAGATTCCAAACCAAAGGTATAATTACCAGGCTTTTCAGATCTAAACTGTTAGAACAAGTCACAGGTACTGTGCACGATGTTCTAATTTGTATATAAGACGCGATGCAGAGTTAAGACAAGATGGATTTTCAGAAAAGTGTTTTTTCCCTGTTGGAAATGTGCTTTTTATTAAATTACGTATAATTTTCATGAAGCATGAAATATGCAAGTAAATCAGACACACGCGAAAACACTTCTGTAAATGTTTATCTGTATTGTCCAATACAGAGTCCGGGGTTAATTATAGCAAGATAGCTTCCCATTTCCTCAGGATTCTCTTTTATGTTGGGGTTGTGCTGCTGGTCCAGAACGTGGGCATCTGGAGACCGTAATAACAATGCACCACGCTGCTAGGGGAATTGCAGCGGGATTTTGTTCTCTGGGTAGAAACATGAAATCAGAAACAAGACTTCCTGAACTGGGAAATCTGTCCCACTGGTTACTCCCTGTGCGTGGAATGGGGTGCTTTGGTCAGGATGGGGAGGTTAGGGAGAAGGGACTTTTTAATTATGTTTGTTTCTCTCCTGGTAGAAGAAACAGTTCAAGGACAGTGTGCTGCTGAATTTGATCAGAATTTAAGGTTGCATGACCCTGTTTTCCTGCAGATCCCTGAATTGAGGTTAATCAGAGAGCAAGCCTGCAGGGAGGCAGCCTGTATTACTCCTGCTGTGTTTAAGAATGATATGGAGAAGCCTTGTCCTCTGCCTATCTGAGCCATGTGGTCCACGAAAGGGACGCGTATTGAAAAAACAGACAGTTAGAGTCATCCCATTATGGCTATGATTATGTGAGCTTCAAAGAAATGACTTTGAATACCTCAGTGGGAGCATAAACACTTAACATTAATATTAACAAAACCACGGACAATTAAAAATGGCCTGGCAGACTTCTTTCTTCCAGAAAACTTAGACAACAGAACCCTACAATCCTAGAAATGCCCTCCTCTGATTAGGATAAAGAGAAATCCAAGGATAACTGTTTCACACACATAAAATGCTGCTTTAATTTTTAATGTACTGCTAAATTATCAAATTAAATGACATGTGGGTTAGCCTCAGATGTACGTTTCACTATATCCTGTAATAGCTAATGCCAAGGCCATTGAAATATAGGACAGTGGTCCCAAAAGAAGAAAAGAGCAAAACAAATGCATGAGAAATGAAAAGTAAAAGAGTTTTAAAAGGTTTAGTCACCTTCTAGGAAAGCCCAGAAAGGATTGAAAGATACAGGACGGAGAGAATATGGGGAGGAAGAACAAAAGGAGTCTACCTGTTAATATCACCCCAAGGGACCCAAAGTCAAAGGAGAGCAATGTGGGATAGAACCTACTGAATCCATCTCAGGTGAGAATCTTACACCCATAGGAGAACCTTGCATTAGACACGCCCATATCCTGCATCCCGAATCAATATCACATTTAAGGGTGAAAAGAAGGAAACAAACAAAAACATCTGTTTTAAAGATTGAGAATTGAGAGGAAAAACTGCCCCCCCCTTTTTTGTCTTCACCACCTTCTCCTTCATTGTTGGACTGAAGAGAAGTCACTGAGTAGGTATGGGATCACCATTTACCATCCCCACGATTACCCTGGGAGCCACCCCAGAGCCCAAGCACCAGGGTGGCTCCAGAGAAACCTTCAAGCTTGTGCTGTCATCACCCAGGACCGTAGGGGCTCAGGTCCCTGTGACCATGTGGAAACCACAGGAGCTAGCTGAGAGTCACTGAAAGTCATTTTTCCTCACCAGCCACATTTCCTGAGTAACAATCCACCGCCCAAGCCTTGCCATGGTTATCAGAGTTACTGGGGATCACTCATTTACCACAAACATGTGCTTGGTGGGTGGTATAATAGAGGTAGTATTGGATCGCACCTAATATTAGTCATAATCTGTTTATACAGACATGCATCCTAAATCAAGACTAGCTACAAAAATGATAGGGACAGTACAAAATGAAAATGCGGCACCCCACATTAAAAAAAAAAGTTCTTTGCTTCTGTGGCCAATCTCTTTCTGTCTCTTAATCTGGCAATGTCATGTTTTCTTTGGTATTCCAAACCGTGCTTTGTTGGACACACAGGGACAATTGTGAGGGGAATGCAGTCCCCACACCTGCCAGGGGTCCCATCCTGCACAAGCCCAGGCCCCTGCTGGGACAGAGAGCAGGGGATGGGGGAGTGGCAGCCAAGAACCCACCCCAGGGGGAGGTGGGACCACACAGGAGGAGAGACTCCAAGCCCTCAGCACATGCTCCATGATCCCATTCCACATAGGAAAACACAAAAATCAAAGATAAAATTATTAAGAATTTCAAAATGGTGTCCCCAGAGCATTGAACGAAAGGTGGTTCCTCTTCTGTGTGACTTTGCTGACCCCCCAGGGCCCAGGAAGCTGGCCCCTGCTTCTAAAGCAAATAACTCTAAGCGGTTTTGGACTATTTTTCAGGATTCAAATGTTTCTCTCCATGTTTTGAGAAATAACAACAGATAAATGCAATATTCTTCATTGAAATGGTTGTGGGGGGACTATGTTGGGCTGTTTCAAGTTTCCCAATGTTTCCTTCTGCTGACCCACACTGAGATATATTTAAAGACATAAATCGTGTATTTACGACGGATGATATGATGGAGGTACACTGTTGATAACACACATTTCTTCAAATTATTCAGATGCCATGATGTTTTAAAACCAGTTAGAGCCTTTTGTGGGATCCGCTGTCAGCATTCAGGTTGCCAGGCATGGCTCTTTATCCTTTGTTGTTCCAATCAATTTTCCACTACAACCAGCAATTTTTAAAAAGTTGTCAAAATAATTGTTCCTTGGTACTATCTACCAGAAGCATTTATGCTCTCATACACAAATTAATATAAGCCACTGGGGACGCCTCTTTTAGCTGGAGTGTCATCACGTGAATGGTATTGTGGAGAGCCATGAAGCAAAGTGAGCATTGCACGTGGTTAGCCCAAGAACAAAAATCCCATCACGGATAATACAAATAAAATCGAACCTGTTAGAGATTACAAGCAAGAGGCAGTGCGTATTTTCCCACAGTCAATCCAATTACTTTATTGTCCCAGGATTTTAAAAAAATCTCATCTCCTTTTAAATGTCTTCTTGTAGTCATTTGGTAGCAGCATATTTATGTATTTATGTTCACTTTTATCCAACACAGTCTGCAAATATGCCCTTCACTCGACCCAGTCTATTAATTTTGAAATGCCTAGAGCCAAAACTGACAGCAGAAGAAAATCTTTCTGGGTTGTAGCTCCAAACTGCTGGAAAAAGCTACCTGCTTCAGTAAAAATGCACAGCCACATGACTTCTCATTCAGGAAACGCTAAACTTTCTGCAGAAAGTAAAAAAAAAAAAGTTTTAGAAGAAAACGAAACTCATTTCTCATTTTTTTTCATTGCGGAGTCTGTATATGCTTTCCTTGTCCTCTGTTTATGTGTATACACCAATTATGCTAATATACATGTTGGCCCTAGATTTCTTCCTTATGTTAGACATTTTGCAATTTAGTGTCCTAATATATATTTGCTGATAAACTTCCACTGCCTCCAGATATACCAGAATTTCCCCTGGGGACTGCTGCCTTTACTCTCAAGAACTGAAGGGAAATGCAAGTGGCTATCGCATTTCATGATTAACATTAAAGCCCACAAGGTCTATAAAGACGTTTTCCTAATTCTAGTCGTAATATTTAGCTCCTGTCTTTCACTTTCATCTGGGTCCTGTAGAATACTCCCCAAACCAAGTCATGACCCCTGCAACATTTGCTACAAGTCTGATCTTCCACATTTTACACCACTAGAGAAATAAAACCTCTATGGGTCTCATCCAAATGAAGTGTCTTCAAAACAAGGGCAAACCTATCACTAAACTCAGCAGGTGTCTGTGCATCTGGTGTTATTTGCTTCGTATTTTCCCAAGGTATCAGCTCCTTCTTCTACCTCTCTACCGTTGCAATTTATTCTTTTGGATCTTGAAGATATTTCAGTCTTCAGGAGCCTGTATTAAAAGAAATATCCATAAGCCTTTGGCATCTAACACAGACTTTCATTTTTTAAATTTTGTTTTTATTTTATTTTATTTTATTTTATTTTATTTTTTAAATGTTTTATCTATTTCTAGGAGAGAGAGAGAGACAGCGCGAGCAGGGGAGGGTCAGAGAGACAGGGAGAGACAGAATCTGAAGCAAGCTCCAGGCTCTGAGCTGGCAGTCAGCACAGAGCCCCATGCGGGGCTCGAACCCACGAACCGCGAGATCATGACCTAAGCGAAAGTCGGACGCTTAACCGACTAAGCCACCCAGGCGCCCCTATTTTATTTTATTTTATTTTATTTTATTTATTTTATTTTAATGTTTATTCATTTATGAGAGAGAGAGACAGAGACAGAGACAGAGACAGAGACAGAGACAGAGCCAAGGAGGGGCAGAGAGAGTGGGAGACACAGAATTTGAAGTAGGCTCCAGGCTCTGAGCTAGCTGTCAGCACAGAGCCCGACACAGGGCTCGAACCCATGAACCATGAGATCATGACCTGAGCCAAAGTCAGACGCTTAACTGACTGAGCCACCCAGGAGCCCCAACATGAAACTTTTATAATAATTCCCCATATTCTAGACATAGAGCTAAATAGTGTCCATAAGTTAGCTGGAAATAATAGTCAAACAAAATAGTTGTCTTGAATTTGAAGAGGATGAACGAAGCTACAGGAGGGGGAGAAAAGGAGGTACAAAGGTATTAGAAACAATTTTACTTAGCACCACACAGTTTTTAGTAGTTTCCCTACCTCCTGCTTTGGCTTTTTCAAATGCAAATTCCCTACAGGCTCCCCAAGTCTGCCCTTCTCTGTCCAGTTCACTCGACAAATCCCTGCTGTTGGCATGGCACTCCCACGGTGGGCTTTGAGAGGCAGTCACAACTTACTGTGTAACATAAACTTCAGTGGTCCCAGTGCTATGGGGAAGGCTGAAAGGTGCATCTCTTAGAGATTCCTTCTTTAAAGACCACCACATCTTGCTGAAAGAGACCCTGTTTAAATGTATTTAGGAGACTTTCCTCAAGTTACCTGATGCCAGAACTCTGGCATCAAAAAACAACCAAGAAACACAATTTGGGAGAGCTGGCTCTTCTGGTGAAAGGGCACATGGACAACATGGTGGTCACAGCCCATCCTCCCCACTAGCCTGATCTTCCACACCCATCTGCTTTGCTCTCTGTTTTCGGCAACACTGAATTGCCGTCCTCTGGTCCTACCAGTGCTTGATTTCACTGCCAATGCTCTTCAAAGCTGCATTTTCGACCTGGAATGTTCTGTTCCCATTCCCTGTGCCCACCTCTTCTAACTCAAAGCTTAACTCACCTGGTTTAGATGCTCTTCAGTTCTTCCTGAGAAGCTTCTGAGTAAGACTCTGTGTTTGAATACTGGCCCTGCCATTTACTAGCTGTGTGACCTTAGGCAGGTCACTTCACATCTTTGCCCCTCAGTAACTTCATATACAAAATGGGGGTGAAAAACAATACCTACTTCTTGGGATTGTCTGGAAGACTGAATTATTCATACATATGAAGAGCTTAGACCAGTGCTCTGTACACAGTAAGCAATCAACGAGTGTTGTGAACACTGATTTTCCTATACATGACGCTATCATACACACCGTATTGCCATCACCATGTTGTGTTATCTATTTGTGCATCTCTGTTCACCATCGAATTACATGCAGCCTGAACACTGAGGCTGTAGTTTGCTCATTTTTTCTTCTATGCCTAGTGTCTAGCACACAGTAGGCTTTCAATAAATACAAAATGATGAATTTAATAAAATTGTTCAAAGTTACTCTTAATGAAATATATTAAATCTATAGTCCACGTAAATATTCCATAATGTTAGAAAATCTCAGCTATTAATTCTATGGCATGCTGTTTGTAATTTGCATATAGCAAAACTAATATCATAGGACAGGTTTGGTCTACCAGTGTCTCGTTTAGAATGTTAACTACAAATATGAGGAAGCTGATGTTGTCTTCACAGGAGAGAAAAAAATGTATGAGGCAATCTCTCTAGTCTCTTTCATCTAAAAAAGTCTGGGGTCCTATGATTGATGAGCTAGGCACAGAACAGATTAGAAAACCAAACAGTCAAGAGTCATTTTGTAGATGTCCTTTTACTTTGTGGTAAGACAATCAGCGATTATTGTCTCTTATTTAGTTCCTTCTTTAATTGGGACTAGTAGGTTGTAGAAGAAAAAGGGAAAATAATAAAATACTTATTTTCAAGGCTTTGTAGTTCTCTAGGTTTCAACTATTTCTTGTACTTAAAAAAAAGTATTGTATTAAATTATTTTTCAGGTGGTCCTTAATTTGGTGGAGATTTTTCAGCTTTACTGAGGCATAACTGATAAAATTGTATATATTTAAGGTATAAAATATGACAATTTACACACATATTTTGTGAAATGATTACCACAGTCAGGTTAATTAACATATCTATCAACTCACAGAGTTAACGTTTTTGTTTCTTTGTTCATTTTTGGTGAGAACCCTTAAAGTCTACCGTCTTAGCAAATTTCAAATACATAACACTTTATTATTAGTTATAGTCACCATGGTGCACACTAGGTCCCCACAGCTTATTTTGTTATAACTGAATTTCTGTACCCTTTGCCCAGCATCTCCCAAAACCCAGAGTAATCATTATTCTATTCTGTTTCTATGAATTTGATTATTTTTTATTTTTTTAATGTTTTTTTTATTTGTTTCTGAGAGAGAGAGACAGTGTGAGCAGGGGAGGGTCAGAGAGAGGGAGACACAGAATCTGAAACAGGCTCCAGGCTCTGAGCTAGCTGTCAGCACAGAGCCCGATGCGGGGCTCGAACCCACGAGCCCTGAGATCATGACCTGAGCCAAAGTTGGACACTTAACTGACTGAGCCACCCAGGTGCCCCAGAATTTGACTTTTTTAAAGATTCCATGTCTGAGTGAGATATAATATCTGTCTTTCTTTATCTGAGTATTTTCACTTGGCTTAATATCTTCAAGGTTCATCCATGTTATAGCAAATGGCAGGATTTCCCTCATCTCCATAGCTGAACACACACACACACACACACACACACACACACACACACACACACACACTCTTTATCCATTCAAACATCAATGGACACTTCAGTTGTCCTTTATCTTGGCTATTGTAAATAATGCTGTGATGAACATGGGGATGTAGATTATCTTTGAGATACTGATTTTGCTTCCTTTGGATATTTAGCCAAAAGTGGAATGCTGTATCATACGATAGGTCTATTTTGTATTTTGAGTGGGGGCATTCCATACTGTTTTCCATATTGGCTGTTGCAGTTTACGTTCCCACCAACAGTGTGTACAAAGATTCCATTTTCTATAATATTTTGCCAACACTTGTTATCTGTTGTCTTCTATGAAAGCCATTTTAGTAATATCTCATTATGGTGTTGTCTTGCATTTCCCTGACAACTTCCTATACCTATTGGTCATTTGTATATCTTTTTTTGTACAAGTTAATGTCTATTCAGGATTTTGGACCATTTTTATTCTAAAATTTTTAAGGTTTATTTGTTTTTCAGAGAGAGACAGAGCATGAGTGGGGTAGGGGAAGAGAGAGAGGGAGACACAGAATCTGAAGCAGGCTCCAGGTTCTGAGCTGTCAGCAAATAGCCCGACGCAAGGCTTGAACCTGCAAACTGAGAGATCATGACCTGAGCCAAAGATGGATGCTTAACTGACTAAGCCACCTAGGCGTCCCCGGACTATTTTTAAATTGTGTTGTTTGTCTTCTTGCCATTGGGATATACAAGTTTCTTATATATTTTGTATATTAAACCTTTATCATATGTGTGGTTTGCAAATATTTTCTACTATTCCATATATTGCCTTTTCATAGTGTTGATTGATTGCTTCTTTTGCTGTGCAGAAGTTTTTGTAGTTTGATGAAGCCCTATTTTTTTTTTTTTTGTTTCTACTTTGTTGTCTATGCTTATGGTGTCACAGCACAAAAAAAAAATCATTGCAAGATCAATGCTACGGATATTTTGCCCTGTTTTCTTCTAGAAGTTTTAAGGTTTCAGTTCTTTATTTTTTAAAGTGTATTTATTTATTTTGAGAGAGAGAGTGAGTGCATGAGCAGGGGGGAGGGGGGGCGCAGAGAGAGAAGGAGAAAAATAAACCCAAGCAGGCTTTTCACTGTCAGAAAAGTGCCTGATGTGGGGCTCTGTCTCACAACCATCATCTCATGATCTGAGATAAAACCAAGAGTCAGATGCTTAACAGACTGAGCCACTCAGGGGCCCCTACATATAAGTCTTTAATTCATTGTAAGTTAATTTTTGTAAATGGTGTAAGATAGGGGTCCAGTTTCATTCTTTTGCATGTGTATATATGTAATGGTTTATGTCTAGCCTCTCTATTATATTCCATTGATCTGTGTCTTTTTATGCCACTATCATACTATTTTCATTATCATAGCTTGGGAGTTATAGTTTAAAATCAGAATGTGTGATACCATCAGCTTTGTTCTGCTTTCCGAAGATGCTTTGGCTTTTAGGATTGTTTCATGAATTTTGGGGTTGCTTTTCCATTTCTTTGAGAAAATATAGTGGAATTTGGATAGAGATTGCTTTGAAGCTGTAGATTACTTTGGGCAATATGGACATGTTAGCAAAATTAATTCTTCCCGTTCACAAACATGAGATATCTTTCCATTTATTTGTGTCTTCCTCAATTTCTTTCATCAGTGTGCTGTAGTTTACAGTGTACAGGTCTTTGATCTCCTTACTTAAATTTATACCTATGTATTTTATTCTTTGTGATGTTATGGTAAAGGGGATTGTTTTTGTAGTTTTTCTTTGTGGTAGGTTGTTGCAAGTATATAGAAACACAGCTGATTTTAGTACATTGATTTTGTAACCTGCAAAATTGTCTGCATTTGTTGATTAGTTCCAATAGTGTTTTAGTGAAGTTTTCAGGTTTTTTTTTTCACATGTAAGAGTATGTCATCTGTAAAAAGAGACTATTTTACTTCTTGTTTTATAATTTGGATGCCTTATTTTTGTCTTGACTAACTGCTCTAGATAGGACTTGTAGTACTTTGTTGAGTAAAAGTGGTGATATTGGCCATCCTTGTCTAACTGTTGAGTATGATGTTACCTGTAGAATTGTCATATATGTTCTATATTAGGTTGAGGTGCATTTTTGTACATCTAATTTGTTGAGAGATTTTATCATGAAAGGTAAATGATTTCTTAAATTTGTTAATCTCAAAAATAAGTTTGGAAGTGTTCCCTTTTCTTTCTTTCTTTTTTGTTTTGGAAGAGTCTGAGAAGGATTGGCATTAATTCTTTAAATAATGGTAGAATTTACCAGTAAAGCCATTAACATGCTGGGTTTTTCTTTGTTAAGAGATTTTGATTATCGAGTCAATCTCCTTGCTCATTAGAGGTCTGTTCAGATTTAGAACAGATGAATAGAATAGATCTGTTCAGATCTATTTCTTCATGATTCAGTCTTGGTAGGTTGTACCTTTCTAAGAATGTATCCATTTCTTCCAGGTTATCCGATTTCTTGGTGTATGGCCGATCATAGTAATGTCTTGTAGTTCTCAGTATTTCTGTAGTATCAGTCACAATGTCTTCTCTCTCATTTCTGATTTTACTTATTTGAGTCTTCTGTCTTTTTTTGTTAGTATAGCTAACACTTTATCAATTCTGTTTATCTTTCAAAAAAAACAATTGTCAGGGTTTGTGTCTTTTCTGTTGTTTTTCTGGCCTCTTTTTGATTTATTTCCAATCACATCTGTGTTATTTCCTTCCTTCTGCTAACTTTACATTTGGCTTGGTTTTCTTTTTCTAGTCCCTTGAGGTGAAAAGCCTGGTTGTTTATTTGATATCTTTCTGTAGTCTTAATGTAGGCATTTATCACTATGAACTTTCTCTTATTTTCATGGAGTAGGCCACTAGCGTATCATTTAGTGTGCTAAAGTCATATACTACATTCTAAAAGGTGAATGACCTCAAAGAGTCCATGTTGACTTTCCAAATATCCCTAACCCTATATATAAAGAAGTGAAGTCCAGTTGTTTTTGAAACTACCTTCCTATGTCTTAGCACAATACCCATGGTAAGGGGCCAATAATATTTAATATGTTATTTTTTAAATAAAGATTAAAATCAAATAAGGAGAGTGGATTTTTTAAGTAACAAATGAAAGCTATATAGATTGATATGCCATGGTTTGGATTAATTTAATTTAAAATAACTTCAGTGTATGTTTCTGAAACCAGTTCCCAGAAATTATATATATATATAAAATTATAATTATAATGTTTATGATTATAATTATATATATATATGCTTTTATTTTATTTATTTAAATGTTTATTCACTTTTTGAGAGAGACAGACAGAGAGCAAGTGGGGGGAGGGGTTGAGAGAGAGGGAGACACAGAATCTGAAGCAGGCTTCAGGCTTTGTGCTGTCAGCCCAGAGTCTGGTGCAGGGTTCAGACCCAGGAACTATGAGATCATGACCTGGGCTCAAGTTGGACACTTATATCACTGAGCCACCCAGCTGCCCCTATATGCTTTTAAATATATGCATCAATGTTGCATCAATGCTGCAGTATGAATTAATATCAAAATAGCAAAACTGACTAAATCAATATTTTCATTGCTTAACAAGCATTAATATAATACTAATACCCATACTATTGTTGCCCCCATTTTAAAGATAAGAAAATGGAGGTATAAACTGTTTAAATGATAAGAAGATGGGCTGTAAACTCAGACTGTCTTATTCCAGAACCTGTGTTCTCTTCTTTACATTGCACTCTGCCTTAGAATGTCACTTTGGTCAGAGTTTTTTTTTTTTGGATTTTTGTGGATTTATAACCTGAATGATAGCACATCATCCCCAAAGATGTATATTCAATGGGAATTACTTCTGTTTCTTGTTATCTGCCAATCCATGATTCATCATCATTCGATTCTTCTACTTCCACTTCCTTCCTTCAGTAGATTGTTTTCAAACTTTGAATAACATTGTTCTTCATGTAAAAAGAAAATTGCCCAGGTGGCTCCGTCGGTTGAGCATCTAACTCTTGATTTTGGCTCAAGTCATGATCTCATGGTTTATAAGGTCAAGCCCAGCATCAGTGCAGAGCCTTGGGATGCTCTCTCTGTCTCTCTATGCCTATTGCCCAGCTCACATGCTCTCTCTCTCTCTCAAAAGAAATAGGTTAACTTAAAAACTTAAAAAAAAAAAAAAAGAAAATCACTTAAATTTCTTTTCTTTAAGAAGCCTAACTTGGTAAATCAATCCATGAATACTTTTATTTTCTCTCAAAACACAAAGTGTCAAAGACATACTTTCTTACAACTTTAACAAGACCCAGTTCTCATAAGTGAAGGTTTCCCCAAGGCTAACTTAAAGAAGCATGAGAAACACCTGTTTTTGTGTGCTTCTACCATACTTGGAAATTACTTCCTAGAAAACTCATACTATATATACATTTTCTCTATTGTTATTAAGATCCAACGTTGTACTTTCTATGTCAAGTCTGTTTTCTGTCGTGTCTATTATACTTTTGTTTTATTTTAGATTTAATTTCTCCAAACTTCAATATTAGAATATTCAAGTAAACAAACATATGTATTACCATACTTAAATATTATTTCATTTCCAATAACCTATAAATAACTTATGAATACCATAGAACGGTACATATTTAAATTAGGATTCATTCCCAGAGACAGAAATTTGATACGGATGTGTATTTGTGCATGTACTAATATGCTAAAGAATGAGTTTTAAAACAGCATATTTTAAATTTGCCTCATTCACAGTAACACTGGGAAGCATATATTCAATAAATAATAACCTCATTGGACTAAGAAGCTTTCAAAAAGGAAAGAGTGTAAAAGAACCTACCACATCTCAGAAGAAAGTAACTCTCTCTGTTCTAAATAAGCACAAATAATTAAATTTGAGTCATAAAAGCCACTGTGGCTATCTCAGTCATGGCATTTCAGGTCCTGACATTGTGATCACAAGCCCTGGATTGTATTTCCATTCACCTGGAAAATAAATACAATCTAGGACAGAAGGTAATAAGACTATTTTGGTATTAGCTTAAAAAGTGGCAGGGGTGTCTGTGTGGCTCAGTCAGTTAAGCGTCTGTTTCTTAATTTTGGCTTTGTTAATGATCTCATGGTGGGTGGGTTGAGAGATCCAGCCCCCTGTCGGGTTCTGTGCTGACAGTGCGGAGCCTGCATGGGAATCTCTCTCTCTCTCTCTGCCCCTCCCCTGCTTCTGCTTTTTCTCTCTCCAAATAAATAAATGAATAAATAAGCAAAAAGTTAAACAATTAAAAAAGTTTAAAAAATCTTGATTCCTTTTTGTTAAATTCGTAAGTAATTTTTATTGATAAATAAAACAGTAAGTCTTAAAATCTTCAAATTTATTTTAAATAGCCTGCTTTGTCTAAATTATTTCACTCATTATGTCAGCCGTAATCCATTTGGCCATAATATAAATGCATTTTAAATCTACGATAAATTCTATCTGATACAATAAATATCATAAGTCTATTTCCTATGGTACCTGTGGAGTTATGTGTCCCTCTTCCTGAAGCCGGATGAGCTATTTTTTAGGCAAAATAGATGCACAATCATTTATTTTCTCATTGTCTTACTTGATACACATTTGAATTAGAAAAATTTATTTCCTGTTGTTCTTAAACTTCACCTTCAGGTAACCTCCTAAGGCAGGGAGCCACAGGACCTGACATGATACCCTACCATGATCTTCTGTTACATCTGTTAGAGATGTCAAGACTTGCAAGCCAGGGATCCTGATGCAACATGACGGGGTGACACAGAAGGTCGAGGCTGTGTGAAAAAGCGAGGCTGGATGAAGGGGTGGAGTGATATGAGGGGCAAGACTATGCCAAGGGGTGAAATAAGAGAGAGGCGGGGCTGCTTGAAGGGGCAGTATGATGTGAAGGGGCCAGGTGATGCAATAAAGACTGAGTACTGTCAGCTTTTGTCTGGATGTCTGCCTATCTCCAATGCCCGGTAACATTGTAAAGTCTTCATACTCCTACCTCTTCTGTTCCTGACGTTGTCACCTTGCTCCTAAAAGGTCTGCTCTTCCATTATTAACCAGTGATGTCAACTGCTTGGTATCAGAACACTAGAACTTTGGTACCCTGCTTTGCCAAACCCTAGCTCCTTGGAGCAGGCAGGATTAGAGAACCTGTATAGAAATCCTCACAACTAGTGTGGTGACCATGGGCCTTCTCAGCCTCACTTTAACAGTCTCATGAAATAAGAGTCACATAATGAACCTCAAAATTTTATTTATATAATGAAATGAGATAAATGTAGAACAAGTGGCATTGGAGAGCTACTCAGTAATCAGAGCTTCTTTCTTGCCCTTCCAGGAAACCTTGCTTTCTTTTGTTTTCTTTTTTTTCTTTTTTTCCCCCAAAGGAACAAAATGTATCATAAACATAAACAAGGTAGGTTTGAAGCTTGGCAGGGACAACTGTTCTGAGGCTGCATTGTGACTGCTTACATTGGCTCCGTTAGCACTGGGGGATGCCAATTGTTCACCTTGTCTCCTCCTCTGCCTAACTCACCTTGTAGTCCAGTTTGCTTTCCTCTGTGAGACAAAAATCCTTGAGGATCCCTTTAACTGTATTCCCTTCTTGCTCAAAAGCTGCAAATACTATCATTGGCACTTTTGGGTATGATAGCCTCAGAATGACTTCCAAGACTCCGTATGATTGCCAATTAGGTGTCATTCTTACTGCTTCCCCGAGGGCCCTCTGTGTTCTCACCGAACTGCACTGCTCACCATTCTCTGAACATGGCCGCCATGTCTGTTTCTGCTTTGCCCAGGTGGTGCCCACAGCAGGTGGTGCCCTCACCGCTCTGCCTCCACCCAGGAAAACCTGCCTACTCTCAGGGCTGGCAGTTTGTCAGATTGGTGAAATCTATTTTGATCATATTTCCAGTGATTCTTGGGAGTTTCGAATTGGAAAGTTTGTGAATGTCATTAGGGTGTCCCCACTTCACTTTAGGGATGATATAACTCATGTTCACACTCTAGAAGATTCTGAAACTTTTCCTGTCTCCTAATTATCATAGCATTTTTAGAAAACACACTAAATATATTGAAGATGCTTGTGCACATTTCTTAGCTCCTGTTACGGACTGAATTATGTCCTACCAAAATCCATATATCGAAGCCCTAACCCCCCATGTGATTCTATGTGGAGATGAAGTCTCTAAATAGGTAATTAAGACTAAATGAGGTCATAAGGGAGGGGTCCTAACCAAAAGGACTGATGTCCTTTTAAGAAAAGGAAGGGACACCATGAATGTCCCCATATACAGAAAAGATCCTATGAGAACACAGTAAGAAGGTAGCCCTTTGCAAGCCCAGGAGAAAGGTCTTAGGAGAAAAGAACCCCACTGACACCTTAATGTTAGATTTCTACCCTGAAGACATGAAAGAAAATAAATTGCTGTTTTTCAGGCCACTCAGTCTGTGGTCTTTTGTTATGGTAGCCTTAACAGGCTAATTTAGCTCCCCTATAAAATTAAAAGCTTCTTGGTATAACAGTCTGAATCTCCCAGGGCTTTGGGGGCGTGGTTTAATACATATGACAGAATTTTACGAGCCATGACTACTTTAGACACACATGCACGGCACACAATACTTTCAGGCCACCCACCCAGTCAGATTTTCCCCCTTATTTTCCTTCAAAGTACTGCTTACTCATAATGACTTTACTTGGAAATAAATTATCCTCTAAATTAGAAATATATACCATTCAAAATCTGAATATCAATCTCTCTAGGTGAATTTCATCTCCCTTTATGCTTTATAAGAAGGTGTAGGTGCCCCACTGTGTCCCACATTCATCTAGATAATGAACAAATATCATTTGACTATAAATATAATATGAACCACTTTGAAATTGCCCTCATTGTGGAGTTATTTGTTTTAATTTTTTTTTTAACGTTTTATTTATTTCTAGGAGAGAGAGAGAGAGACAGCGTGAGCAGAGGAGGGTCAGAGAGAGAGGGAGTCACAGACTGAAACAGGTTCCAGGCTCTGAGCTGGCAGTCAGCACAGAGCCCGATGCGGGGCTCGAACCCACAAACGGTGAGATCGTGACCCAAGCAAAAGTCGGACGCTTAACCGACTAAGCCACCCAGGCGCCCCTGGAGTTATTTGTTTTAAACAAGTCTTGTTCCAATGACAAGAAAAGTAAAACTGGTGTGGTTTCAGATAGGGCAGAGAGACCCAATTTGTCATAGATTAAAATGTATTTATATTATTGCCAAATGGATTATCATGGAAGCAGAAGTGATTGAATGAAGTAATTTAGAGAAATCTGGCTACTTAAAACAAATCTGATAACTTTATGACCTATTATTTTATTCATAAAAAATCACATGTAAATTTAAACAAAAAAATCCATATTTTTGAAAGGAAATAAATATCTTTAGCCCAGTCCACCACTCCTTAATTCCAAAATATCCCTTATTAACTCCATTGCTTGGATCACATTTATTTCCTAAGTGAATAGGATTACATGGCTTGTGCTCACAGGTCTGGATTGGAAGTACCATGACCAATGTCATGTGTAACATATTCCTTTGGAGTGCAAAGAGTTTCTACATTCATTAGTTCCCCCAACTCCTTTTAAATGCATGCCATGTAGTTGGGCTACATTGTCCTCAATTATGTGAAGCATTTCTGTTATGGGGAGGTGGTGGTGTGAGGGACATATGTCATTTAAAGATTGCCACAAGGTCATGCAGACTTTTTAAGTAATCAGGTTTAGTAATGACTTAGCTGACTAGTTTTCAAATTGTAAAACAAACAAACAAGCAAGCAAACAAAACCACAACAGAACCCAAACAATTAAGGTATCCTCATTATTTCAACAATCCAAACCAATCTCCAAAATAGAATTGAAGGTAATGTTTAAAAACCAGTAGTGTCTTTTTTCTACCCACTCTGCCCTTTCTCGGTGTTACAAAAGATCCCTATGTTGACTTACTGTACATTGATTTTAATAGGCATTCTCTACAGAGCAATATGAATATCATTGGAAACTGTATAATATAATTTTCTACCCCTGAAATGCTATAGAAAACTGCACATTTTATACTGACATATGCCCCATCAATAATAGAGTTTTTATATCTTATTTGTAGCTATTGATCTCAACAGCATAATGAAAAATTGATTGCAGCGAAGCACACCATTTCTTAAGTATAAATTTCAATGTCAAATTATTTTTATCTATGCTTCCCAATTATACATGAAACTTATACATTTATATATGTTTGCTTCTACAAAACTCCACCACAATAAATTAGATATGACAAGAATCTACCGAGTCAATAGAAACCAGGTTTCTCTCACTAAAATATGATTCTAAAATTAAATACTCTAGTTTCATACTAGTTTCATTTCTTCATTATAAAGAGAATTAACGTCTTGATATATGGTATCACCTTCCCATGCAATTTAACAATTTGAAATGAGGTCTTAAATCTTCTGGGGGTATGAGCATGCACGCACACACACATACACACACACACACACACACACGCTCACGCGCGCGTGCTCACGGAAAAAAACAGACACTCAGAAAACCCATGTGCTCATTTAGTAGTCCATACCACACTATAAATGAGGTGTCTGTTCTTTGTTATCTCTTGAGAACTTGTTATTTTAGAGGGAACATTTGCTAGGAAAATCTACAGGTATAAATTCTGACAAAACATAAGAGGGGCATCCTCTCTGCTCCTCAATGGTGGTCCCCAAGTCTGACATCACAGACACAGAATGAATTAGGTCAAAATGCACAAATATAAACAAAATCCACCAACTTCCTACCCATAGGGAAGAAGACCCCTACAGTCCTCCAGGAAAAAAGGGGTGCAGAAAATGAGAAAAACTCATTTCTCATATTAATTTGTCCTCTTTATGTTATTTTAAATGGAAACTATCAGTTAAAATGTTTTCCGAGTTCTTCTCTAAGATATGTGCATTGAAAAACATAAATATATTATTTAATAAACTTTCTCAACCTCACAAAAGAAAACGCAAGGCACACATATTCCTCTGGTGAACATCTCTCCTGCATATACATGTGATAGTGCAGTGCTGTGTCCCACAACGATCATGACCAAGCCTCACTCACACTCACTCATAACCCACTTTGGAGAATAATTTTGCCCTTCCAACCCGTTCCAATGAATAGACGACATCCTTGAGTCAATGATAGGTATTTGACCATGGGGTTTGGATTATGATTAAAAAACCAGATTTATTGAGATCTAACTCACCCAACATAAAATACACCTATTTATACTGTACAAGTGAGTGATTTTTAGTGTATTCATTCACAACATTGGGCAACTATCACTATAATCTAATTTTAGAACATTTTCATCATCCCTAAAAACAAATCTGATAGCCATACGCAGTCATTCCCCTCTCCCTGCTTTGGCATCCACTAAACTAATTTCTGTCTCTATGGATTTGCCTCTTTTCTAAATTCATATGCTTGGAATCATACAAAACATGGCCTTTTATGTGTGGCTTCTTTTATTAGTGTGTTTTCCAGGTTCATCTGTGTTGTTGCATGTATCGGTACTTCATTCCTTTCTATGAAGTGAAGAGTGATATTTCGTTGTATGGATATACTACGTTTTGTTTACCTATTTACCGGTTGACAGACATTTGGGTTGTTTCCGTGTTTTGGCCATTAGGAGTAATGCTGTTATAAACGTTAGTGTATCAGTTATGTGGGGACAGATATTCTCATTTCTCTTGGGTATGTATTTAAGAATGGAGTTGCCAGGTCATATGGTAACTGTTTAAGTTTTTGAGAAACTGGACTATTTTTTGAAATGGCTACTGCACTTTACATTCCATTAACAATGTATGGGGATTCCAATTGCTCCACATTCTTCACAACAATGGTTGTTATATTTATATTTACTTTAGCTTTGCTGGTCAACGTGACTATTGTATATTGTGACTTGATTTATATGTCCCTAGTGACAAATAATGATCATCTTTTCATGTGCCGTTTGTATGTCTTCTTGGGAGAAAAATCATTCAAATCTTTTTCCATTTTTAAATTGGGTTATATGTCTATTCATTGTAGAGTTAAGCCAAGTCTTTTTATATTTCTTGATCCAAGTGTCTTATCAGATAAATGATTTTCAAACATCTTTTCCTATTGTATTTTTGTTAAATTTCAATTTCAGCCAATCTTTCAAATGTCTACAATTAAAGTTCTTCCATGGACAGTAGTAAACAAATATGGCAAACTCATGCCAAAGGCAGATGAATCTTCAGGTCTACATGAAAGAGGTGACTGCAATACATTTCAGATGATGGGAAATAGAAGTACAGCCTGTACCAACACAGGATGAATTCCTGTTGTACTATCCCAATTTTCAATTTACTTAGCGAAAGCGTCAGAAAACTGTCAAGTGTCAAAGTCAGTAGCATGTCAACAAGAATCTGTGAAAGGGTGTAAGTAAATGAATAGTAGAGGAAAATGTGCAATATTAAAAACAAGAATCTTTAGAGGGAGGCTGAAATGCTATAGCAACTGAGTATGAGAAAAGTAGCAGATTTGACTGAGGGGAAGTCATAATTGTAACACTTTGCTATTGACAGATGGGGGCCCAGAAGGGAGCTTGGAGTCAAAACAGAGCACCAAACACAGGAATAACTTGTGAAAGAGCGGGTGAGATCAAATGCATGTTTATAAAAAGATAATTATTTTAGAAGAGGATCTAAATAAAGGTTCCTCAGCTGTGAAGGGTTCAAAGCAACAATTATTTTCATTCTCCTAATTTCTCTGTAACTGACATTGATGGTCCGGTTGAGAGCAGCCACATTTTACTGCTTAATGGTACAATGCTCTCTGCACAAAATGACTATTCCACTGGAGGAGTGGGAAAACGAATCAAGAAGTCAGGTTCCATGTAGGTTTGAAGCTGGAATCTCATCACTCATTCATTTGTTCATTTCATAAGTGCTTAGTAAATAATCTTACATATCCAGAACCTTGTTACATGCTGAGGATAAAACACTAACCGGGGCGCCTGGGTGGCTTAGTCGGTTAAGCGTCCGACTTTCGCTTAGGTCATGATCTCGCGGTTCGTGGGTTCGGCCCCGCGTCGGGCTCTGTGCTGACTGCCAGCTCAGAGCCTGGAGCCTGTTTCAGTCTGTGACTCCCTCTCTCTCTGACCCTCCCCTGCTCATGCTGTCTCTCTCTCTCTCCTAAAAATAAATAAAACATTAAAAAAAAAAAACACTAACCAAAATATAGACCAATCCCTCTAGCAGTTTATAGTTTGTTGGAGGAAATGACAAATAACAACATAATTTTTCTGTGCGTAGCAAAATTTTATAGCCCTCATGGCAAAACCTTGCTATTTTCTGAAATCTTGGGATGGCTAGATATCTAGGAGTCCTGAGTCAGTTCTGATTGTCTAAAGGGAGTATCTTAGGAACATACAAAAGGACAAATAAGAAGAATCTCACCTTGGAGGTCCAATGCAACTGCCATCATCATGGCTTTCTCCGCTCTCCTTGCAAATAAACAAAATATATGAACTCAGAGGTTTGGTTAGGAAGTGCATATACATATTGAGGAGAGGGTTGGGAAGGAAAATCCTTATTATTATGGCCCCCTGACTTATAATGACTTCGAGGAAAAAGCTCACACTCTGAAGCCAAACTCCCTTGGTTTAAATCTTGACTTTACCTCTTAGTTGTATGTGTGACCTTGAGCATGTTACTAAGTTTCTCTGTGCCTTAACCTTTCCATTTGTAAGAAAGGAGATAAAAATAGCACCTAGATTGCAAAGTGGTAGTGTATTGAATGTAAATGAACATTAAAGGTTTTGCAGAGAGGGCTTTGATTCTACAAAACAACCAAAAGATCTCTATTCAGATTCACCTCTACTGAGAGCTTTTCCAGAACAGCCAATCAGGCATGGATGATGAAACTTGTGGGGGGTGGGTAATAGTGAAACATGATGGGGACCAGGGGACAGACTCTTTAAGAACTTTTATTGCACATTGACAAGGAAGACAATTCACCACCAGTAACCTTAGGAAGAGGGCATCTGTGTCGCCTGGAGCGATTGCCAAGTGACATTTGTAGAGGAGCTGTTTTCCTTTTTTTCATTCCACAAAAATGTCTTGACAGCCTATTCTGTGTCTCATTACTGTGCTTTACTTCTTCATGAAATGTGTACTCATCTGGAATGATCTGACTTGTTTCTCTGCGCATTGTCTGTCTTCCCGCATGAAAATTTAAGCCCTGTGGGTACGACAGTGCCCAGGGTTCTATTCCCAGGACCTGTAACCCTGCATGGCACATCGTAGGAGGTCAGTCAATATTTTCTGAATGAAGAAATACCCAGTGATGTGCTAGGATTGATTCAGGGACACTCACTCTATCAACTCACCTTCTGGATGGGAAGAAGATATGGGAGCGTGTACCCCTCGCTCCAGATTTGATTAGAAAAACCCAGCATGTTCCCACCAAGCTATCTCAGTTGCCCAAGAGGTTAATACACTACTCACCCTGAACACAAAATTTCCGTTTTTGTTTTTGTGTGTGTTTTTTTCCTAGATAGACTCATGTAACATCTGGAACCATATAGAGGCAAGCTATGTTTTACTAGGAAAATGTATAACTCAGATGTTTGGATTCGACGTGTATCAGTTTGAATACACCTCTCCTTCTGTGGGGATGAAATGCTTAGTGTTAATGGCACTTACTAGAAAATTAACTTTACTACTCAATGACTAAGTTCATGTTGGCATTCCAATACCCAAGTGTTTTCCTTGAGTTCACTTCAGAAAGAGAAGGGTAAGAGTGTCAAAACCAGGTGTTTTCTCCTACTATTTCTTTTACATCTTGAT
This sequence comes from Proteles cristata cristata, assembly GCA_017311185.1. Lineage (NCBI taxonomy): Eukaryota > Metazoa > Chordata > Mammalia > Carnivora > Hyaenidae > Proteles > Proteles cristata. Next base: position 1,056,621 of record JAESUZ010005368.1, read on the forward strand.
TTTTCAGGTTAAAAGTAGAAAGTAAAAATGTTTTAAAAAGTAGAGGAAAAGTTCATTTCTATGTCACTTAAAAGAAGAAAATACTGAACTACACAACCTTTACATACATTTGAAAGGTCCCCACAAGTTGAATTTCAATTTTTTAAAATGTTTTTATTTATTTCTGAGAAAGAGAGTGAGCAGCTGAGGGTCAGAGAGAGGGAGACACAGAATCTGAAGACAGGCTCCAGGCTCTGAGCTGTCAGCACAGAGCCCATCGCAGAGCTTGAACCCACGAACTGTGAGATCATGACCTGAGTCAAAGCCAGATGCTCAACTGACTGAGCCACCTAGGCGCCCCTCAATTTGGTTTTATATACATCGTATGAGTGGAATCTCATGAGTAACCTTCCTATGACTAGTTTATTTCACTTAAATAAAGTTAATGCCCCTGAGGTTTATCCAAGCAATCTCATATGGCAGGATCTCTTTCTTTTTTTAGACTGAATAATATTCCATTCTGTACTAGACCACATTTTCTTTATCCATTCATCTGCTGATGGACATTAAGGCTGTTTCCGTATCTCAGCTATCGTGAACGATACTGCAGTGTAGAAACAGAGTAGAATGGTGTTTGCCAAGGGCCGGGGAGAAGGGGAAGATTCAGTTTTGCAACATGAGCAAGTTCTCAAATGGTACTACATACTGCCTATAATTAACAATACTGCATTATATACTTAAAACATTAAGACAGTAGATCTCGTACTAAGTGTACTTAGCACAATAAAAGACAAGTAGAACAGCTTTGGTTTCTGTATTATTCTGAAACGGTAACTGGCGTCTCCATTGGATCAAATTCTTACTTTTTATGTGATCAATAATTGCTCAGAAGAGAAGGGATACTAAGTGCCAGGCATTGTCCTAAGCACTTCAAATCTAGTTTTAGAATCTTGAGTGGCAGATGGTACTATTATTCCCATTTTATGGATATGGAAACTACATCCAAAGATTAAATAAACTGCCCAAGATCATACAGCTAGAAAGCTAGTGTAGCTGGAATTTGAGCTTGGGTTGTGTGACTGTAAAATGGATGCTCTTTTTTTTTTTTTTTTTTTAGTTTATTTATTTTGAGACAGACAGAGAGTGTGTGAGGTAAGGGCAGAGAAAGGGAGAGTCAGAATCCCAAGCAGGCTCTGTGCTGTCAGCGCAAAGCCTGTTGCAAGGCTGGAAATCACAAATCTTGAGAGCATGAGCTGAGCCAAGATCCAGAGTCAAACAGTTAACTGACTGAGACACTGAGGCATCCCTAAAATGAGTGTTCTAAAGAACTACACAATAATGCTATTTGTTTGTTTATTCGTCCGTTTCTATTCATTGACTTGAAGGACTTTTTTCTTTCTCTGTGTGTGTGTGTGTGTGAGAGAGAGAGAGAGAGAGAGAGAGAGAGAGAGAGAAATTGAGGATCTGAAGTAGGCTGTACACTGACAGCAGAGGGTTCAATGCAGGGCTGGAACTCACAAACTGTGAGATCGCGGACCTGAGCCGAAGTTAGACGTTTAACCAACTGAGCCACCTAAGCATCCCTGAAAGACCTTTTCCTAATTGTTGCATCCATTCCCTATTATATTTTTGTCTTTCCAGCCATTCCTGGATATTTAAAATTAGCCAGAATGTCGTGGAATTTGGAAATGAGGCTACATGGCCACAGCTTGCATGATTTCAATGCAAAGAGATTTCATCTTCTCATGTTATGCCAATTATCTGGGGCCTTCCCAGAATCTTTGCTTTTCTTCCAGTGCCTTCTTCCCTCAACCCTCTCAGTTTCTCTCATAGCAATCTCAGGAGGACATTTTTCTCTGTCCAAATTCAACCCCCAGCACCTACACCAGCCATCCAGCCAGGCTGGTCCTCACCCCTGGAACCTAGAGTGTTGAGTTATCCCTCGAAATCCCAATAGCACTTTCTTTCCCTGAGCTTCCAAAGTTCGAAAGTATGTGACAATATCCAATTGTGTCCTTTGTGACATTTCCATGGTTCTGCCAGATTCCCAGACATCCGGCAGCTTGACTACTCCTTTCAATCCATGGAATTCCCCTAAAGAATATTCTACTTTAGAACATTTTATCCTCTTTCCATCATGTCTCTTTGGGATGTTTCTCTAGATTGCATCAAAAGAGTATGTAATGGAGAGCTTTCTCATGATATAAAGGAAAGGATTCGTGTATCTGAATCAGACTTTCTGTAATTTTAAAGACTCTTCTATTTTGCACAAAGTCTTCTCTTTCTAAGCCCTTTCCCCATATTAGTACAGCTGAGAGGAATTTTTTCTTATTTATAACCATTCTGTTTTATTTTTTTCAGTGTTACTGGATATCTTCTTTCTCTTTTGGCCAGCTTCCTTGAGAAATTTCCTTTACTTACTCGGTTCATCATAGGCCAAAACTAAGCTTTTCTGAACAAAAACCCAACACAAAGAGAGCAAGAGAGAGAAAATGAATCTTCTTACTTAGTATTCCCTTCTGTATATAGGAAAATGTCTCCTTCAAAATAAGTAGGGAACTTTCCTTGGAGAAAATTGGTGTTACCACAAAATTGGAGAACAATGCGTGCGTGTGGTCTGCTATCCTTTATGGTATAACAATTAGCAGAGACATTCTGTAATTCTTCACCAAAAATGGAAAGAGCATCATGGAGCGATTCTTGAAGAATATGAAATATCTTCATTTCCCACTTGTTTTCTAAAATCATGAGTTCTAAGGGATGCTATTTTGGGTAGGGGTGGGGGGGAGTGGAGGTTATCTCAAATTAGTTGTTAAGGAAAACACTGAGCTAAAACTTCAATAAGCTCCTTTAGCCCAAAGATGCCTGTGAGCTTCTATCATGCTAATGTGCTCTGCAAATCTCCAAGAAGGGTAGGTTGTGACAAATGAATACCACATTTTCCAAGCTTATTTAATTGCAGATTATTAACTCAAAGGGTCATTTTGTGGAACAGTGTTCCCCATGAGACACTTTGGGAAACAACTTTTGCCTTTGGCTCAGACAAAAATTAAGAAAGCTCTACCTAGGGACGCCTGGGTGGCTTAGTCGGTTAAGTGTCCAACTTTCGCTTAGGTCATGATCTCGCGGTTCGTGGGTTCGAGCCCCGCGTCGGGCTCTGTGCTGACTGCCAGCTCAGAGCCTGGAGCCTGTTTCAGTCTGTGACTCCCTCTCTCTCTGACCCTCCCTGCTCACGCTGTCTCTCTCTCTCTCCCTCTCCTAGAAATAAAAAAAAAAAAAGAAAGCTCTACCTATATTATTGCATTTTAGTTATTCAAATACTTTTTCTATGTTTTGATGCCATCAACCCTCACTGGAAGGCAAAGGGCCCAAATGGATCCATGATACTTGATACCCAGTTTCTTACAAGATTTTGGTCAACTCTGTACACTACCTCACCTACTACAACTTTCACATTGTTCCCTGAGGGAACTTTGCATTAAGTTACATCACCAAAAGCAATGCACTTTAGCCACTTCATTTCCACCCCTCCCCGCAGTGCATATTACTAATTGTGGGGCACCTGGGTAACTCAAATGGTTATGTCCAACTCTTGATTTTGGCTCAGGTCAACATCTCACACTTGGTGATGAGATCGAGCACCCTGTGAGCCTCCACACTGGGTGAGGAACCTGCTTGGGATACTCTCTTTCTCTGCTCTTCTCCCACTCATGCATGTGTGTTCATGTACTCTCTCTCTGTCTCTCTCTCTCTCTCAAAAATTACTAATTCTACTTTCTTTTATGGTATTTTAGATATAAATTTTGGCTTATCTTTATTAGCCTTTTAGGACTTCAAACAGTGATGTTCCTAGAATCTTTGATACCTGCAGGGATACTTTTTAAAAACATCCTCTTAGGGCACCCGGGTGGCTCAGTCAGTTAACCTTGTGACTTCAGCTCAGGTCATGATCTCACAGCTTGTGAATTTGAGCCCCATGGTGGCCTCTGTGCTGACAGCTCGGAGCCTGGAGCCTCCTTCTGATTTTGTATCTCCCTCTCTCTCTCTCTCTGCCCTTCTCCCACTCATGATCACTCCCTCTCAAAAATAAATAAAACATAAAAAAAATCTTTAAAACATCCCCTTAACTGTATGAAAAAACTTCAGTCATAATGAATAATAATTATTGTATTTAGGTGCTTTCTTTAGCTTTAAAATTATTAATAATTTTAAGACAAGAGGTTTTAAGTTTAAGATATTCACATTCTGTGTAGTGTACAAACTACAATTTGTACTTACGAAACAAAACTATTATACCTTACACTTCTTACCCTGTTTCACTATTATTGATTTCAAACACAAATAAAAACTTGAAGAGTACTTCAGAATTGAATTAACTCAATTTCCATTTTATAAGTATTGTGCTATTACACCTATGTTTATTTAAATCCTACTGTTCAATGCAGGGATATGTAAGACTGAAGCAACTGGAAGCAAGAAATCTTCCTGAAGTGAGTTTGAATAACTCCAAACCACGACATACTTATTCTCAAAATGAATGTAATATAAGCGACGAGTTCCACGTGGCTGAGAATCAGGACTTTGTTGACTAGGAGTTCTCCAAGTTAATAGCCACATATGAGACAATACTAATTGATGATGAGAAATAGAGAATGTTCATTTAAAGCTGACATAAGTTATTAACACTTAACAATAACCGCAACAAATCAACTAATAACTTTGTTTTGTTATTGATTTTAAATTTTCCACAGAAACTCACCCCTCACTGTATGCATCTTAGGTGAGCCATTACTACCATGGTGCCCTCTTCCCCCACTTCTGCTTGGAATTCCACTTCCCTCAGGATATTTCTTATATGTACAAAATTTATTCAAGCTCTATATGACTTTCATAGTACTTTTTTCCTTTTGCTCTAAATTGAATACTTAGCTGTAATATATATAATATATAAATATAGTGTAAACTCTTTTTGCTATGTGGTATGGATTGAATTGTGACCCCCTCCCCAGCTCCTGTGTTGAAGTTCTAACCCTTAATACCTCAGAACGCGTGATGATTTAGAGATAGAGTCTTTATAGAGGTAATCAAGTTAAAATGAGGTCATGAGGGTGTGCCTTAATTGAATGTGACTGGTGTCCTTACAAAAATGGGAAATTTGGACACAGACACCATTGTGCATAGAGTGGAGACAATGTAAAGAGACAGAAAAAGACAAGCTGCAAAGAGAGGCTTGGAGAAAGCCCTTCCCTCATAACCCTCAGAAAGAATGAACAATGCTGAGACCTTGATTTTGGAATTCCAGCCTTCAGACCTGTGAGAATACATGTGTTTAACTCCTTACCCTCCTCCCTCAATCTGTGATACTTTGTCATGGCAACTCTACCAAACAAATGCACTAGAGATAAATAGAGACAAAAATATGGAAGCCAATCATATTATGAACACAAATGTCTCACATCCAACCTCAGTGGACCTCTCATTCTGGTTCTGCACTTATTCTTATGGTCTCCATCTCCTTTCTACCATTGAGGGGGCCCTTACACACAGCCATTGTGTGTTGGAGCCTCTGACTCCAAACTTGACCCCCTGCCCTTCAGCACTTAATTTTGGCTACAGATATTTTAAAAACCAAACAAACCAGAAAAGGGGCTGCTTGAAAATGTTAATATCACTCCCCATATTTAAATCTGCCCATGTAGCTTTTTCTGTTTTAAGAGAAGTTGTTCTTGGCATATTAAAAGCCAAATCCAGATATTCCGACCATAGAATATACAGTCTTCATTTATAAATTATTCTGTAATACAGTCCATTATCACTTCACTCTTTTGTGTCTAAAACATCTCAAACACCCTCCCACTCTCTTTTCCATAAACATGTAACAATACTCTAGTATTTTCTATCATTAAACAAATTGAAACAAACAAAGACACACAACTTACAATACTGCTTATACCAGAGTGGTTGAATTCCAACTTTCTCACAACTTTCTCACTCTACACGTCTATAAAAGATAAACAAAATCTATAAATTTATATCCTACAGGCTCGGAACAGTAAAGAATGAGTGACTTTTATCCTGGAGAGAAGGGCGCAAACAGGTGAACTCCCCAGTTTTCTGGCTTCCTTCCTATAAATATATTTTTTAACCACTCCATAAGCAAACAGAATCCAAGCAAAGAGTGGCAATCTTGCTGGGTGGAGAAAACAAAGTGTGAGATAGTCATACAATGGAATTCCACACATAGTAACACAATTTTTAAGTATTGATGCACATGACAAAGTGGATTTCTCCAACCTAGGAGTATCTACCTTCATCAATCTATTTGAACTATTCTTGTTACTAAATTCTCTTATTGATTACAAAGTATAATGAATTATGGTCATTTTTTTTACTGATTTTGTTAACGGTGACTCCATTCTTACTAAAACTGGTGTCCTTTGAATTTCATGGGAACACTTCTGATTCTCTGCCAACCTTGAAATCCCTTTTTCCTCAAAACCTCATTACTCTGCTTCTGCTCATTACTTAAACCAATAATTCTCAACCGTGGCTGCACACTGAAATCATTTGGGGATTTGATAAAATAATGATGTTGATGCCCGGATTCACCGCAGATCAAGTAAACTAGAACCTCTTGCGTTGGAATCCAGACTTTTTGAAATTAAAAATCTCTTAGATAATGCTAGTGAGCATCCAGAGTTAAGAACTACTATCTCAAGTATTTGTGTTTCCTAGAGGTTCTGTCTTCTGAGTTCTTATCTTCCTATAATAAATGATCTCCTTGTGTAATCTCAACCTTACCTATTGTATTAGTAAGGAAATGCTAGGTTCTTCTGTTGTAACAAACATACCCTACTTTTTCAGTAGCTTAACAAGTGAACATCTATCTGTCTTGCTAAGACACAGTCTTCTTGCATCGACTGGCCCTCTAGGGTAGCTTCCTTCAAAACAGTGATTTTTGAAATCCTGGTTGCTTGACTCATAACTTTCTCATCTGTTGTAGAAGAGAAGAGAGCTGGAATGTCATGCACTCAATGTTTTTAAAAAAATTTTAATGTTTATTTATTTTTTGCGAGAGGGAGAGAGAGCCAGCATGAGTGGGGTATGGGTAGAGAGGGAGGGAGACAGAATCTGAAGCTGGCTTCGGGCTCTGAGGTGTCAGCACAGAGCCTGATTCGGGGCTTGGACCCACAAGCAGTGCAATCATGGCTTGAGATAAAGTCAAACGCTCAGCCAACTCAGCTACCACGTGCCTTGATCATGCCCTGAATATTAAATGCTTCAATATAGAAGTGCCGTACATCACTTCCACTCACAGCTCATTTGTCAGAAATAGTTGCAGGAGCCTCTCCAACTGGGAAAGCCTAGAGAATGTGTGGAGCACCTGCAAAATTGGGGATCAGTAGATGTCTCTGTCACACTTGTTCTCCACAACATTTTCTAAACGTATGTATGTTTGTGGTGTAGACCTCTCTCACTCACTTGCTCTGGGTTCTATCATAGATGCTCTACTAGAAGACTTCACCTGGTCACTACAAGCACTTCCTACCCTTATGTCCCAAAGAGCCCTGATGGTCTTCCCCTGGTCCTCTCATTATAGTTGTGTGAACAGTGCAGATATTTACCCAGTTCTTCAATCTGGGACTTAACACTTAGCAAGCTGTATCTGCTACCCTAGAATTACCTCTTTTTCCTCTTTACTCCTCCAGTGAGACTACCCCTATTTTGCCTCTAGTCCTCAATATACTTTTTCTGGACCTCTACAATTGTCTCCTTACTGGTTTTCTTTCAATGTATCCTTTCACTAGTGATGTTGTGATTGTTCTTAAATAGAAAATGGATCATGTCATTCTTCTGTTAAAATTTTTTTTCAATGGTGTTTTAAATTTACAATGTATTATGGAAGAGCCTTGAGGCCAGTTTGAGTGGTTTTCAGAGAACCCCTTTTGATTCTTCCTTCCCCATCCGTTTATTAACTGAAGTGAGCACTCTTCATAATAGAATTTATAATAGAAAAAGTGGTTTGTATAATCAGATCCTGAGAACATACAAGGGGGTATATTAGAACTAATGCCACTGCCCCTTTCCTCTGTTCTTTCACAAGCAGAATGACTTAAGGATTTGGTTATTTTTTCCAAGATGTTGTGTCTGATAATAGGTATGAAGTAAACATTGACACCTGTTGGATCATCACTTAGGGCTCCTGGGTCATGTTTTCATAGAGGAGTGGGGCCCAAAGAGTTATGATACGAAGAAACTCACTTATACTTATATTGTTTATATTGCTCTAGTCCCATTCTTCTTATTCAGATCAATCATACTTGGCTCCTTTGGACACTCATATACAAGCCAGAGCTTGTCTCATGTTGGTGGATCCCCTCCTCACACCATCTCAGAGACTTGGAGTCAAGTTGAATTGATCCAGCACATTTCTCTAACCAGAGAGTGTTGGCTGGGGGGAAAAAAGATTTCTAATGCACACTGAATGAAGGAAAATTTAGATTTCTTTTTTTTTCTTTTTTGTCCACAACTATAAAACCTATAAAATATCATGTAGAAGTGTGTTCCACATATACAGACATATACACATATATGTATCTATGTCTTTTGTATACATACACATTCACATACATACATTCACAGAATCTCCCTCTTTGTCTTTCAGTAAAAAAATGTTTTAATGTTTTTATTTATTTCTGAGAGAGAGATAGAGATGGTGTGAGCAGGGAAGGGTCAGAGAGAGAGGGAAGTACAGAATCTGAAACAGGCTCCAGGCTCTGAGCTGTCAGCACAGAGCCCAATGCGGGGCTCGAACCCACAAACCATGAGATCATGATCTGAGCTGAAGTCAGACACTGAACCAACTGAGTCACCCAGGCATCCCTGTATCTTTCATTTTAATTGAGGTTCTTAAGAACCAAACTTTAAGGCATTCTGTATACACAGGATAGAATCCAAGCTGCTGCATTTCCTGTTCTTCTGGCTCTTGTCAATCCTCATCTATCATCATATTCCAGTCATCAATTTATTTTCTCTTAGCCAAAATCATTGTTTGCTGCTCTGTAACAATGGATCCGGGCTCTTTGTGTACTATTCCATTGCAGTTGGCACAATGGTAAGCTGTGAATTAGTAGAGGTCACTGGAGAGACAATGCAGAAGAAAAGAGTTCCGCTTCCTGGTACTAGTGTGCCCACCTGCTAGGCTCTTGCTGTCACAGGTCTCCCAACATCCATCTCCTACAGTGCACGCAGCTTCTCTGGGCTCTGGTTCCAATAGCCCCCAGAACTTCTCCAGCATAAAGTTCCTGCAGTGTATAGAGCTTCTCCATCTCAGACTCTTGCAGCACTGGAAACTTCTCCGGTGTCAAGCTCCTGAAGGCCATGGCATCAGCAGTTTTTCTGGGACCTGCTTTGGGTGGATTTTGTAGCAGAGTGCCTCTGGAAAGACATCCCCCTATGAACAGCTTTCCTTGGTGCACTAGAGCATAGATTTCCAGCAAGTTCCAAAAGGCATATTCTGGAAAGTTCTGATAGCATGACATCATAGCAACTTATCTGCCATGAGTGAGCCATGGTCACGCCCACTCAGACCAGGTCTGTATTTCAGCCCTTGAGATGGATGCTTCCTTGAGTGTTCCATCTAAACCACAGAAATGGTGGCTTCTTTGTTCTCTTTTATAGGGTCTCTTTTACTTCTTACTAGCAAATTCCTCATTACTTTAATCAAGGTGTTAGCTGACTCTTTTTTTAAAGGCAACAGGGAAATGGGGCACCTGGGGGTCTCAGTCAGTTAAGCCTCTGACTTTTGATGTTGGCTCAGGTCATGACTTCTGTGAATCTGAGCCCCGTATTGGGCTCTGCATTGGCAGTGTGGAGCCCGCATGAGATTCCCTCTCTCTGCCTTTCCTCTACTTGCACCATTTCTGTCTTTCTCAAAATAAAAAAAATAAACTTAAAAAAATAAGGGCAACATGGAAATGAATGAGTGGGGTTATGTACCAATAAAACAAAAGCTGGCAAGCAGACTGTAGGTTCTAGCTTGACAACTTCTGTTCAAATTCCCTATTACAGTTTGTAATTCTTTATATTAAATTTTTTATTCAAATCACTGCATGATTTCTTTCTCCTCTTTGGACCCAGATTTACATATATCACTGGCTGTCCCACCCAGGCTATAGTCACATTGGTAATGACCGAAAGATGTCCCTATACTTTCTTCTGGCTCATCTCTCTCACCCTAAAAGACTTTAGAAAATAGTTAAGTCATTTTTATAAGGCTGAATTCTCTCTTAATTTCTGTGTCCTCTATGTGAACTAAGAAATGTTTGTTTTGTCTATTTCATATGTGTACTCTGTGGGTAAAGTGAAAAGATGTTCTAAGAGCAGTTAATGGTAAATTGCCAAACATATCCATTATTCACATGAATGTAACCAACAGGTCAGGTATCTTCAAACTGCACGTTGACTAAGCCATGGCTCATCCACTATCGACCTGGAAGAAGGATTGATTAATAAGTGCTTTACTTGTCTCCATGTTCTTCTGCCACTGGGAACCTCCCGCAAGAGCCCTCCACTCCAATCTCAGCATGGTCTCTGGAGCAAATAGTTCCTCTGTGGTGTGGACACCCACAGGAGCCACCTTGCCTTATTCTAGGCCACAGGAGACTGGGCTTGTAGTGGGTAAGCTGAACATTTTCTCAGCCAAGGAGAGCCCTCAATATATCTAAGGACAGATAGGAACATATTATCTCCATATTATTGTTCTAGTCACCAAGGAAATAACTTATAAATGACACGATTTGCCTTTTATTTTTCTTTGGATGCTTACCTTTTGAATTGAATTTCAGAAATACTTGAAATGTGCTTATTATAGAAATAACCATTGTTAGGAAGCTCATGGAAGGTTGAGGCTTGATTTGGGAGCTCGAGAGGGGTTGGTAACAAGGTTAAGACTTGTTTGTTGAGATGAGTTTTTAGAATTAATCTATTCATGATTGGCTCTCACATAAGGCTTCCAGGTTGCCAGACTTGTACAGCTTGAGCAGGAGGAGCAGGTGGTCTCTCAGATATCACAGCCCCCTCCCTCCCTGAACCGATTATAGAGGCAGGAAGTAACCAGATCTGCCATTGCGGATATAAGTACCCAACAACCCAGATACCAGTGTTCCCTCACAATACAATGGACAGAGTGTTTATATGAATGTATTGTGATGTAAACAACTGAATACCTGAGTAGCAAGTTGGATGGTGGATCACATAGGAAGTTTTAGATATCAGCAGGCAGCCATGTTTTTCTTCCACGTTTGGAGCTGCTTAAATTTATGTCTACATTTTTGTCATGTTATTCCCGCACTGGAAGTCCCAAACTCCTCCACTGATAATCCAAGTCTTATCTGATCTCCGATATACAGCCACATTTCTTCTACTGCAAGAGATTTCATTTGATTTCTTCACTTCCTAGTGATCACTCTTTACTAAAAATGCTGACCGTATCCCAAAACTTAAAATGTAAAGGTATATTATTATGTATTGCTTAGTCATCATTTCATACGTTTTAACTACAATCCCTAAATTGTCTATAAATACTTGAATATCTCTCTCTCTCTTTCTCTCTCTCTCTCTCTCTCTCTCTCACACACACACACACACACATACACTATTTTTTAAAGTGTAATATAAGAACCTCTGAGAATCTATGATATCCATTCAGGGGGTCCACAAATACCACCTTTTAATAACTGGATAAACTGGATTTTCCTCATAAACTACTGACCAAAACCTTGCATATCACAACAGAACTGAATGCAGAAGCAGATAAGACAGTACAGGTGCCTTCCTGAAGTCAGATATTAAATATATTTGTAAAAATGTAAAACAATGCAATTCACCTCATTATTTTCATTTTGAAATGTATAACTGTTTTAAAAATGTTCTTCCTCATGTAAACATGCATTAGGATCACTAAGTAACTGAACTGGTAAATGGTTTTAACTGAATTGGTAAATGGTTTTAAAGTCTTAATTTCCACATTTTAAATACCAACATAAGCACAAAAGCTCCTTGGAGTCCTCAGCAATTTTAAGAATTTAAAGTGGTCCTGAGAACAAAATATTTCAGAACTTCTGCCCTAATTCATTGCAACATTTGATTTTGGTTTGAGAACTGAGAACAGGACAGCTCTGCAAACAGCCACCATGTACAGTGAAGTGCAAGTTCATAACCAGTATCAGTTATGGTCTAAAAGTGAAGATTTTGAGCCCCAGAATTTTTGATGTGGAGGAAAGGGGATTCATTGCCTGCTGTGGAAGATTGGTATGTGTATCAGGTGGGAGATATGAGAAGGGGGACATTGTTGAGAAAGGATGAAGTATAGCAGGGAGGGTGAGGTGAGGTATATTCCCTCCTTGCACCCCCAGTTCTTCCACACACCACCCTGAGTCCCTGCTGGAGCATATAAGAAGGGTGGGGTTAGCAGGTAAATGAAGGTGCATATCACGTCTTAGGGCTTTACCAGAGACATCCATTTACTGGATTATCTCTGATGTAGGAAGATAGCGCTCCAGAGGGTAACTGTCCTGAAAATGAAAATAAGAGGGAAAGGCGCCCAGGGGGCTCTGTTGGTTAAGCATCCAACTCTTGGATTCAGATCAGGTCATGATCTCACAGTCTGTGGGTTCGAGCCCCGTACTGGGCTCTGTGCTGACAGTGCAAAACCTGCTTGGGAGTCTCTCCCTCTCCCTTTCACCCTCTGCCCCTCCCAAGCTCTCTCTCCCTTTCTCAAAATAAATAAATAAACTTTAAAAAAAAATAAGAAGGAAAGGATAGCTAAAGATACTTATCTTCCAGGGAGGAGAACACAGCTCTAAGTGAAGCTTGAAAGAAAGCTTTCTGACCAAAGGCCTATTTAAAAAAAAATGTGCCTGAATTATTTCTTTGAAAATATATACACTGCTCTTTTGTAAATGCTTATTTAGCACAGAAGATTTGTGATCTCTGTCACTTGCTTTTTGTGCATAGACAGACTGTATATCTGGACTGCTTCTACTGAGTGTTTTTCATTTTTGTACACTCTTCTTGAACACACTTATCCATTTCAACTAATTAAATTATCTATTGTATCTATAACCTATCCACATTTTTCTTGACAGCAGAAAGCTATCTTCCCCTGAATATGTTTATCCTCCATTAAATCTTTGCCTTGACCTGCACTCTCCTTACATATTCATTTCTTTTCTTTTCACTTTCAAACGATTTCCCAAATTCCAGCGTGATAATGTAGTGATGTATGAATAAAGGACTGAATTCAAGTCACAGGACTAACATCTGCAACTCTCCAGTTATTTGATCTTGAACGTTCTTGCCACTTTTCTGTGACTCAAGTGTTTGATTTGCAAAATTATTGTAATGGTATACAATTTTTTTCATATTTCATAGACAGTCTGAGTGGATAAAAGGATTGTATATATGAGTCTATCATGGTTATATGCAATGTACTAAGCAAGGGGCAACATGTATGGTATCGTTCATCATACCATGTTACCCTGACACCACGTTCTGACCTCTCTACCCTCATTTATTGTTCTCGAGCTTTGGTTGTCTTGTTGTTCTAAGCAAAACCTTCACTCATTTACTCAATAGGCTTTTAGTGGGTTCTTGACTATGATTTAAACATTATTTTGGGAACTGTGGGTGTGAGTTAAGTAAGATAAGACTTTTACGGCTCCCTTACCGTAAAAAGTTACAGATTATTCTATAAGACAAACATACAAGGAGAATGTTCTAGCCAGGAAAGGTTAAGGTCTGCTGTGGTAACAAATAACCCCCAAATCCCAGTGGCCTAACCCAATGTGGTAGTTAGGCTCCAAAGAAGACCAGTAGCAATCCCTCCTTTCCCTGGATATCCATGATGAGCCCTTGTCATCTTTCTCCTCTTTCTCCTCCCCTAGAATATTGGCTGGTCTTGTGTCTTGCTTTGACCAATACCATACACTGGGTCCACATAAAGTCGTCAGGAGGCTTCTGCTTTTGCTCTCTAGAAATGCAACTATTTTGTTGTAAGAAAGTCTACGTAAATCTACTGGGAGAAAGTCCTTGGGGATTATAAAGTGTTTTCAGCTCCCACATTTTGATCCTTTTTGTTATCTAGGGAGAGAAAACTAAAACAGCCTAAAGTTTGTTATGAGTTGGCAAAGAAATTCTGTTCCCTAGAGACACATGGGAACCCTGACTAACAGACATACCGCCTTGTTGCAGCTACCCCATCAGTAACACAAGGCCTCCTTGGTCACTGCAGTGGAGCAAGAGAGCAATGAATTGTGTTTATGTGCTAGAAGAGACACTTACCACTTCTGCTCACCTCCTCTTGGTAATATGGTTCAAATAACTGCAAGGAAACAGAGCTGTATAGTCTTCCACATGTCCAAAGAGGTAAGGGAAAACTCAATATGGGTAAGCACTAGAACTATTTGTGACACAGATCCTCAAAATATAGTGTACAGGAGCACCTGGGTGACTTAGCTGGTTAAGCGTCTGACTCTTGGTTTGGGTTCAGGTCATGATCTTACAGTTGGTGAGTCTGAGCCCAGCCTCAGGCTCTGCACTGACTGAGCAGACCCTTCTTGGGATTCTCTCTCTCCCTCTTTCTCTGAGCTGCCCCGCACCACATCCTTCCTGGTGCTCTCTTTCTATCTCAAAATAAATAAAGTTAAAAAAGATATTGTGTGCAAAGTGTTAGCGTAAATAAAAACATATTCTAGTCTGGGTAAGTCAAGAAAGGCAACTTATATGAGCTACCAGCTGAGCTTCAGGTGAAAAGGGAGACAGGGGTAGGCCAACAGAGAAGGGAGGCAGGATGGAGTCTGGAAAGCACAGAGAGTCATGGTGAGGAGTGGCAGGTGCTGTTGATGGTAAGAAGGGTAAGTAGCTGGAGCATAAATTAGCTAGAGATGAAGCTAAACACAAAGTACAATGCTTTGCCTCATATACAATGCTACTAGGTCCTGCTCTGTAAACTATTGTGACTCCAGTGGAAGAATTGGAAAGAGCAACAATTCAGGCATAATGCATTTTAAGGTAGAAAACATACAGTAGGAAATGGGTTAGAATGAAGAAATATTGGCAGGGGTGCCTGGGTGACCCAGCTGGTTAAGCGTCTGATTTCAGCTCAGGTCATGATTTCATAGTTCGTGAGTTCCAGCCCTGTGTTGGGCTCTGTGTTGACAGCTCGAAGCCTGGAGCCTGCTTCCATTTCTGTGTCTCCCTCTGTCTCTGCCTCTCCCCTGTGTGTTCTCTCTCTCTCTCTCTCTCAAAAATAAATAAATGTTAAAAAAATTAAAAGAAATAAATATTGGCAGAAAAATATGATCTTACAACAGTGTAGGCAGGATGTTAGAGAACTGATATGACGGGCAGACTCAACCAGCAATTCTGAAGTAGGATGGATTATAAGAATGTATAATATATGGAAAAGAAGTGAAAGGAGGGAACCAGGAATAATCATGAGAGTTACTGCTTAAGATACAGCATTGAGGATGTGGAGTCTGTGGGGAGAAGGCAGAAAATGACATTGAGTTTTATTTTGGATGCATTAAGGTGTGGGTGTCCATAGTAAATCCATATGAAAAATGTTGTAGGATTGCATAAATAACCTTGAAACTGGGACAGTCTCAGTGATGGAGCACACGGCGAAACCACTCAGAAAGAAAAGCATGTGAATCCAGAGAGATGAGCTTCATGGTCCCTAAAGAATCCCAAGCCCAGTGATAGAGTAGAGAAGGGAGGCCATAAGGGGCCTTCATGAAATTTTGCTGGGTTCAGAGAGGTTGGGCCGGCATATTGATTGAGGGCACAACATAGCTACTTCTATATGTCCTTAAAGGTATAATATGGAAAGGTACAATCACTACCACTGTTGCTGCCTTCCTTCCAGTTCACTAAACTAGTTTGAGTCCTCATGATTTTAAGATTTAGATTTCATTCCTCAATGGAGATTTTGTGTTGAGAAGAATATATTTCAGGACGGGAAAGTACATTTTAATGAATCTAATAACGCAACTTCATCATTACAAATCAGATGCTGTTGCCGTTGGAAAGAATGGTCATGTCCATCTTTTAAAATATTTTCTCCTTTTTCTTCTGATTACAAAGAAAAGGTGAAACGTTCCATTTTGGCTTCTGGTTCTCTATAGCATCTGATATAGGCATCGTCTGAACCAGGTTCCTGAATCAAGTGGCCAAGCAAGTAATTCAATCCAAAGCAGAAAGCAGCGTTTTCCTTCAATGTTTTCACTGATATCAAGTTGAAGGTTACTGGGTGGCTGAGCACATTACTGGCTACCTAAGCAAGTTCCTTCCTTTTCCCCGCTGTTGGAAGGATGGGGCTTGCCGAACTCTGCTTGAGGCCTGTGGTTATTTTGATGTAGTCGGTCTAATGTCATTAGACAGGAAAACCGGCACTTGAGCCAAATTACACAAGTGTGTGTCCTGGCACTGCCTTTAATGTGCACCTGGGTTTCAAAAAAGGGAAAACAGAAACCCAGATTCCTTTCCTTTTCTTTTGGGATTCGGCCCTAACACCATTTTGTTTAAATTTCATAGGCTTAAGTTTCATCAAAGTAGAATTTGTTTATGTAAAATTACATACCAGATGTTCACTGCCACGGACGTTGCGGGGTATATTATTGCCAATGTGACCCTTGTGGATTCCACAATTATAAACCGAAGGAAGGTTGTTTGTATAAGGTTTCAGCCATCGACAGTGTAGAAATGTGGTAATGTGGGGCCTGCGCTCTCAGAGCCGGATCCACTTTACTTTTTCAAATATGTCTTCTGGAATAGGTATCTTAGAGCCTGTAAAAGTTGGCATTTGGAAAAGCGCAAATTAGGGGCAAGGTTTTATATATATATGTATTTTTAAGTATTTTCTGAGTCTTGCTGCCAGCCCGGCGTATGCGGTTGGAGGTGATATAAAGTAATAGATGAGGTCATGGAGCTTTGAGTTAGCTTCTTCTCCAGCAGCGACTGGCCACCAGAGATCTCAGCCACTTTGCATACAAGGTTGGTTAACACACAGTCTCCCCCAAACCGAGACGCAGATTCAGAAGTGTAAGGGCCAGCTTGACCCCTAGTGTTTCTATCACGGGTCCAGGTGATGCTGTTGCTACCCATCTGAGGACCCCACTATAGGAAACTGCTCTGTGGCAGTTCTTCTTAAGGCTGCCTGCAGCCAGACTTCTTGGTTCAGAATCTCTAGGGAGACCTTTCACCTTTATCGTCGTCGACCAACCCAAACTGACCAGTGACCAATGACCTCTAGGCTGGTATGAAAAATAAACTGGCTCAGCGGCTGCTTTTCAGGAATTTGAACCATCACCCGTGAACAGAGGATGTCAGGAGGGATAGTGAGGTCGAGTCCTGTTGCAGCAGGCTGAATACAGGGACTGGCGCTTCTTAAACTTCATCTTGCATCAGAGTCCTCTGAGCACTTTAGAACCCAGTTTTGAGAACCACCACCATAGACACATGGAAGGAACGAGAGAGCAGAAGCAGCAAAAGACAAACAAAACACATTCATAGCAGTCCAAAGGTACAATTAGAAAGGCATCTCTAACATATGGCTTCCAAATGAACAACATCCAAATTACCTGGGAGCTTTTTAGAAATGCAGATCTGGAGACTCAACCTGGAGCCTCCTGCATCACAAACGCTAAGGATTGAGGCCAGCAGAATGTCTAGCAAATTCCCAGTATGACTCTGATGTCCCCTAAGTTTTGAGAACAAGTGAGCCATAGTGTAGGTGCATCAAGCTACATGTTTTGATTCCAGAAACAAACTCCAGATCTAATATTTGTAAAGCCCAATACCGAGGACATACGAATGATATGTGGGGTGGGGCTCTGGCTTCATATTTTACCCACAAGATTCCAATCTGCAGACTAGTTTGCAAATGACTTCCTTATTCCCAGATAAATAATATCTCAGCCTCCTGAAAATCCTTTTTGCTATGATTTTGAAATCATAATCAGCAATTTTTAAGGCGTCAAAGAATATTGGAGAAATTCAATATGCCTGTAGGGGGAGCAATTGTCCTCACTCTCCAAAAGGGGAGGGAATGAGCGAGAAATTTCCAGCTGAGGGAACGGAAGCTTGGTGAGGCTATCATTCTAGTAAATATAGAACCAAAATGTCAGTAAAAGTTTGGTAGCCCTGGAAATCATTCAAAGAGTAAACGAGGCAGCTTGTTAAATAACACAGTTTCCTTCACCAAAAGAAGACAAGCAAGTCTGGATGACCATCTACACAGATGTTGTCAGAGGAATCCCTGAAGTGAGCAGGAGTTAGAACAAGGTGGTACCTTAGGTCTTGTGGAATAAGATTCTCTAATATTTTGTGGATCATCATTTCATTATTTCAGAAAATCAGAAAGATAAACTAGGATTAAAATCATCTAGCAGAAGCACTTAGCCTTGAAAAATTATTTGCAAATCTATTTGTATTTTATCTGAATTCTGCTATTTTATATAAACCTCTTTACACATTTCTAATCAAGATTTGGAAAATATCCATAATTAGTCTTGTCAATATGCTTTCTTAATATTTAATACCAAAATATAGAGGCAATTCAGGGAAAGCAATAGTAAATTGATATTAAAAATTCCATCTCCATTCCAAGCTCTTCCTTGAAATCCGGACGCCTCTATTTAACCATCTACTTCTTTCCTATGCTTGAGCTGAAAGGAATGTCCTAAGTCAAACTTGGAACCTCATTCTCTGTGGTAGGTTGTCGATCAATGAGTTGTCTCCCTTTCCCCACCCCCAGTCCCATCTTTGTCCAAACTTCCCTGGGAGCAGTAAATGTCCCTGCCCTAGGACATTGGTTGGGCTTGGACATGCATATTGGTTGGCCAAGAGGATGTGGGGGAAGAATTGCAGAATTGCAGTCCCAATTCAGAGCCAGAGCCAAGGAGGCATTGAGTGTGTTGGCTTGCTTCTGTTAGACCTTCTGTCCTCCATCTAAGAATGTGTCCCATCTATTACATTCCTGCCATTTCCACCCAAGCCTAGGATAAAACCTGTGGAACTGTCCCAGCTTACTCTAGACGTGCAAGCTTGAGAACAGACTTATTTTTCCATGCCATTACAGCTTTGTGGTCTGGTTGTTTGGTGGCTTAATACGGCTACCATATTGGTTTCTCTGACAACTTTTTCTTTTCATTTTTCTTTAATTCCTATTATCAAAATCTTTACATGTAAATGAATATTCAAAAGGTGAAGAACCATCATTTATCCATCACCACACCTAACAGTGGTAAAAATATGTGCTATGTTTGTTTTTTGTTTACTTTGAAAGGAAATCTCAGGTATCACATCATTTTCAAACACCCCAACCCAGAACTTCAGTACCATGTCTCAACAAACAATATTTTATTCTATAACTTTTTTGCTACTAGCATATCTAACAAAATAATGAATCATTCTAATGTACTTTCTGCTCCATTCTCTAGTGGAACCAGTGGAATCTCATTAGTTATGTTTAGATAACTTTTATGTAGAATATTATCCCCTTCCTTATTGTTATTATTTTTTTTTAAGTTTATTTATTTATTTTGAGAGACAGAGATAGTGAGTAGGGAGGAGTGGAGAGAGAGAAGGAGAGAGAGAATCTCAAGCAGGCTCTGAGCTCTCAGTACACAGCCCAATACAGGGCTCTATCACACCAACACATGAGACCATGATATGAGCCGAAATCAAGGATCCAATGCTTAAACAACTGAGCCACCAGGCACCCCAAATACCTATATATTTTTAAGTTTATTTATTTATTTTGAAGGAGGGAGGGGTATAGAGACAGAGACAGAGAGAATCCCAAGCAAGCTTCACACGCTCATCACAGAGCCCAATGTAGAGCTCGAACCCACCAACCGCAAGATCATGACCTGACCCCAAATCAGGAGTCAGCTGTTTAATGAACTGAGCCACCCAAACACCCCCTTCCTTTCTTATTATTAATTTGTTTTCATTGGCTTGATATTGGCTTGAAGAGCTCATATGTAGACATATGTTACATTCTAGATTTGGCTACCTGCTACTTCAAGAAAGCCTTTAACTTGTTCTTGCAGCCCAGAAATATCAGTGAGTTAGAAATTAGATCTAAGGCTTTATTAGAATGAAATTCAAAAATATGCTCTGATAGGGGAAGAAGAATGCCCTATAGTTGGTGTCATGGACTGCATACTATATCACATCAGTAGCCATATGATGCCTGTTTATCTCATGCTTAGTGTGGGAAATTATATCATTTCCTTATATACAATTAAATATTTTTAATAAAAAAATCAGTGTACATATTTCCTTCCCTTTCTTACACAGAAGGTGGGGAAATATATACATTTTCTATTTCTTGCCTTTTTTAAACTTTAGAATATATTCTGCAAGTCAGTATATGCATTCCATATCAGTATATCCAAATCTCTTTATTCCTTTCTTTAGCTACATAATATTCCCATGGGTAAATATCCCACAGTTTATTCAACCAGCTCCATGGATTCACATATGAGTTGGTAATCTTTTGTTAATAAAAACAATGCCACATTTAATAAAACTGTACATTTGTTCCATTTTATTTTTGTAGATGTATTTTTGGGATTGAATCCTAGAAGCAGGATTGCTGAGTCACAGAGTAAGTGTATATTTCACATTGTCAAACACTGCCAAATTCTCCACAGGGTGGGGGGGACCATTTTGCATTTTCTCTGGTAATGTAGGAGAAATAAGCATTCCCCTCAGCCTTGCCATTTGAGTAAGTTTTCAGACTCCTTCATGTCTGTAGAGTTATGTTTCTTTTCTTATAAATGTAGTTGAGCATGAATTCAGAGGTCAAGTGTCATTGGCATCATTTTTCCTTTGACTCATCTTCTCATATCGCTTATTATTTTCCCAGGGAGTTGTTTACTTTTATCTTATCAATTTTAGCAGATTTTCCATTTATTAGGGGTATTAACCCTTTTTAAATCCAAGTTGCTTTTTGATTTTGCTTTTGCCTTTTGGGGAAGGAGCTCATAAAATGTGTTAATGTGCTTAAGTGAGATGGGGTTGCACTGTTCTTTGTTATTAGATCTTTGTCAGATTTTGCAACATGCTTAGTCTTTGTTGTCAATAATCCATTTAAATCATAAACATTCTTTTCAATATTCTGGAATATTTTAAGCAATATTACATCATCTGTTCTTTACAGGTTTGGTAAACTCTCTGTATGAAATCATCTCAGTTTATCATAAAGGTTTTGCTTTTATGGTTTTTTTTTCTCCTTCTGTGAGTATTGATCAACTTAGATGTCCTAGGGATGTTTTGTTAAATTACAATTTCCAAGAAACTTATCCCTTTCATCCAGGTTTTCAAATTCATTTGAGTAGAAGTGTACAAAACAGCTTCTTTTATATATATGTATTTGAAATTTCATTTGTTTATTTTTATTGCTATTTTGTTTTGTTTTTTGAAATTTCATTTGTTAAAAAATATTATTTACTCCTTTAAAAAAATTTTTAATGTTTTTGCTTATTTTTGAGAGAGACAGTGTGAGCAGGGGAGGGTCAGAGAGAGAGGGAGATACAGACTCTGAAACAAGCTTCAAGCTCTGAGCTAGCTCTCAGCACAGAACCCGACGCGGGGCTTGAACCCACGAACTGTGAGGTCAAGACCTGAGCCGAAGTCGAATGCTTAACTGACTGAACCACCCAGGCACCCCTTATTTCCCCCTTCATAATATTTCTTTAATTCTGTGTATTTGTGTTTTCTCTCTTGCATGGTTTAAGTAGCTAGCAATTCGCCTGATTCATTGATCTTTTAAAGAACAGCCTTTGGTCTCATTCAATGATTTCCCCATGTTTTCAATCATTTCTCAGTAATTACTTCATTATCTCTTATTTCCTTGTGGTTTCCTTTGCTTTATTTTGTCTAATTCCTAGATTTTTGAGTAAGAAGCTTATTCAATTTATTCTCATTTTTATTATGCTAAACAGTCAGTGTTTTCACTGACTCAAGCCTCTCTTACTTGAGGTCCATGGACTTCAATGTGAAATGTTTTTATTATTCTCTAGTGATCCCCCATTTTTATTTATATTTCCCCCTTGGTCTAAGAGTTCTTTAATAGTAAGTCTAATTGTCTTTAATTTTAATTTTCTGTGCAGTTTCAAGGTACATAGAAGTGTCTGCGTGCATGTGTGGGAGACGTGTGTTGGTTACTTTTACTGATTTCTGTTTTTATGGCATTGTGGTCAGAGTATGCTATTTTTATTATCTTTATTTCATTTTATTATTTTTATTCCTCAAACATTATTGACACTGTCATATTGGTCTATTGGATAGTTTAATTAATGAATGCTCCATGGACACTTGAAAAGAAGGTATGTTCCACAATACAGGATTCAGAGTTTACATATATGAATGCATATCTGATTTATTATTGATTATGAAGCTTAGTTCATGTTATTGTTGAGTACTTGAAATGTGGTGTGTCCACATGGAGATCTGATGAAAGTATAAAATACCAACCAGATTTTAAAGACTTAATATGAACAAATAAAATATGTTACTATTATGTTACTCTTTAAATTGATGACATATTGAAATGAAAATACTCTGGATATATTGTGCTAAGTGAGACCTATTTTGAAGTTAGTTTCTCTTGTACTTTTTAATTTTTTTATCTGGTATTTTGGAATGTTTAAATTTATATGTGAGGCTCATATGTGCAGCTTTCATTATATTTCTCTGTTCTGCATCTTCCTTAAGTTGTTAGTTCATTCAGTTCTGTTTTTTATGATTAAGGTGTTTTTCCTCTGTGTACCTCCTATAGTTTCTGTTTTATAAGAATTACTAATTTTGCTATGTTATTGGACAGATGTGTATTAATATTTACTGCATCTTTATTTTTATGACTTTTAAGTGTTATGTCTTCTAAAGCCTTATTTAATGAGTTTGGCTTATAGGTAACTTGTCTCACACAAAAATCAGACATTGAAAACATACTTTAATTGTGAAGTTTGTCAAATTACAGCATTGCCTATTCAGGTTGCACTTATTTGAATACTTTGTGTTTTTTTCCCCCAAATTGGTTACATAAAAACAAAATCATTTGCAGATATCTGTATATTAAAAATAATAGGCACAGATCTATTTTTATATGCACTAAAATTTATTTGCTGAATGAAAAAAGCTCATATCTCTGTTTTAGTGTTTTACAAACCAAGGAAAATCAGCTACTGGGTTACACTTTTTCATCTTCAAATAGTACTTTGACAGACTGTCTATACTCAGCCTGAGATACTGTCTATTGTACATCATAGAGCCCCAAATACATAAATTGTAAAGTATAGAGGGTCTTCATGATATGGGGCTGTTCTCATTCAGGAGAGCTGGGAGATCAAAATTAACTTCTATTTATCATAGCAGCCAATGGTGGAGGTTAAAATTTTTTATTAATTGAAGGGTCCTTGTAAGTTGGAAGAATAAAACACCAACAACAAATACAGTCCATGGTATATAGTAAACATTTATTGAGTCTGGTTTCCTTTGTCTAGTTGGTCTAGGAAGTTGGGTATTCACAATATTAATAAAAATAGCATTTTGGTTGCTTCTGTAACAGAATGTAGTATGTGGCCATGATGTCAATAAGCTTCATTGGCATCGTCAATAGAATTAGTAGATATTGTTTAACTTTTATTTTAAAAAAAAAGCTGGGATTTTGAAAAAAATGTCTATTCATAGAAGAGAGCACTAGTGAGGGAGGGGGGAGGGGCAGAGAAAGAAAGAGAGAGAATCCCAAGCACACTTCACACTCTGCATGGAGCCAGATGTAGGGCTTGATCTCACGACAGTGAGATAATGGCCTGAGCCAAAATCAAGAGTTGGATGTTTAACTGGCTGAGCCACCCAGGAGCCTGGAAGTTGAGACTTTAGGTGAAAATATAAATGGTTGATCAGCACTTGCGGAAATAGTACTGAAGGCAAGTAACCCTAAAGGCTATAGGAGGAAAAAAAAAGCATAATGACAAGGAGGAAGAAAGTAGAAAAGATAAAGGTTTTAGAATTTAGTGATGCACAAAAGATACAGAATTATGTTTGATTTACCTGAATGAATGATGCCCAGCACATTTTTGGGAATCAGTACAGGTTTATTAACCGAAATACAATTAATGCAATCATTCTCACATAATGGGACAAAAAAAAAAAAATGGTGAAAAAATGGATACCAAGTTTCCCCAAGGTGGAGTAGCCTCTTTCCCCTCAGTCCTTCCTCTAATAACTACAACACTGGATATAATACAGCAAACCAGCAAAGGAAGCCTCTGAAAGGCAGAAAGAAGGTGGACTGTTTAGAGACCTTCAGATTTGAAGAACAATGGGCAGCAAGTTCCCTGAGTTTCTTTATTCCCTCCACATATCCTGGACAGGAAACCACGGGAGCTGTGTTAACCAGAACCACCAACAGGCATGGACTAAATCGATGGTCCAGGAAGAGCCTGTTCCCTCTAGACAAGGGGATGGTCTAACAACATAGAGCCTGTTTGGCAGTACTTACCTCCACAAAATACCAGCAGAAAATCGGGACTCCTGCTTCCCAAGAAGGTAATGCTCTGTTCCCCAGCCTCAGTAGTGTTTGCAAGGTCTAGCTGTGAGTTGAGCCTCCACAGGCACCCAGCTACAAGGAGATGACAAGGTGGCGTGATGAGGGACTTATTCTAAATAGAACCAGGAATAGTCTGACTCTACTATCCATGTGATTCCACTCAACTAAACTCATTTCCTGTTACTTTTATTTAAATCGTAAGGACTCTAGAGAGAAGAATTTGCGAAGAAGGGAGGGAGGGGAAAAAGACATGGACAACTATGGAAATCTGGAAGGAATGGAGGGCACTGTGTTCTTGAAGGTATCCTGGAAGTGAAATTGAGATCATCTGGTCAACAACAAAAGAGCCCTAAAGACTGCTGGGAAAGACAAGAGTTGAAGAATGCATAGTTTTATATCGGGAATCCAGAAGAGAGGATTTTCAGGCAAGAGGCAGACCTTGAAGATGGTGTAACTGATGATTTAAAGGTGTTGAGATCATCAGTCATTCACACTTGCTAGGGCCTCCTAAAGGTTATCCAGGACCCTCCTCATCTGCAGCCAGCACTGACTGACCCTAAACCCAGCCCACATCTGAACAAAACTCACACCAATTCACTGACTCTTTATTTCCAGAAAACATCTGTTTTTCTTTCAATTTTGGACTCTTCTAGAAAGTAGGTAAAGAGTTACTATTCAAGGCAAGATTCACAAAGAATATACAGATGGGTCTCCAGGAGGTCCATAATAAATTCTGAGATGAGTATGAGAGCCAAGGCATTAGAAAACCATGGTGCTGGCTGCAGGGGGCCGGGGAGGGATGGTCAATGCTGAAGACTGAACGGGTACACTGACTTCTGTTCACAATTTGCTGAATGTGTTTGATTTGTCGTTGATATAAGGGTGAAGGAGTGTAATCAAGTTTGTGCTGCTTTATTATACACTCAGATGGAGGAGATTCCTTTTGCTAGTGGTTGAAATCCACATGGAAGTACACCATCAACAGATCTCCTTGTCTCTATCTGCTCTTCTCTCTTGCCTATGGCCTTAAGTGCCACCTAGACTTTCTTTATTTTCCTCCCTTCCTTCTGCCCTTCCTTCCTTCCTTCCTCTTTCTCTCTCTCTCTCTTTCTTTCTTAAATGTACAAATCTACTGACGGGAATTGGAAGGGGCACTTTTACTATTATGAGAAATTACAGCCAGCCTGCATCTGCATTCTGAAATCACAAAGGGAAGTAAAATAGCTATGCCTGCATAATCCAGATGTTGATGAATACAGAGACCCAGAGTGCTCTTCCATCCTTCAAAAAAAAAAAAAAAAGAATTCCGATGCCCAACCTACAATCAAAAATAAGACCATCTAGTAGTAATGAGTTCAGCAACAAAACTTAATTACTACAGCACTCAGAAGGCCAAGTTCAATTACAATATATGCTCTTAGTTAAAATATATAATATATCTCAAAAATCAACTTTATATTTTCCCAGGATCAGAATTCTCTTTTAAAAAATAAAATAAAAGCTCTAGATGGTAACACATATGTTTGTTTTTCTTGCCTAATAATTCCCAGTTTAGAAAAGAAGTTAATATCCTTTAAGTAAAGGACTAATATCTTTCTATGGTGGTGCCTTTCTTTCTCTTTCTTTCTTTCTTTCTTTTTTTTTTTCTTTGACCCATCTGGTTTGTCAGAAAAGTCCCCTACCTCTGATATTTATACAATATCATGCAAATGTCAAAATCTGAATGTCATCTTCAAAGACCCTTTTATGTCAGGCAACCCCTTTATAGGGAAAAAATAAACAATTTTATGTATGCATGCTTGATGCCAGTCCAATTAATAAAAGCCTTTTTTGCTATGCTTGGCTACAAGCAAGTTTCTCTTTTGAAAATGAACAGAGGGAGAATGAGATAAAAGGTCTGTATTGTTTCCTTGCAAATTTTACAGTTTCATTTTTAATTTGTGTTTGGATGTGAGGATCTTGGTGCAGATGGTGTGATAGTCCACAGTATGTTCTGAGAACCTGAAATGATAACAAAGATATGCAAATGGAGAGGGTGCTTTGGATGAAAGCCAAGATATCCAATTTCACAATAGCTGAAAACAAATTGATGTGCCCAGCAAACTACTCTGAGTAGCACTAGGAAATGTAACAGTGCCAAAACAAATTATATTAATGACCTTAGCAGTTTGTTGAATTCTATTGGCCAGCTTAATGTTGGTTACATTTGTCTGCATTGGCACTTCATTTACTGCACAAAACAACTTTTCTAAAAAAAAAAAAAAACAAACCAAAACAAAACCAAAAAAAAAAAACCCAAAACAAAACACTTAATGAAAAATCAGTCTTCATATTATATGATTATTTTTGCACCTAAGGAATGTTTGGCGATATTTAATATATCAAAAAGTGAAAAAATGCAAATACTACAAATGTAAGGACAAATGTCAGAAATTTATCATTTTAGGAAAAGGGCATGTTTTACTCTCATCAAAAACAGCAGTCCATAAAACAGGGTTTAATAAGTAGTAAAGCTCACGTGACTTCGGTAAGACGGTTAGTTAAAAGACTAAAACTAAATGGTTTTCAACAATTTTATTGATTTTTAATCCATATTTTCAATAGATAATTTAAAAATTATATGGTTCAAACCAGAAAATGGATTATGGCTGAAGAAGGGAACAAAGAAAGGAAGTAAATAAAGAAGGGAGGGTAGAAAATATGTAAAAATGGAAAGTCATGATTATAAAATGTAACTTAATATATTATATCCAATTCTAAGTATGTATATAATATTAGGCATTATTTTGTACTTGAATTGAAAAAAAAAAGATCAGAAAGCACTATTTAAAATTTATTTTTTCCTATTATTTCTAGAATTGGCAACCTGTTTCATAATTGTTGAAATCTAATATTCTGCAATAAAAATGTTAAAATGAGAATGACATTTTAATCATAAATCCTACTAAATACAAGTCCAGGCTAATGAAGGTTCTGAGTAAAATTAATATTTACTAATCCAGGTATATTTTTAAGGTAAATATTTTACAAACTGAAGCCAAATTTCAATGCGTTTCCCTTTGTTTCTTCCTTTCTTCCTTCCTTCTTTCCTTCCTTCCTTTCTTCCTTTTTTTTTTTTAGATAATCAGTCTCACCTTCCATTAAAAATGAAAATCCAACAAATAAATACAAACGTTATCTGTAGAGAATGGAATTCAGCTTTCAAAATCAAGAAAATGTTTCTATAAGTAAGCTGCATCTGTGTTGGCTTTTCCATTGTTTGTGCTTTTGCAAAATAATTTCTATCGATGCAACTTATAACTTCACACTCACAGAACCCGGAGTTTCTGAAAAATTCATTGCACACTTGTTGCTTGGAAATTGATTTGCCACATGCAAGAGCTGTGCAAATAGGTGAGTACAAACCAAGATTATGAAAACATTATGATTTGGGACTCAGTGTGAGAATGAAAAATGTCAGGTAACCTTACTGATGCAGGACTTTACATTGCTCAACACATCGTAATATTTTTTAGTTAAAAAGTATTTTAAGAGGATCTTATCCTCTTGTAAGAAAGCAGCATATATTCACAATAGAACAAATAATAATTGAAGAGGACAGAGACACAATCAAATGTACCTTCTCTAACAGAACTGATTACTTATTCAAATGAAATATTTATGCAAGGATTAGAAACCCTTTCTTAAATTTAGGAGATTACTATTTTTGTTCCAGAATTTCTGTTTATACTCCTGTTTTTTTTAATGTGAGTTTTTTTCAGATTCTTTCAGATTTAAACATTTTTAAAAAAGAAAACACAGGCAATGGAGATCCCTTTTCCTTTTTTTAAATTTTTTAAAATGTTTTTTATTTACTTTTGAGAGACAGAGAGTGCGAACAGAGGAGGGACAGAGAGAGAGGGAGACAGAGAATCCAAAGACAGGCTTCCAGGCTCTGAGCTAGCTGTCAGCACAGAGCCCGATGCAGGGCTTGAACCCACAAACCATGAGAGCTCATGTCTTGAGCTAAAGTCAGACACTTAACTGAGTGAGCCACCCAGGCTCCCCTGGAGATCCCCTCTTTTTAAAAAACAGCAAATGTTACTAGCGCTGTCCTCTGTTCACAAACTCTGTGCCTTTTGATACTAGTTCAAGGTCAGCTGGGCCTTTGCAAAATAATGCAAAATTTGAAAATTCCAAGTTTGGTTATGCAAAGAGCAACAGGTAAACTCACAATTGTTATCCTGATATATGGATATGAATAGTATCTCTGCAAGATATCTCGCAGCTAGGATCTGGTGGATTGAATATGTAAAAAGACAGTAGTGTATTTAAGAAAAATAAAACCTTTTCTCATCACAAGAGCAGTTCTGTAGAGAAGTGCTCTTGATGTACGTTAGGCAAATATGAAAAAAAAAACCTCTATCTGCGACAAATAACAGCTCTTATTAGCTCTTTAATCTAAGAAACATCAAAACATAGGGTTTCGATAAGCCCCCAAGTGACCCCCGGTTTAGGGAGAAAAAAAATGCACTAAAAGGAAGATCTTGGAGCTGTCCATCAATTTCCAAGACACACAGAAATCCTGAGCAGTGAGGCAGTGTACTCTCCATCTTCATGCATAATACATACCAAATAGGTGAAGTAGTATGTAAAGTGAATTTTAATTGGTTATAATTGTCATTTCATTTAGTAAAGTATTGTCTGGAGACCAGGATATCAATTAGCACTCTATGGACTCTGTTACTTATGAAAATATGCATATAGAGAGACAATGTGCTCAAGCAGTAGATATTCTTTAATTAAGAATATAGACAGTAAATTAAAGACCTTTAAAGTATCAATTAATTGCTATATTGGTAGGCTTTGAGTTTCAACTTGGTAAAGTCTAAATCGCTGTATCTGATTTAAATGAACCAAGCAAACATGTTTTGTCCATGATTTCTTTTTTCTCTGGGCTTTCACTTGTTATGCAGAAAGACAAATTTTAACATTAAAAAAAAAAACAACCCAGAGGTGTCTGATAATGGTGAAAATATTCTTCTTTAATTTTAAGCCTTGATATGTATGCATTGCATGAAAACATAAGAAAACAATATTAAGTCAAGCGTCTCCCATGAAGATCTCTTTCATATGTCCTTCATTTCCGCAGAATTAATGGATGTTCAGGCATCAATAAGGTAGAAAAGAAAATGATTGATGTATTTCGTTTTATTATTAAATTGTTGGTAACCAAGGCAGCTTTTCTTTTTTCCATGGGGATGAAGAGGGACCTGTCCCTTTTTAGCCACGTGCTCTGAACGACTTTTATACCCAATATCAGTGAGAAGAGACGATGAATGTCACCTCTCTTCTCTTCCTCCTCCTGCCTATGCTACTCCCTCCTTTGATTGACAGCTACTAATAACCTTCCTGCCCTAAGTGCCATGGAGACACTTTATTAGGACAAACAGCCAAGGAAATCTAGGAATGGAGCCAAGTCTGCAGTGAGTTATTATCGGGCTTGTATTTATCTCAGCTTTGTAATTTTTTTCAGTGATATGCAAATCCTGAAATAGATCTTCTGCTGTTGAAGGACAGGTCCCTCTGTTAATTGATCCACTGAGATTCACTCTACTCTCTTTTAGCTCTCAGCCAGGGAAACGTGCTACATGAAAGCGGCTCAGAGCCGTAAACAGGTCACAGAAATTCTCCACGCGCTCCTTCCGCAAGAACTTCCCCACCGAAAATGAATTTTTGTTTCATAGAGACACCTCCCTTCTCAGTATCAGTTGCCCAACAGATCAAACTGATTTGTTTGTTTATTAGTTTTGTAGGAAATACTCTTTCAAATTATAAGCAAACGTGATTTCAGATGGGATTCACATTTGCTGCTGAAATACACAGGGCTCACATACATTATAAATACATGAACACCAATTCAGAGAGAGAGAATCAACATTTATTTTTTTAGGGGGAAGGAGGAAGGAAATGTGGAAAGGATCGCACGAAGTAGAGAAATCAGAGCTGCTTCTTTGTGAAGTAGGAATGCAGGTGTGCAATCCCATGCCTTTCGATACTGAGAATATTTGGCATTTGTTATTTTTTTTTCTTCACAACCTCTCTGTGTGTGTATACATCTGCATGCAGGTCTCAAGAAGTTTACCTGCAGGACATCAATAATGGTGATAACAATAATAGCAATGTGGCTATATGACATCTACATTGCCTTGATAGCTTCGTTGGCACATTCAGTGTGTCTATGGCATGTGGAACCAGTGTTGGAACAAAGACAAATACAAATTATGAACTAAACAGCTAAATATTGATTGGTATTCTGCACAGAGTCTGTGGCATTAAAGAAACTGTGGACAGGGAATCCACATGACTTGATTTTGAGTCAACTCTCCACCATATTCTTTTCAGCGTGCATGGAATTGCTCTGGAAGGTATAATTTGGGGATAAGATATAAGAGCAATAAAAATTAACCCATGCCATTATAACATAGTAATTTTTCCTAAAGTGTGATCGGATAAGTTTGGGAAGTAGGCTACACCGTTGGAGATTCATAGTGCACGTTAGCGTATTAAGTGCTTTGAGAAGTCTATCAACAACTATACTGTTCAACCAAGGATATCCAAATCCAATTTGTGCATGGAACACTAATATCAAGTACTATCTATTAACATTTCCTTAGATCAATAGAAGGCATATCCTATAAATTCGGCACTTTTAACACTTAGCCATTTTCATTAACATATGAAGCTAGAAATATGTTCCTGATATGCAATTGCTCATTTAAGAGCTGTCTTCCAGTGAGGCCACCGACACACTCAAAACCATATCTGGTGAGGTTTGACTTCTGTTGGTTCAGAGTATATCTTCAACCTCCATCTCTCACTCTGTACGAATGAGCTCCTCTCCCCTGGTCTCTCAAGTCACTACCCACCGCCTGCCCCCAGAGCAGACTTTGGCACAGATGTAGGCGGTGATTTTGATTTTGTCCCCCGGGGATATTTGAGGATATCGGAAGATATTTTTACTTGTCACCACTTGGGAGGGAAGCGTTACTGACAACTAGTGTATAGAGACCAAGGATGCTGTTAAACATCCTAAAATGCCCAGGAGGACCATCCACAACTAAGAATTATCCAACCCAAATGTCAACAGTGCCAAGGCTGAGAAACCCTGCCCTGAATTCCATCTAGATCCCCCCTTCACAATGAGCGCTTTGCAACATGGGTCTTTGAGACCGCCTCTCCAGCTCCTTCAAAGCCCTTTCTCCTTGCTCCAACCTCAGGCCCAGCTTGGACTCCCAGCTTCCTCCTGTCTGCAACATCAGATTCCAACATGCCTAGAACATGTTCTCTCCTGCAGAAAGAATGTATGCTTCTCTGTAGAGTAAGAAAATATAGAGTTTTCTATTTCCAATTATCATTTGTATTTTAATATTGTCTAGATGCATCTGTTTTCCACTGATATTTCTCTTGGGTTTATAGGAGCTCCCAGTGAATCTCAAATGAGCTGATAGAAAGCCCAGTATCTCTGTAATCCAGGAATCACTGAACATGTCAAAGGAATACTGGTCATGGTTTACGCTTCCATTCAAAAAGTCACTGGGCAGTCCAGGGAAATCACCAAACCTTAAATTTGCTATTCATCCCTTTCTTCCTTCATTCTGTAAGTAATTGTTGTTTGCGATAAGACCTATTTTGCTGTAACATGATTGTCATATGCCTGAGAAATTTCTTGTTATCCGATAGCTATTTCAACAGAATTAATTTTTATTTTTTGTAAATAATACTTGAGAAGAGCTAATACAAGTGTTTCTATAGCTATAAGTCTATTTCTATTTTTTTTTTTTAATTTTTAACATTTATTTATTTTAGAGACAGGGAGAGAGAGAACATGAACTGAGGAGGGGCAGAGAGAGAGGGAGACACAGAAACCGAAGCAGGCTCCAGGCTCTGAGCTGTCAGCACAGAACCTGATGTGGGGCTCAAACCCATGGACCACAAGATCATGACCTGAGCTGAAGTCAGACGCTTAATTGACTGAGCCACCCAGGTGCCCCATAAGTCTATTTCTTTAATGCACAAATATCATTGAGAAAACCTAACATGTAACATGTAGTTTTTAAATTAATAGCATTTTTAGATTAATTGATATTAACTTTTCCTGAAGCTATTATGCCTATCAGTAACAAGTATCTGTTCACATATTCTCATCTCTTTATCATCCTCTGGAATGATAATAAGAGGAATTAAAACCACTTTAAGTCAGGCAGCAGCAAGAATTTAGGGAACTATTCCCAGACTTCTTCTGTCTCCCAATGGGAATTAAGCAATGTAGCTCACACAATTCAAACTTATATTATCATTTATTGACCAAATAGTACATAGTTTGCTTAAAGAAAATATGAACCAAAGGGAAATTACCCTTATTATGATGATTCTAAAAATACAAAGAAATATAACATGGCCCAAGACCTTTATAATTTCAGTCTAGCCAGTAAACGTGCATTTTCAACATTTAGTAAGCAATATAACAAATTCCATATAAAAGTGTTATATTCTTCTAGTAGCCTCAAAAAGGGAAAATAGGACTTCAGATAGCCTGTCAGATAGACAGAATGTGAAGTTTCAGAACTCAAAATAAAACATCCCAGACTTAATTTTTATTCAGATAAATTTAACAATTACTCATTGCAATTTGAGTGTATCCCAGGAGCTACAATATACTTAAAGGAGTCTACCCAAGAACAGTACCACTATATTCATTGTTTTAAAATAGTTTACCCTCCAGACTGAGAGGGATTGAATCCCTGCACTAGCATTACCAAGCTCTATTAGTGGGAAATTGCTTAACTGACGCATCATTAGGGGAAAAACAATTAAAAAATAAATATAAATTCATGATCTGGCTCACAAGGTTATTGTAAGCATAAAGAATAAATACAAAGTTCTGGAGAGGATGAGCAGAGAATTCAATGTACACAACCAAAGATACAAACTGTTACTAGACTTAATATATGACAACTAGAGGTAAATGAAAAAGTACTCATTTTTAATCTAGAAGCCTCCAGAATCACCAGAGAATCAACTCAACTGCATTGCCAGTTCACAGTAACTAATGTGAGGAAAACCTTCCTGTAACTCCTCATCCGAGGCGGAAAGCATTGCTGGCTATATTTGGACCCGTTATTCATTACTGAGTTCTGATATTTGCAAATGAGGACACAGTGTTAATGAATGTTTTGTAATCCCCATTTACTTACTTTTCAACACACCAGAGAGATGAAGTATAAGGTAAAGAAACAGACTGGAGGATATCACCTCATTTTCTTACAGAAGTACCCGTGTCGTTCACTAACTGGGTATTTCTCTGTCCAGGTTTCTCAAGCTGTTCCACAAAGTAAAAGCAAAGGCAGAAGTAAGAAAAAAATTAAGCTATAATCCAAGAGGTAGACTTGAAGCAACTTGAAGTTCCCCTTTAGTAAGTAGCAAATGGCCTAAGACTGGTTTTAGAAAGGATGCTATATTTAGTAGTAGAACGAGAATAAGGTAAGAATGCCTTACTAAGGGATGAGTATGCAAAGCATTATTAAATGATTCAAACTTGTGTCTGTTGATGGATGAATGGATAAAGAAAATGCGGTGTATAGAAAATGGAATCTTATTCAGCCATTAAGGAAAAGGAAGGAAATCTTGCCATTTGCAACAACATAGAAGAAACTGCAGGAAATTATACTAAGTGAAATAAGCCAGACACAGAGAGATGGCTATGTGATGTCATCTGTGTGTGGAATCCGAAAGAATCAAACTCACGGAGGCAGAAAGTAGAATTGTGGCTGCTAGAGGCTGGAGGATGCAGGAAATGGGGAGATATTGGTCAAAGGGTATGAACATTCAGTTGTAAGAGGAATAGGTTCAGGGGATCTAATATGCAGCATGGTGACTAAGGTCAATGATATGATATATTTGAAATTTGCTAAGAGAGTAGACCATAAATATTCTCGCCACACACACACAAAAGGCAACCTTGAGGCAAAGCATGTGTTAGTTTGATGCTGGGTAATTATACAATTTTGGCACCTATAAACCATGGGGTATTCTTAAAGAAAGAAAAATGCATTGTTGAGAATGTTTGCAATTTAATTCATGAAAACAGTAATAAGTACACAAGACATCACCTTACCTGCATGTCATACTGAAAAATAGAAGTACATGCATGTTATTACAAGGATACACATATAGTAATTAAGTTTTCACTACTCTGTTCATGTTAACATGGGTCATATATATATGTATATATATATATATGTGTGTGTGTGTGTGTGTATATATATATATATATATATATATATATAAAGATGGATGAAACAGTTTCTTTTAAAGATAGCTTCTGGAACTCGAAATAAAGAGTAAAAAAATCCCCAAATATCACTTCACTTGGATATTATTTTAATAAGACTTGTTACTCAAGGTAGAACTACTACAAGGTTTGAAGAGTACAAAGTGAAAAGACCATGGACTATAGTCTAACAAAAGGCAGTCTTTCTGCTCTCAGGCTGTCATATGCAACTACGATTTTTACCTTCAGACTCCTGCTTATTTTGCTAAGAACTGCTTCATAACTTTTATATAATATATACAGATATGTATAAACTATGTGTACACATGTACACAGTATGTATATAAATGCAAACGTATATACTAAATGTGTGTGTATAGATGCATGTGGATATGTATACCAATACCACATTTTGGGGAAGGATGTGTATTTCTGGACATATTTTTTCCTGAGAATAAACATTCCAGACATAGGTCCAGAACAAACTGTTAAGACACCATTCACTAGGTAAAATATAAATGTATCACAATATTATTTTATTGCTACCTTGGCACCACACCCTGGACTTCTGCAAACAGTGTCCCTGCCCATTCTTCCTGTGCATGAAGCACAGTCAAATCCAGCCAGGTCTGCAAGGCTCCACTCACCACTCATACCCACAGACACGTGACCATAAGCAAGTTATCAGAATATGTCAATTACAGTTGCCAACATGGCACTTTCTAAGAAACAGTATTATTCATGATAACTAATAATAGCACGATAAAAGTTATATCAAACATGGGAGTGGGATTATGGACTGCGGGCAAAAATTTGAATCACTGCTCAAAATAGCAGACATGAATGACTGTGGGAAAACAGGAGTTGTCTTGTAAGTGATCTCACCCAAGCCCACACCCTCACCTGTACCATCCTGTGAATTAACAATGGTCTGCATGTCTGAGGGCTTGGATGTCAAGGTTTTAAAACAACTGTTTGAGAAGAACACATCAAACTTTCTTGCCTTGTGTTTTTCTCTCTTTGTTCAATGTGTACTTTGAAAACAGATTTTCCTTTTTTTTTTTAATTTGGGAATTCTGTCTTTTATTTCTTTGGTGCATCGAAGATTATCTGGCACAGGTGTTTAACCACACAAAAATAAAGACTAGTTCTGTTTCTGCTTCTGGGTTCAAAACGTTTCCTCAGCTGAATACTGCTCACTGACTAAGATAAAGTGCTTCCTCAAAGGCTCCCCTCCCTTTAGGATAGAATGTAAAGGCATTTGGGCTTGGCCCCAAAGCCCTCCCTGATATGATTCACATCTCTTTCTCTTGCATTCATTCTTATTATTCCCCTCTCTCACTTTACTTCCAAATTACTCGAAATTCCCCTTAAATTTTGTATGTATATTTCCTCCTTGCCCAAACCCCTTCCAGATGTCCTTTTTGTCATTTATGACTAAGTGTCAAGGCCACCTCCAAGAGGCTATTATCACCAGAATTCCTGCTGTCTCCTGTTGCTCTCCAGGGCCCCTCCCCTGTGCTCACATGCCATATTTACATAGCCATCACGACACCCATTAATTTATATTCTGTATCTTAGAAAGACAAGGAGTGCCTTTAGTTTTGTTATGTTTGCCTACTATAGTGTCTAGCAGTTAGAAGGGCCTAAATAAATCTTGAATGAGTAAATGAATGGATGGGTTTGCTTTCTTTTTTCCCTAAGCATTGGAGCATTAGCGTGTCCCGAGAGCTTATACCTTAGTTCTGTGTTAAATTGTGTTTTCTGAACTGTAGCATTCATTATCATGCTGAGAGGAATTTCCTGAACATTTGCTTGGAAAGTATGAACAGACCTCAAATTAACCTCAGGATAATTACTATATGTATGTATGATATATAGATGTATAATATATGTACCTATTATATATGCATAGTATGTATCATTATAATTGCAATACATATATGAGTATCACATATATAAATCAATTTGCTCAAAATGAAGGACTAGTGAAGAATGGGATTTGTTTCGTATTTGTATCAAATGTGATGATAAAACACCGCATTATCGATCCAAACAAATTTCTCATTGAACTTCACAAACTGCTGAACATGACCAGTGCATTCAGTTCTATTTCCGGAAAGAAGCATTTTCTGGGGGTCAGAGTTGCTTTTTTCTTGGAGCTGAGGGACAAGAGCAGAGAGGATGACCCGGCATGTGTGTTGACCTACTCACAGGAAGTAAGTGGTAAGGTTGAGGGGGACAGGAACAGGTGGGAAGCTGAACAAGTAGGAAATGTGAAAAATGACCAGTCCAGGAGAAAGCAAACCAGTGCAAAAAGAGGGTTAATTTCCATAAAATCTGGGAGGGGATCTGCAGTGTGCTCAAAGCCAAAGGTGCTAGGAGAGCTGAGGAATTCCTTGTGCAGAGCCAAGATCCTGAGGTCCAGGGGTTAAGGTGAAACACCAGCAAAACAAGATTAAAAGAAATAGAGAAGATAAGAATTGGACTTCTAGAATACCAGCTTCCATCAATAAAACTATTTTGAGTATGGATTCCCCAAATACACATATTTCTCTTTTTAAATGATATGGCTATTTGACTGTTACATGCTTTATCTCCTTAAAACTTGCAAACTAGAAGTCTGAAAGAATGAGATAGACTGTCTCAAAGAATCTCTCCATAAGTTATTTATGTTTTAAAAAGAGGAATGTTTATCCCTCTAACAAATTTATCTCATGGGTATCACCTTAACATGTTGATCAGAATGGCAGAAAATAGCAAGTTTTAGTAAGAAAGTGAAGAAACTGAAGCATTCATACATTAATTGTGGGGATGTAAAATGGTTAAAGCCACTTTCTAAGCCAGTTTTTTAGTTCCTTGGTTAAACATGGAGTTGTACAAACTGGCAATTCTACTCCCAAATATATACTGCAAATAATTGAAAATATCTGTCTGCACAAAATTTGTGCCTGAATGGTTATAGCAGTGTATTTTATAATAGTCGCAAATGGATGAAATTCAAGTGTAATCAATTGATAAATAGATAAATGGTATATTTATATTTATACAATGGAATATTATTCAGTTACAAAAAAAGAATGAAATGCTGACCATTGCTACAACATGGATGAACCCTGGAAACATTTTGCGAAATGAAAAAAGTCCAGACATGAAAGACTACATATTGCATGATTTAACATATATGTGAAATGTCCAGAATAGGTTGGTCTATGGATTCAGAGAGTAGATGAGTGATTGCCAGGTCCTGAGGGTGGAAGAATTAACAGCTACTGAGTACGAATGGGGTTTATTTTTGAGGTGCTGAAAATATTCTGAAATTACATAGTGAAGGCAGTTGTACAACTTTGTGACCATACTAAAAGTGACTGAATTGTACCCTTCGACAGGGCAAATTTTGTGGTATGTGAGTAACAATTTACTTTAAAGAAAAGAAAGGCCATTCTGTAAAACAACTAGTTTAACCTCTTTAAAAATGTCTACAAGGGTGCCTGGATGGCTCAGCTGGTTAAGTGACTAACTCTTGATTTCTGCTCAGGTCATGATCTCGTGGTTTGTAAGACGGAGCCCCAGATCAGGCTCTGCTATGACAGTGAGGAGCCCGCTTGGGATTCTCTCTCTTCCTTTCTCTCTGCCCCTTCCCTGCTTGTGCTCTCTCTCTCTCAAAATAAATAAATAAACTTAAAAAAAAGTCTGCATCACAAAACACACACAAAAAAATAGTGAACTGTTCTTGTTTTAAAAGGTATATAGGGTGCCTGGGTGGCTCAGTAGGCTCAGGTCATGATGTCACAGTTGGTGGGTTTGAGCCTCACATCGGGCTCTGTGCTGACAGCCATCTCAGAGCCTGGAGCCTGTTTCAGATTCTCTCTCTCCCCTGCTCATGCTGTGTCTCTCTCTCTGTCTCAGAAATAAATAAAACATTAAAAAAATTAAAAGGTATATAAAAGCAACATATGATTTTTAAAACTATAAAATTAAAAAATATAGACAAAATTTTATTATAAGAATTATAACTGTGTATTATATACTGGTATTGCAGTGGATGTTTCCTGAGCATAACCCTAACATTGTAATTATATAAGAAAATATCTTTGTTCTTGAGAAATACAAAACACTGAAAAATTGAGGGTTTTGGAACTCTGATAACTGAACCTCTCAAATGGTTCAATAACAATATATTTTTTAAAAAATTACATAAAGATCAAGTAAACGTTAGCAAGATGTTAACAATTGGTGAGCCTAGGTGAAGGTATTATAGGTGTTCATTTTACTGTTTTTATGACTTTTCTGCTGTTAAGTTTTTAACTTTTCCAAAACTGGGGAATTCCAATAGATACATGATAAATTAAAATCATTATACATAGATAATCTAATATTTTCAACCACACCTCAGTGCCTTATCTGTGCAACCATGGAAGGAGACCACCACGCCCAGATCATGATGTTTAGTTTCTAGGCTCTAGCGGCTTTGTGTGTTACACTTGCTTTTAAAAGCTCATAAACATCATAAAATCCTATTAACGACTCCGCTGAGTGGACACAAGAATAGTAAAAAGTTAGGAGTGTTCTCAGTTGAGCAGTGCAATCAACTCTGAGTTCTTTTTGCTAGAAAGGATTGATTATGCCCTGAATTCGCTCCAAGCATGATGCAGGAGCTGCTGTGTCACTTGTCACAGAGCAGTAAGAGCACATTTGTGTAGCCACTCCTCCTGGCATCATCTCCTCTAATGGGGACATGAGTAGGGAAGTCTTTAACCCTTGTGATAAATTC
Source organism: Proteles cristata cristata (assembly GCA_017311185.1). Classification (NCBI taxonomy): domain Eukaryota; kingdom Metazoa; phylum Chordata; class Mammalia; order Carnivora; family Hyaenidae; genus Proteles; species Proteles cristata. The sequence goes on from JAESUZ010005368.1 coordinate 1,096,311, forward strand.
CTTTCCCCTACAAATTACAAACTTAACTAACCCCACTAGATACAATGGAACAGAAAATAGGGAGGGGCATTCTAACAAGATGGAAAGAGCCACCTCCCCTATGAATAGATAAAGCTTCAAAACCCCTTAGATTTTTCTCACTTCTATTTCCTGCTGACCTCTGTGTGTTTTCTATAGTCAATATAAAGTGTGGGGTTTTTTCCTTCTGTATTACTGCATATTTGTTGCATTAAGATGAGAGGAAACACTATGCATTTTATTTTATATGTTATTTTACATAAGAAATAAAAACATTCTTCTCAATTGCTAGGGCAAAGAAACAAAGGGAGAAAACCCATTGTTAGACACGGGAACTAGAAATAATAACACCACACAGTCCAATTGTTCTGCCAACATGTCACTGGAGTACACGCTACACTGAGGGTACAGCAGGTGAAATTGAAATGCTGATGGGTTTGAGGGAGGTCCTGAATCCAGAAAGTATTATGCATCTTAAGGGGCACTTCTGACCACATCCTATATTGAAGGCTTCTCCCTGTGCTGCAAGTTGATGGAGAAAAATAAAGCCAGGATCTCTGCCTACGCAATCAAAATGAAAACAAGAGAAATATTAAGGCTACATTTTCATAACCCTCCTTCATCCGGAAAGGAAAAAAAAAAAAGTAACAACGTTGAAGAACGGTGACTTCTTTACTAGATAGATGGAACTAAAGCACAGAGCTCTTAGGTCTTGCTTCAAATAGTTTCTAAGCCCCTGGGTTAGACAAAATCTATGTGGACTTTGCTCATGCCTCTGTTCTTCTTGGGACTGAATCTGTTTTCCACATGCACACCCTTGGCCTTCCTCCCTCCACTGCTCCTATCCTCCTCCATCCATACACGCAGACGAATCTTCCCTCAATTTGTAGTTGTAAAACCTCTGCAGGTGGGGGTGACCTTGGGTTGAATCCACCTGACTTGCAACTCCACGAAACCAACGTATGGTAGGCAATACTGCAGGTGAGTCACCGGTGTTTCAAAAGTGTGTGTAAATTAAAAAGAAGAAGGGTGCTTTATTGGTTCAGTAGGTAGAGTGTCCGACTTCAGCTCAGGTTATGATCTCATGGTTGGTGAGTTCGAGCCCTACAGAGGGCTGGCTACTGTCAGCACAAAGCCCACTTTGGATCTTCTGTCCCCTTCTGGCTCTCCCCCTCCCCACTCATGCTCTCTTTCTCTCCCAAAAAATAAACATTTGAAAAATAAAAAGAAGATGAGCTGAATTTTCAAAAAAGCTTTTACCACTTTTTTAGGAAAATTTTATTTGGTTTAGAAATTTTAAAAAATTTCTCTACTTTTTTCTGTGATATCTCAGTTACATTCAAGTGCCCGTTCACACCGTTTTATGTCACTTTTAGTGTTATGGAAACTGCCAGTATCTTGACTTAATTACATTTTTGGAATGACCTGTAGTTGATCTGTTACTTTTGTTTATAGTTAGATTATTTATTTATTTACTGTTTGCCTGGCTCCCATCCCTAGACATTCTGATGTCATGCTTATATTTGTAACCTGGACATTGAGAGATTTTTTAAAACTCCCATCAGGGGATTCTAATGTTCAGCAAAGTTTGGGAACAACTGAATCAGAAAATAGTAGTAGTATTTATGATTAAAAATTTTTTTAATGTTTTATTTATTTCTGAGAGAGAGAAAGAGAGACAGCATGAGCAGGGCAGGGTCAGTGAGAGAAGGAGACACAGAATCTGAAGCAGGCTCCAGGCTCTGAGCTGGCTGTCAGCAGAGAATCCAATGCGGGGCTTGAACCCACTAACGTGAGATCATGACTTGAGCCAAAGTCGGATCCTTAACCGACTGAGCCACCCAGGAGTCCCTAGTATTTATGATTTTACTTACTGTTGTTATGTAGAAATACCGCACAAATTACTTAAGGAGAAAAAATATTGTGCATCAACTTTATATGCAATATGCAAATATATGTAATATGAGGTAGCCAGAGATTGGTAAAGCCAATGGGACAAGGTGGAATCAGTTGGTGAATCTGAGCAAAGCACATATGGGAGTTCCAGGTGTTATTCTAGCACATTTGCTGCAAATTTGACATTATAGCAGAATAAAAGTTGCCAAAAATAATCTGAACACTCACCTCTTCAGAGAATATAGGACACACCTTGACATTTTCCTTTCTCAAGTCAGTAATATCTCTGATCTCTCTCTTTTTATTTTCTTTTACTTTTTTGTGTGTTAGTCTACACAAGATTATACCTGCTTTATACCTGCTTTTAAAGGCTGGAGACTTCAAAATATTTTGCCGCAGATGACTTTAGATTTCTCTAAAGCAACGGTGTGCACTTTGGAAAAAAGTTAAAAACTATCTTCAAATTTTTGACAGAAGACTTTGGCTCTCGAATTTTGTCCCCAAACAGTGACACAAGGATAATGGTGGATTCAACATATTCAAACAAGCAAATGTTTGTTATACAAGGACCAAAAATAGCTTGACCTCCCCCATGCTCTTTGCTAGCAAACTACTTTAGCAGGATCTTTGGCAGGGAAGATAATCAGCTCAGAAGACCAAAGTTCCAGGATTCAAAATATTCCGAGCGTCCACTTTATAAAACAACAAAAAGCTGCTCTGAAATGAGAAGGGCACAGCAGATCTGGAGAACAGTGGAATCAACTGGAAGAGGAGAACATGATCTTATGTGAAGCAGCTTTCAAGGAGAGGAGCAGAGGCATAATTTGCATTTTTAACAAGTTCCCAGGAGATGTTGATACCAATGGATTGGGAGCCACACTTTTGATAGCCACCGTCTTATTGAACCGGTGCCTCTGTGGCCGGAGGCTTTTTGCTGGGGGCGGGAGAACGTAGACCTGGTTGCAGAATGGCAAAGCCAGAACAACGATGAAATCAGCAGCCTTCAATACAGAGGGAGTCCCCGGATAAATACCCAAGATTTCTTGCCTTTAGGTAAGACGATTCCGAATCTCCAGATGGGTAATTGGCTTGATGATGAATTCTTTATTGGCTTCTCTCCCTTCCCTGTGTCACTTCACTAATTCTCTACCAATGTTTCTGGAAATAACCTCTCCAATAAGCGACTTGCACTTGGATGGCTCAGATTCAGCTTCTGGGAGAACCCAAACCATCACAGTGAGTGCTCAAGAAAATTAGTTTAATTAAATGAGTATAAACACAATTTAAAAAAATTAAACCTCACAGTAGTCCATTAAAATTCTTTAGTACGGGCAGCTGTTTACTTTTCTCACACGCTGCGGTTCGGAAGCTTTATCCGCTGCCCAGGAATGAACGGCGCTGCTGTATTAGAACTGCTGTTTAAAATGATTTTGAAAGTCACGTGTTAGTCATTTTGATTTATCTTCTTCATTTTTGAAGCTAATTACCAATTTGTTTCATTGAAATTGGAGGGGGCCTGTGGAACGTAAAACAGGATAGTGTTTACTTACCCGCTAAGACACTGTTGACAGGCTCACACCCGCCACAAAAACTTTCGAAAGAAATTTAAATGATTTTGATTGATGCAGACTTCCAAGGGGTAACATTTCTACCCACTAATCTGGGAACAAGGAAATCTGTCAAACAGGAAGCACTTTTAAACGTGGAGACATGAGAATAATGCTCGTCAGTTTCCCTTGGTGGACAAAATGAGAGAGAAAGGTTTAGATCCTTAAAGAAAAGAGAAAGAAGTGCTTTTCAAAGCCTGGGTGATACCGCAGGTGACAGGGACCCCACTGCCTGAGGGCACTTCCGTGGGCCACTGCAGCCTTCCTCCCACCTGCTGGTGAAAGGGTGGTTTTATCCTCAGGCAAAGCTATATGGATTCAGTGAAAACCCCTTTCTAACATCAGATGACATGTCACAGTGCTGCACACTGTCTTCTTGCCGAGCTTATAATGAGTTTTTCTCACTGCTATTACCTGAGCCCCAAAATGCACATTAAAGGACACTGTCAATTAACATTTGGATCAAAATGTGACCTACATTACTACTGACATAGTTTTGTGGAGACAGTCCTGCAGAGTCCAAAAGTCTACTCATATATTTTCGACACTCTATTACTAAGAAGGTATAATGTTCAATTAAGAGGAGGTGATCCCTTAGGACCCACAAAAACATAAGAATTCTGTATATTACTATTAGTTATGTGATATCACTTAATAAATTGGCAGTTTCCTTGTAGCCCTGCTCCTATCACTCAGGATTGGGAGAGATTCAGAAAACTCGGGATCAAGCCCCCTGGAAAGCGAGACCACCTTGGTTGAATTTTGCTTCCACTCTCCATGTCCCCAATGCCTTCATAAAAACAGGAAGTTCAACTGCATGACCTCAAGGCCACTTCCAACTTGCAGTCACTTACTTCTCATCGTATCAATGTCTCATTTTCTGTTGGGACTTTGTGAGAAAAAGAAGCAGAACAGGGCAGGAGAAAGGTTGGAGTATATCTGCTGATAAAAGATATAAAAATATCAAAACACTAAAACATACCTGAACATAAATATAACTGCAAAAAAAAAAAAAAAAGACACATGTGACCTCACATTATTTCTTTCTCTCATATAGGTGAAGGCATATGTTTACAGATTTTTTTCCCCTGTCTCCACTAAATTGGGAGAGGTTGGGCCCTAAGGTGCATGTATAAAAATGACTGGGATAAGATTTCTATTCCCTGCTCTGAGGTGTTAAAGTCTTGGGCATTTTGCTTTGGTCTACACAACAAGTAAAAATAAAAATGAAAAAAAATAAAATAAAACACCTCTGAAAATCAATAATTTTTCTTGGGCCCATCAGAACACTGGGGTAAACTCCCACTGAGAAACCTGAAACCTGAAGAGTCAGATAAATCGATAGATCCAGAGTTACAACCAAGATCTTATCTGGAAACGAAGCAGGTGGAAGCATAAATGGGCAAAGCATACAAACAGTAATTTTTCAGAAATGGCTGGAACCCAGTGGGTTCTCAGAGTAAGGATTTGAGCAAGATTTTCTCTTGACTCTAGAAGGCAGAGGAGAAGAACAAAAATCATGAAATGAATGAACTCCCAGAGCTTTCTAGATGATAAAGGGCTTCTTGCCAGGGGAAGAGACCATGCCAGAGCCTTATTCCACCTAACCAAGGCCATTTCCCTGACTCTAGCCCCTTCGAGGCTTCCTGTCTTACCTAAGCCTGGAAAAACTGGTGAGGACACAAAATAAGGACAAAGGCCCAATAAAGATTTAATCATAAGAGTATGCATGATTCCTCCCCCATATGTCACCATCATAGGGCTCAAAGAGCTGCAAAATATGCACTGTGTCTAAGGAAAAGATCTTGGAAGGCTGAAAGACAAGAGGGAAGACAAACACACTAGAAGAATTTGAAGCTCCCAGCACCTACAGCTATGGCAAATATTAAATACAGCCAGCTCCTGAGCATAAAACCTCACATGAAAAGCCTATTTACCATAATTCCTATACTTGAAACATTATATTCAGACATTAAGAAAAAATACAGGCATAAAAAAGCAAGATAAAACTCAATTCAAAGAGGCAAAGCCAGTCAGCTTCAGAAACAGACTAAGATAGGACACATATCTTGGAATTATCCAACAGAGAATTTAAAATAACTGTGGCTAATATGCCAAAGGCTCTAACGGAAAGAGTATATAACATACAAGAGATGGGCAATGTAAGCAGGAGATGGAAAAGCAAAAGGAAATGCAAGAAATTAAAGCACTGTAATAGGAATGAAGAATGCCTTTAATGGGTCCGTCAATAGACTGAACTGGACCCAGAAATAAATTAATGAGCTTGAAGATATGCCAGTAGATGTTTCCTATATTGATATTCAAAGAGAGAGGGGAAAAAAGAACAATAAAAGAGTAGAGTAGAACGTGCAAGAACTGTGGGACAATTTCAAAAGATGCAGCTTATACACAGTTGGAATACGACAAAATGCAAATGAAAGAACAGAGCAGAAGAAATATTTGAAGTAACTGGCCAAGAATTATAACACTAAACTCCAAAATAACACTGAACACCAAACCACAGATCCAAGAAACACAAAAAACACCAAGCAGGATACAAAATAAACGAGGATACTGCAAACTCTAGGAAACCACTGCAATATTTTAAAGAAATATAATTGACATGTTAAGAGAAGATATACAGTGGATTATAAAATAACCAGTTAAAACCTCAAAAAAAAGCAGAAAAAAGGAAAGAAAAGAAATAAAAAAACCAAGTACAATGAATAAAAATAGTCACAAACATGGTACATATTAATTCAACTATATCAAAAATCATCTTAAATATAAATGGTATAGGTACACCAAATAAAAGATGACGATTTTCAGAATGGATATGTTGTCTCTCGGAAATATGATTTAAATACAAAAATTCAGCTAGGTTAAAAGGTAAAATCTGGAGAAGGATGTACCATACTAACAGCTATCAAAAGAATGTTTTAATAGTTGTATGAATTTCAAACAAAACAGACCTCGGAACAAAAAAAGTAAATCAGGGGCAAAGAGGGATATTACACATTGATGAAGAGACCAACTCTCCAAGAAGACAAAGCAATTCTTATTGAAGACCTAAGAACAAAATGTCAAAATACAAGAGGCAAAAACTGATAGAATTGCAAGGAGAAATAGATGAATCCAGTACTATAGTTGGAGACTTCTAACATCTTTTTCAGTAATTGACAGATCAAATAGGCATCTTACAAAATTATAGTTGATCTGAATAGTCCTATCATTAATTTTAACTGATATTTATAAAACACTAAATTCAACAACAGCTGAATATCAAATCAAAGGGAACATTCACAAAATAAACACATTCTGAGCCACACAATATGCATTAAGAATTTAAAAGAACAGAAATAACACAAAGTATATTTTCAGACCACTGTGGAATTTAAATAGGAATCAATAGCAGAAAGATCTCTAGAAAATTCCTAAAATATTTGGTTATTAAACAATGCACTTCTAATAATACATTGGTCAATGAATATCAAGACAATTTTAAAAAATATTTTGAATTAAGTGCAATTGTAAATACTTTCATCAAAATTTGTGAGACACAGCAATAACAATGCTTAAAGAGAAATACATAACTTAGGAGGCACGTATTAGAAAAGAAGAAAGATCTAAAATCACTAGTCTAAGCTTCCATCTTAAAAATCTAGACAAAGAGGGGTAACACAGTCCTAAATAAAAAAAAAAAAAGAAATAATAAAGAAGTGTTAATCAATGACATTGAAAACAGAAAATCTATCATGATAATTAACACAACTGAAAGCTGTTTTGTTGTTGTTGTTGTTGTTGTTGTTGTTTTTGGAAAGCTCAATAAAGGTGAAAATCTTCTAGCAATGTTAACTCAGAAAAAAAATTGAAAGCCTCAAATTTCCAATATCAGAAATGGAAGTGGAGTTTTTACTGTGATACCATGACTATTAGAAGAATAATAAAGGGATACTAAGAACAAATAAATATATGACCACAAATTTGATTACCAAGTGAAATGTAACAATTCCATAAAAGACACACATTACCAAAATTTACACAGGGGAAATAATAGGTCATGTGAATTGTCTATAACTATTAAAGACTTTGAACTTATAACTGATAACTTCAAAAAAAAAAAAAAAAAGCACCAAGCCCAAATGGTTCCACTGGCAAATACTACAAAGCATTTTAGAAAGAATTTACACCAATTCCCAATAATCTCTTCAAAAAAGAAAAAAGAAAGAAAAGACAAAAGAAAACCTACAGAAGAATGCTACCTAACAAATTCCGATTGTCAATACGACCCTACCCTGATACCAAAACTAGATAAAGCCATTTTAGGAAAGGATAGCTATAGGCCAATTTCTCTTATGGATGGTGAGGCAAATATCCTCCACAAAGTCAGCAAATCATATCCAATAATGTATACAAATTATTGTGTATACTACAATATAGTGGGATTTATTTCATGTGCCTTTCTGTTCCAGCACTCAAAAATCAATAGAACCCATTATATCATCAGGTTAAAGAAGAAAGATCATATAATCATATTAATTAATGCAGAAATAGCATTTGTCAAAATTCTATGCCCGTTCCTGCAAACAAAACAAAACTACTTCAGCAAACTGTAAACAGAGGGGAACCTACTAAACTTACAAAGAACATCTAAAAATACTTTATGGTTAACATGATACTTATTCTTGAGAAACAAGATGGTCTTCTGAGTAAGATAAGAGACAAGGCAAGAATGTTCTTCCTCACACCTATATATCATACTCGAAATTTTAACGATACTAATGAAACATGGAAAATGCATAAAAGGTATACAGACTGGGAAGTAAGGAATAAAACAGTCCTTCTTCACAGATGAGTTGAATATCATCTGTGCGTGTAGAATATCTAACGAATCAACAAAATACCCTTGGGATTGATGTGACCATACCATAGAAGCAGAATACAAGACTCTGTATATTGAAACATCAATGACTTTCTTACATGTATAAACAAAGGGAAATTAGAATTTGGAATAAAAAAGTGTCAAATTTTTGATTATTTTTAATTTTATCTATTCTAGGGAATAATTTTTAGATGAAACATCCAAATTATGGCCCATGAAGGAAAAAAACTGATAAGTTGGATTTTATTAAAAATTAAAACTCCTGTACAGGGAATAGAAAGACCAGGCACAGGCTAGGAGATATTTATAAAACACATATTTTGCAAAGGCCTTGTATCTGTCATGTACAGAGAACTCTTAAAGCTCAGTAAGAAAATGAACAACCCAGGGGCGCCTGGGTGGCTTAGTCGGTTAAGCGTCCGACTTTCGCTTAGGTCATGATCTCGCGGTTCGTGGGTTCGAGCCCCGCGTCGGGCTCTGTGCTGACTGCCAGCTCAGAGCCTGGAGCCTGTTTCAGTCTGTGACTCCCTCTCTCTCTGACCCTCCCCTGCTCACGCTGTCTCTCTCTCTCTCTCCTAGAAATAAATAAAACATTTAAAAAAAAAAAAGAAAATGAACAACCAGTTAAATTAATGGGATAAGGATCTGAGTATGCACACCAAAGAGGTTGTACAATGGCCACTAAGCATATGAAAAGATGTTTGATGCAATTTGTCTTTAGGGAAAAATAATTTAAATATGAATGAGATATTGCTACATATCCATTATAATGACTTAAGTTTTGTTATTTATTTATTTTATTTTAGAGAAGGAGTAAGAGTGCATGCAGGAGAGGGCAGTGAGGGAAAAGAGAGAGAGAGAAAGAGAGAGAGAGAGACAAAGAGAATCTTAAGCAGGCTCCACTTCCAGTCCAGAGCCCAGTTTGGGGCTTGATCCCATGACCCTGGAATCATGACCTGAGCTGAAATCAAGAGTCAGCTGCTCAACTGACTGAACCACCCAGGCACCCCGAGAATAATTAAAGTGTTATTTTTTTTTAATTTGACAATATAAATTACTGGTGAGTATATGGGGCAACAAGAACTCTCATTCATTGTTGGCAGAATGCAGAGTGGCACTGACACTTTTGAGGACAGCTTGGCAGTTTCTTATAAAACTAAACATGATATTCACATATGATCCAGAAATCTTACTCTGGTATTTATCCAAAGGAATTGACAGGCTTACCATACAATCCAGCAACTGTAGTGCTCTAGGTATTTACCCAACTGATTTTCAGTCTTATGTCCATACAAAAACTTACCATGTGAATATTTACAACTTTATTCATAATTACCAAAACCTGGAAGCAACCAGTATGTCATTCAATAGACAAGTGGATGTAAAAATATGCTGTGTCCATGCAATAAAAATGAATGAAGCTAGGAAAAGTCATCGAGGAAACAAAAAGATGCATGATGAGGTCTCAATGGTTCCAAAAGGCAGGATCCCATTTATAAGGTATTCTTAAAAGGCAAAACTTGGGGTGCTTTGGTAGCTCAGTCGGTAAAGCATCTGACTCTTACTTTTAGCTCAGGTCATGATCTCACAGTCCCTGGGTTCAAGCTGCATGGGGCTCCATGCTGGCAGCATGGATGGAGCCTGATCGAGATTCTTTCTCTTCCTCTCTCTGACTCTCCCCTGCTCATGCATGTGCCCCCCCATCTTTCTCTCAAAAATAAATAAATAAACATTTTTTAAGACAAAACTTTAGAACCAGTAAAAAGGTAAATCTTGTTAAGGTTTTGGTGAGGGGAAGAGAGTGGATTGAATTGATGAAGGGCAGGGTTGTTTGTTTTTCAGATTTTTCCAATGTTTATTTTTGAGAGAAAGACAGAGACAGAAATGAGTGTGGAGGGGGCAGAGAGAGAGAGAGAGAGGGAAACACAGATTCGGAAGCATCTCCAGGCTCTGAGCTGTCAGCAACAGCCCAATGTGGGGCTATAACCCACAAACCATAAGATCATGACCTGAGCTGACGTCCCATAAATGAATGATTCCAGAACCAATGTGAAAGGCTATCCTTTTGCTTTTAATTACTTTAGTATCTTTGTTAAACGTTCATTGGGTTGTGTCTGTACCTGCACCAACACAGGTTTTTCTGTTATTATTGACACTATGCTTTAAAAAAATTGAATTTTATAGCACAAAGTGTGACCCTTCATGTATTTAAATGAAATAAAATCATTTAGGGAGTCAGGGGAGCCCCAGGATGGTATGCACAGGGTGCGAAAACAATTGAGTTGTATTACAAATGTATGAAACTGTCTCATCAAATGGGGTATGGGAAAAGGTGCTGACCTGGGTACCTTTGAAAATGTTGCTCTCCAGGTTAAAAAAGATTAATAAGGAAAGAAAATGAGTGGAGTGAGCAACTACAGGCAAATGAAACTCTACATAAGCACTGTATCCTAGCAAGGTCATCAAAACCAATAAGTCTTGGAAACTCCCACAGCTGAAAGGAGGGCAAGGAGGTATGAGGGGCGAACATAATAAGAGACAGAAAAGAACATCATAAAAACAGAACCAAAAAAAAAAATTCAAATGAAATGTGGACTTCCATTATGATATTATATCAATATTGGTTTGTTAATTGTAACCAATGTAGTGTAGTGATAGGGATATTAATGATAGGGAAATGGAGTGTGGATATCTGCAAACTCCTATACTACATTCACAATTTTTCTATACACCTAAAACCATTCTAAAATGTTTTTTTAGGTACAAGGAGCAAGTTAAATTTGAATTTGGAGAGGGAGTGATTTTTAGCATGAGTATGCCCCATATTTCGGACATACCTATCCTGGGAACAGGCATGTCTGAAGTTTATATCGAACTGAGCAACTGTATTTTATGTAGGAATCTTAAAAAAAAAAAAAGAAAAAAGGAAAGAAAACCAAGTGGGCCTTGAATTAAAGACTTATCAGTTAAAGAAAGCTCTAGAGAAGTCCAGAATTCTAGTGAGAAATTCATTCTTTTGACTTTTTATGGAGCAGGTCCTGGCATGAGGGAGGGAGCCTGCTGAGTTCTTCCCATACAGCTATCGGCTTGTAGGGACTTTTCAAGTGGAGCTGTTAAGGTAGAAGGTTATTTTCAGAGGATTGACTGGGCTGCAAAATGCAGAGCGGCAGAAGCAAAGATGTGGTCAGTGTCCTCCAGATGTAATTAGTGCATTGAAAGAGAAAATATATCGGCATCTAGAGGCAAATGGGCATTCTAGTGAAGGTCTGTGTGTTCATGAATGCCAACTGAAATCTAATTCTGGTATTTGCTTTCAGTCATTTCATACTGTTCAAAGAACTTAAAGAAAATAAGTCTAGATGGGGAATCTTTAAAATAGGGAAAATCTATCCTCATTCAGACTAAAGATTTTTTCCCTCTTTCTCTAAATTCTCGGCTTCCCGGTTTTGTACATCTTCCCGTTTCAGTATATACTGATGCTGGTCCAGTCTATCCCAGTCTTAACTCAAGTGTTCATGTCTGTGATACAGGCCTCAATTATGAACTATAGACAAATTCCTTGTGGTCTCTATACAAGCTGGTCTAGCTTCTTGGTTGTTCCTGACACATTCCAGGCTCACTGCTGCCTCAGGGCCTCGTTGTTCCTCAGTGGAATGCTCACATCCCCATATCAGCAGAGTTAATCCCTCATGTCTTCTGCTGTTTTCTCAAAAGTCACCTTCTCAGCCTGGCATGCCACTATGCTAGACATTTTTTCATTCCTTTGTTTCATTTTTCATCTTTAGCAATAATCACTAATAAACCATTGTCTGCTTGTTATCTTAGTTACTGTATCTATGTTTCATTGAACATTGGACGTTGGACATAGATATTGCATCAGTGCAGATTTTTTTTTTCTCTGTATCCTTTTGACTGTTGAGTGGATGAGTAGACTTTAAATACCCTACAGTTCTCAGAAACTCATTGACAAAATAACTGTCACTTACTGTCTATTCTAGAATGACATAGTTTTTAATGTTTGTTTGTTTAGAGAGCATACATGGGGGAAGGGCAGAGAGAGAGGGAGAGAGACAATCCCAAGCAAGCTGTCAGCACCCTTAGAAGGACATATTTCTCTTTGTTCAGCATCTCTCACCTTTCTAATGTTGACTCTGCATCAAGTGTGTTGTCTTTCCTCTTCTGCGGCAGTGGGAGTGGCTGGATCCTAAGAACGTGGGGGCAGTTCCACTATTCCCATGGTGTTGGTGTCTGAGAGATTCAGTTGGTTAAACCTCCAACTCTTGGTTTCAGCTCAGGTCATGATCTCATGGTTTGTGAGTTCGAACCCCATGTCAGGCTCTGATCTGATAGCACAGAGCCTGCTTGGGATTCTCTCTCTCTCTCTCTCTCTCTCTCTCTCTCTCTCTCTCTCTCTCTCTCTCTCTCTCTCTCCCTCATTCTCCCTGACCTTCCCTGCTCTCTCTCTCTCACACAAAATAAATACATAAACTTAAAAAAAATTAAATGCTTTACAAAAATATTCCCATGGGGGAGAAGCTTAGCAGCACAATGACAAAGGGGCTAATAAAGAAAATGTCCATTGAGAAACTTCAGGGAAGCAAGAATTAAAAGTGAAAGGATAAACTGGGATTATATTTTGAAAAGTAAAATGGCCACTACAACGTCCTCAATGGTCAAGCTGCTGCAAGGCTTTTATATTAAATCAGTATTTTTCAGGTGACCAAGAGGAACCTGGAGTGTGGAGAGACAGAAGGCATGTGGATAATGTTTCCACCAGAAGATTAATTTATTTTAAAGGGAGAGCATAGTGAAGTCAATGAGTTTCCATGTGGATTTTTCTTAGTTTGGAAATCTCAAGTTCCTAACAGATTTTATCATGGCCTTACTGTATTTCTGAGTTAGCAAGGCTTGATAGAAAATAAAACTGTACTCTAAATATTAAAAAAATATATTTCAAGTGATGATAGAACATTTTCTTTGTCATAAGGACATTTTACCAATCTGCATAGAAATACTCAAAATCATGGAGAGTCTTCTCCATTTTGTTGAGGTTTCCATCATCTGCATTTTGAATTTTGGTTACTAAAATGGAATGAACGGCTTTGTGGCCTACTCAGATTTCCAACATCTACCTCATTTATTTATGCTTTTCATGTTTTCTAATATCCAGGTTGAATTGAGTTTTAATAGATGGGTACTGATGTTAACTTTGCCTTCTATTCAAAAATAAACTTTTTGAAAACATGAATCTAAATCTTTTCCCCTCACTCTATCCACTTGCTGGCAAGTAGGCATTTTATAAAATGTAATTATTACAGAAGAGCAATGCTGTTCTTTATTTAGCACAATTTACCTATTGCAGAGAGCAGTGTACGGTTCTATAATGCATAATAATCATAATGGGTTACATAGACCCTCTTGGCTAGCTCTATTTTTGCATATGATTCATTTTAATTTCAGAAGCACAAAAGGGATTATGTCTCTATTGGAATGTCTTGAGTAAGCCCTACAGCAGGGGAGCTGCGATGTCATTTGTTCTATGAAAAGCATGCATTCATCTATTATGGACTGAGTCTAAAATATAAATAGAAGATACTGAAGGCTCTCTTGTTAAGAAACCAGTCAAATGCATTTTTCTCCTGGTTTTTAATAACCAGTACACATTTTCCCATGCAAATCAGTTACTTCACAAGTAAGATCCAGCAGTTGAAACTCAAATTGGAAACTGACTTAAAATCATTATCTCTACCTTCCTTCTTCACGCATCACCCGGCTACTTGTGACAATCTGAGCAAGGCCATCCATCGTCTTCATTTTTTTATCTGAATCGCAAAAGTTTTTGTTAAGGGTAGGCTCTCGATAGAATTACTGTGTCCACTTTCTTAAAAACTGTCTCAATCTTATGGAAATTCTTTTCATTTGCCTTCTGAATTTCAGGTATGAAGACAGGGATTAATATGATAAATGCCTTTTAAAGGAGGAGGTCTATAAAAACTGATGGAGATTGATGGAATTTGAGATACTTGATACAGAAAGGAGAAGATGCTTGTGAGACCAAAAGGATAAAATATATATATATATCCACACACACCACACAAATCTTTAGTAATAGGAAGCTGGTATAGCACTCCTTTTATCCTAAAATAAACTTTTAAAGCTAAACAAACTTATGTCCCCAATGGAGAACAGACAAATAATGTCACTATTTAAATAGATAAACTTATAAACAATATGGGAGATTTGAACATGGCACTACCAATAACTTGTAGACAGAGCAGACAAATAACTCATGATAGCATGAAAGGCTTGGAAAGCAGAACTAAAAAGTGTGATCTAATAGATAATGGAGAGAAGCCTGCAATGAACAAAGAGAGACTATGTACTCCATATATGTCACATGAAACATTTATGAAAACTTTACAAAATATCATTAAAATGTTTAAACACTAGGTCACAGAGAAGATCTAAAAAACGTCAGCTAATTGATTCAATTCAAACCAAATTTGTTGACAAAAATGCAATTAAACCAGAAATTAACAACCACCACCACCACCACCACCACAACAACAATAGTCATTTGACTGACTATAGCAAGAGTGCCCCACTGATCTTTGATTTCTGGGATTCAACTTTTGTGTATTACTTTTTCCACATTGTGGCATTGTTGATCTATGTCCCTAGTAGATTATGACCAGAGTTATGCTATGTCCTGTCTGTGATTAGGTGATAAAGGGCATCATGGCATACCTTTTTGCCATCTCTGGAATTACTTCCTCTGGAAGACCAGGAAGCAATTTGATGAGGAGACTCACAGGGTGAGAAACTCAGGGTTCTACTGGAAGTCAGTGAATAATGGAGGCCTCCAGAGAACAGCCATGTGAGTGAACCATTTTGGGAGTGGACCTTCCAACATACAGCTTTCGTAAGACTGAAGCTCCAGTTAACATTTGGATTAAACCTCATGAGACCCTGAATCAGAGCCACCCGGCCAACACCACTCCCAAATGCCTCACTTGAGAAACAGTGGGAGATACTAAACATGTTGTTTTAAGCCATAATCTTTAGGATTTGACAGGCACCAAGAGATAATTAGTGCATTCATGCACTTGGAAAATTCATATTTTATTTCTAAGTAATTTTTGGGTCAGATTCTTTTTTACTTATTTTGTGGATATTTTCAAAATTTAATGAAAAGAATACAGTGAATCTCCATCTACCCTTCACCTATTTAAAATATATATTCAATATTCAATATTTTATTCAATATGGAATCATAAGTCTTTTCTTAATATTTTTTCAATGTTTACTTATTTATTTTTAGAGAGAAAGAGAGAGAGAAAAGTAATGGAAGAAAGAGTGGGAGAGAGAGAATCCCAAGCAGGCTTCATGTGCAGAGCCTGATGGGGGCTCCATTCCATGATGGTGAGATTATGGCCTGAGCTGAAATCAAGAGTCAGACACTCAACCAACTGAACCACCCAGGGGCCCTTCTTGTCTTAATATCTTTTTAAAAAATTATATCTCTTAATATTAAAAAAATACCTTATAAAGCATAACTTTACTGGAAGGCAATGCTTTATAATGCAAAACATGGAAAGCACATTCTTTAACCACAAATAATTTAACTACAGATACTCATATTTAAAGAAAATAATATCATATCTAAAGAAAATAACTCATATCTAAAGAAAAGACCATTAAACCATTGGATATTCAAATTTCTTGGATTCTCTTCAAATTTCTAAGAGAGGTTCAAGTAGATTAAAATCAACACACTGCATCCCAAAATGTCTTTTAAATGTTATGTACATTATAATACCTTTCCTCTTTGTTTGTTATTCTGTTTACTAGCTGATGAAAGTGAATCCGTTGTCTGTCAGAATGCCAAATATCTGAATTTGGTTGAATGCTTTCCTGTGATGTCACTTTTCTTCTATGACTTTCCTATTCCTATTATCTAGTAGTCTTGGTGTGTGTATGTGTGTGTGTGTGTTTAATTTTTTTTAATGTCATGGGGCACGTGGGTGATAGCTAAATGGCTAACTCTTGATCTTGGCTCTGGCCATGAACTCATGATTTGTGAGTTTGAGCCATCTGTTGGGTTTGTGCTGGCAGTGTGGAGCATTCGTGGGATTCTTTCTCTCCCCATTTCAAGTTTTTATTGAAATTGTAGTTAGTTAACATATAGTGTAATGTTGATTTCTGAAGTAGAATTTGGTGATTGATCAGCTAGCAGTTTTTATATATTGAGATTTAGTTTTCAGTTCAGTGTGTGTGTGTGTGTGTGTGTGACAATTGACAGAGGTGTCCATTTTCTATGGTATCGTGTGTGAGAATTTAAAATGGCCTACATTTTCCATGACATCATCTCAGAAGGCACATGAGGACTTGTGACCCTCATTTTGTGATGGTAAGATTGGGTCCATGGATTCAATAATTCATCATGTATCCATTCCTTACCAAGTTTCCAAATTCATCTAATGGCTTTCATATCATGGATAGAACTGCCTTGTTATACATGTAGAATAGCAAAATGGGGGGTCTGTATCAGTCATTTTGCATTGATTAGCTGAAATGTGAGATTTAAAATTTCCTTTGCCAACTCTTTTTCTACTGAAGTAAATTTGCTTCAGAAAAAGCAGGGTAAATACTTAATCAAGCATTTTAGTTATGTAACATTTTTTTAAATGCTGAAAGATGAATGACTATCTTTTTTTCCTTTTTATAAGTCTTTTTCTTTTTTCTTTTTGGATACCATTTTGAACACATGAATTTTTTCATGTTTGCCATGCAGTCAATAATGCAGGAACATTATTCAAACTGTTCCATCTTTGGATAGTGGAAGCTCTTTCAGATAGGCAAATAGAGTTTTGTTTACATTATATCAATGTTTATTTCCTTCCATGTTTTGGGCATCCCTGGATGTTTAGGTTTATCTCTACATGTCTAGAGCTGTCACTTCTCCAGGAAGCCCTGGATACCAAAATTTTTCTAGAAAGTGTGTATATAAGCACAATTTTAATATACTGACCTTAAAAATAAGTTCATTAATAACATCAGTCAAAAGAGAGAATAAATTCACACATGCCCAAATAGTACAAACCATCGCGTTCTTACTTATGTTTCTGTAGCTCAGAACTACTGATAGTTGAACCCACATTACTCTCCAGGCAACTTTTACAAACATACCACATGGACATAATAGTCCAACTGTATGTAATTATCATCTGCATGTTCATAATCTGCTTGACAAGAAGGCAAGTCCAATACTTAAGAATATTTTCAATTAGCTCACGTCATGTTTTAATCTTTCTCTTGGAAAGCTGCATTTCATTATTTCCTATGCATGCAGAAGTTTATTTTCACCATTTCCTTGTAGTGGAAAGACCAACTTTACTAGACATTTAAAGGGAAATGAATGCGTATTTTGTGTAACTTATTAAAAGCCTGACTTCCCGCACATTCTCTAGATAGTTCTCCCTTCTACTAAAATAAAAACTTTGTCAATGACAACTCAAATGCATATTATCCTACTTTATTCATAGTCCCTTACACAACTGATTGGCTATTTCCCTGTTCAGAATTAAGGATTATTGAAGCTTGTGTAACAATGACTTTGTTCTTCATAATTCATTTCCTGTTACTTGCTTACACAATGAAGCATTATAATTTGTAGTCTATTACTTCACGGAACTTATAACTTCATTGCCTGTACAAACAAAAGAACAAAGATGAGTCAGGAGTATGAAAAACACTTTCTAGGTAATGAGAAAGTAAATAAACTTATATTTCTTGCAAATTGATAAGTAGGAAGTTTTTGCTAATGAGCCCGATAATTCTGACAATGCAGTGTTTATTTACAAAGTTTCCTGCTAAGAGATATGATTGTATAAGGTAATCATTATATACTGAGATTAGGTTCCAGGTAAATAAAATCTATACTGAATTACTTCCATAAGGATTAATATAAAATATCTAGATATTCTTTCCTATTGCCATGTCTCAATAATTTTAGATCTGCTAACACTTTTGTGTTAGAACTTACTTATGAGGCTGGTCTTGGCAGCAGCAAGACAAGTAGATCATCACATCTACCTACAAAATCTTAATAGAGGCCTTAACTAAGTTCAGTCCAGTGTACCATCCAGATGGTCACAAAACCAATTTCTATCTCAAAGCTGTAATCTTGGAGCAACCTATGGGAGCAGGGAAGACAAGTGAAACTCACATTCTGAGGACCAGGGAGGGGATGAGGAGACTCCGATTGCCAGGGTCCAGCTAGTGGGACAATCATCACGTTCTCTTGCTGACCTCCATCCAGTGTTCCACTCTTCTCTTCCATAATGGGCCCTGAATGGTCAACAAAAGGTGTCACTAGCATGGAGGTGACTCATTTGGTGGTTATCGGACTACATTGGAGGTAAATGCCACAGTAACAATACAGGCATATGAAAGAGAAAATACATGTTAAGACATCATTCCCAAACATTAGTGACAAATTTTTAAATCAAGAGCCCCATTATCTGAACCACTGATAGTTACCAAGTCCCTGGGTCAGAGGTTCCAATAAAACTTTTATTTATAAAAACAGGCAGAGAGACTTTCTGTTCAGGAACAAGATGACATAGACTCAATTTTCCCTGTTGCTTCCTTCTAATTATAACCAAATATCCTGGAAATTATTCAGCAGACAATCATAAGAGGACTCTGAAGATGGAAAAAAAGGTGGGCTGGACGGGGAACTCAGGACCTGAATGATGGAATCACCTTGAATCCCTTGGATTTTCTTTTTTATCCATCTCATGACCCTGATTGGGCACCAGAGAGTCAGAAATCAACAATGCTGACAAAAAGGCACAAAATAAGAAAACATACACAAATACCTAAGTAAAACCTGCTCATTTTGGTTAAAGAGTTGGTAGGGGGAAGACCAGTAGAGGCTTCCCCAAAGACAATGACAAGAAAGATGTCACTGGAGATAGAGGCGTGGGGCAATCAATTTCCTAACCACCCCATGATAGCAGCCAAGGAACCCATCCCCATCTCACATTTGGTGTTTCACGGTTCTTACCCATGAGCAGCAGAAGATGGCCTCTGTCTCCCAGTTCTCAGTTATCCAGACACAGGAGATGGGAAGATGGTGGCTATATCTGTAAAAGGGCAAAATGAAGAACATCTGTGGTGAAGGAGCTCTTCTATAACTTCAGTGTGCCAGGAGATGCACAAACCTACATGTGATAAGATTGTATAAGATTTAATACAAAGAGATACACACACACACACACACACACACACACACACACACACACACAAACTGGATAAATCTAACCAAGATCAGGGGATTGTATTAGTGTGAATATTGATAGTGATATTGACTATTATTAATGATGGTCAATATCTGTTTACAGGTGTTTGTATCAACATGTTATCATTTCTCTTGGATGTTTACCTAGAAGAGGAATTACTGGATTGTAAGATAACTCTAAATTTTTGTGCAACTGCCAAACTGTTTTCCAAAGCAAATGCACCATTTTACATACCCACCAACAATACATAAGGATTCCAGTGTTCCCACATGGAAATAGATGTATGATTTGCCAACACTTGTTGTTTTTTTTTTAATTTTTATTTATTTATTTTTTTTACAAATAGTTTATTGTCAAATTAGTTTCCACATAACACCCAGTGCTCATCCCCACAAGTGTCCTCCTCCATGCCAACACTTGTTTTTAATCCTTCTTCTTGAGTATAACCATCCTACTGGATATGAAGTGGGATCTCACTGGCTTATTGTAGATTTGCATTCTCCTAATGTCTAATGATGTTGAATGATTTTTCCATGTGGTTATTGGATATTTTTGTATCTTCTTTAGAGAAATATCTATTCAAATACTTTGCCCATTTTTTGATTTGATTGTTTTATTCATTTTTGAGTTTTGAATTCTGAATACTATTATTATATGATGCATATAATTTACAAATATTTTCTCTCATTCTGTCGGGTGTTTTACTTAGTTTATTGACAATGTACTTTGAAGTAAACACGTTTTTCATTTTGGTTAAGTCCAATTTGTCTATATTTTTATTTTGTTGCTTGTGATTTGGTATCATATCTAAGAAATCATTGCCTGGGGCACCTGTGTGGCTCAGTCAGTTGAGTGGTCCACTTTGACTCAGGTCATAATCTCAGTGCTTCTGAGTTCAAGATCAACGTTAAGCTTTGTGCTGACAGCTCAGAACCTAGAGCCTGCTTCAGATCCTATGTAAATAAACATTAAAACAAAAAAAAAAGAAATCATTGTCTGATCTAAGGTCACAAAAATTCAGGCACAGGCCTTAGTTTTCTTCTAAGAATTTGTGTTTTAGCTCTTACATTTAGGAATTTGAACAATATTTACTTAATTTTGGTCTTAATTTTAGACAAATACGGTCTGTCATAGAATTCCAACTACACTTTTCTTCTTTTTCCTTTCTTTTGGTATTTTTTGTTTTTTATCTTTTTGCAGATGGATATTCTATTGATCCAGCACCACTTTTTGAAAGGATTATTCTTTCCCTCATTAAGTTGCCTTGAACTTTGTTGAAAATTATTGACCATAAATCTAAGTGTTCTTCCTGGGCTTTAAAATTTATTCCACTGATATCTGTATCTATCATTATGCTGGTGCCATGCAGTCTTTTCTCTATTTTTTTAACGTTTTTATTTTAATTTTATAATAATTTAACATACAGTGTTATATTAGTTTCAGGTGAGTACCATGTAGTCTTGATCACTGCAGTTTTGCTAAAAGTTTTAAAACCACGGAGTGTAAATCCTCCATCATCGATCTTCTCTTTCAAGATTATTTTGGGTATTCTGGATCCACTGAATTATCATATGAATTTTGTGATCAGCTTGTCAATTTCTGCAGAAAAGCTAGATAGGATTTTGATAGGGATTACATTGAATATGCAGATCAATCTATGCAGTGTTACCATCCTACTCATGTCAAACCTTTTGATGAACAAGATATGTTTTTCCATTTACTTAGGTCTTCAATTTCTCTCAGCAGTGTTTTATGGTTTTCAGTGTTTTATACTTTTACTTTTTTGTTAAATTTATTCCTAAGTATTTTATTCCTTTTGATGCAACAATAAAATTTCTTAATTTCATTTTCAGATTTTTAATTTTAATGTATACATATAAAATTGATTTTTATAAGTTGATCTTAATTCACTTATTAGTTCCATTTTTCATGAATTGTTTAGGATAGTCTATAGATAAAATCATGCCATCTGAAATAGAGATAATTTTAATTCTTTCTTTCCAATCTGGTGATTTTCTATTTCTTTTGTTTATATAATTGTTCTGATTAGAGTGCCCAGTAAAATGTTAAGTAGAAATGGTAAGAGTAGACACTGTTTTGTGCCTAATCTTGGGGGAAAAGCTTCTGTTTTCATCCTTAAATTTGATGTTAGCAATGTGTTTTATTTATTTTTTAAAAGTTTATTTATTTATTTTGAGAGGAGAGAGAGAGTAAGGGAGGGGCAGAGGGAGAAGGAGAGGGAGAGAATCTCAAAGAAGCTCGAGCCCTCAGAGTAGATCCCGATGTGAGGCTCAATGCAGGACTCTGTCTCATGAACTATGACATCCTAAGTCTGAGGCTGAGCCACCCAGATGCCCCAACAATGAGTTTTAAATGGAGGTTCTTTATGAAGTTAAGGAAGCTCCATTCCATTCCAAGTTTGTTGAATTTTCTTTCCCCATGAAAGTATCTGTGTTATTTCTGAACACTAAATGTAAATTTGTAAGCACTTTAAAATAAAAATATTGGGAAACCTGGGTGGCTTAATCAGTTATGTGTTGGACTTTTGTTGATTTTGGCTCAGGTCATGATATTACAATTTATGGGTTCAGCCCCTCTGTGCTGATAGTGCAGAGCCTGCTTGGGATTTTCTCTCTCCTCTCTCTTTATCTCTCTCAAAATAAATAAAACATTAAACTTAAAATAAAATAAAATGATTAAAGAAAAAAGACAGATGGCAGGCCAGATTGGCCTTCAAGCTATAGTCTGCTGACCCTTGTTCTAGAAGCCTACTACTTTAGCTTCCACTTTTACCTTTATGAACCATCTAAAATACATTTTTTTCAAAAATAGTTGGTGAGAGGGAAGGAGGCAAACAGTGAGAGACTCTTGAATGCTGAGAACAAACTGAGGGCTCCCCAGTGGAGGTGGGGGAGAGGGGAAGGGAGTGATGGGCATGGAGGAGGGCACTTGTGGGGATGGGCACTGGGTATTATATGGAAACCAACTTGACAATAAACTATTAAAAATAGGTTTTTTTCATAAATTTTAGTAAATTGTGGGGTAAAGAGGTCAAGATTTTACAAAATGCAGCATGGTTTCTTTTTACCATACATGAAAAAACCTTTCCTTCAAAAAAATATACAAGTTTCCACATGAAAGTTTGTCTCAAATCATTAGACATGAGGAAAATGCAAATTAAAACCATCATCATAAGGTATTGCCATATATTTTTCATAATAAATAAAATTAAAAATGTGAATGTGAAGGGGTGCCTGGATGGCTCAGTCAGTTGGGCATCCACTTTGGCTCAAGTCTTGATCTCGCAGTTTGTGAGTTCAAGCCCCACGTCAGACTCTGTGCTTATAGCTCAGAACCTGGAGCCTGCTTCGGATTCTGTGTGTGTCTCTCTCTGCCCTTCCCCTGCTTGTGCTCTTTCTCTCTCAAAAAATAAATAAATACATATTTTTAAGAATGTCAATGTGGATATGGAGCATAATTTGAATAGATGTAAAGTGGTACAATGACATTGAAAAAGTTAGACAGTTTTTTTTTATTTTCTTTAATTTTTTAATTTAAGTTTACTTATTTATTTTGAGAGAGATAGAGAGAGTTCGAGCCAGGGAAGGGAAGAGAGAGAGGGAGACAGAGAATCCAAAGCAGGATCTGTAACTGGCAGCTTGGAGCCAGACGTGGGGCTTGAACTCAAGAAAGCATGAGCTCATGACCTGAGCTGAAACCAAGAGTCAGATGCTTAACCAGCTGAGCCACCTAGGCGCCCCTTGGCAGTTTCAAACACATTAACTACATCCTAATCTATTTCCTACCAGTTCTATTCCTGGATACATACTCATCCAAGATAAATGAGTAAGCATGTCCACTAAAAGGCTTGTACAAGAATGCCCATAATAACCCAAATTGAACAAAACATCAACGCCTTTCAATAAGAGAAAGGATAAACAAATTTTTATGTACTCATACAACTGAGTACTATGCAACAGTAGAAAAAGAACAACTTATTTCTTTGTATGTGCATAATATATACATATTTTGTATGTGTATGATATATATATACTTTACATATGACATAAACACTTTATGTGTGTGCATGACAACATAAACATACATACATATATATGACATATATAATGACCTGGGTGAATCTTTAAAATACAGCTCTACCTAAAAGAAGTAAGATATAAAAAGCACACAGTATATATGCTTCCAGTTATAAAAAATTTCAAGAAGTAAAACTGTAAGTGGTTATCTTTGAAGTGACTGATATTGATCAAAAAAGGGGAGAAGAGAATCTTCAATGTTACAGAAATGTGCCAAATGCTTATCTGGGTGATATTAATGGCATGTACTTATGTACAGCATTATCAAGCTTTATTCTTAGTACACTTTGTTTTCTTTATTAAATGTAAATTGTACCCCAACAAAAGGTGGCATAAAAGAGCAGGAATGGCAGGAAAATTAGTAAAAGGCTGTCTCTTTAACAAAATAACATATGGAAAAAAATTTGGTTCTTTGTCTACTTTCTAGAAAAAGGAATGTCTTATGTTACAATTTGAATAATTAGTTCATTCATTGTTTTTAATTTTTTAATGTTTTATTTATTTCTGAGAGAGAGAGAGAGAACGTGAGCAGGGGAGGGTCAGAGAGAAAGGGAGATACAGAATCTGAAGCAGCCTCCAGGCTCTGAGCTAACAGTCAGCACAGAGCCAGATGCAGGACTCGAACCTACGAACCGTGAGATCATGACCTGAGCAGAAGTCTGACGCTTAACCCACTGAACCACCCAGGTGCCCCTTTAATGTTTTATTTATTTTTGAGAGAGAGATAGAGACAGCATGAGCAGGGGAGGGTCAGAGAGAGATGGATACACAAATCTGAAGACAGTCTCCAGGTGCTGAGCTAGCTGTCAGCACAGAGCCCCACCCAGGAACCATGAGCTCATGACCTGAACTGAAGTCGGACACTTAACCAACTGAGCCACCTAGGTGCCCCAGTTCATTTATTAGTTAATTTAACAAATATTTATTTGGCACCTACCAGATGCCAGGTAATACTTATTACTGATACAAGAGAAGAATCATCCCTTTGAGAACTTTCTAGTGTTTAAGGACTTTTTGTATTAACTCATTCTAAAACCATTGCTGTATAATATATATTTTCTCCTATTTTTTAATACAAGTAAATATTTGTATTAAATTTTCTTGACACCTATTCCAGATTTAAGGAAAACAGATCCTGAAGGTTTTGGGTTCCATCCTACTGCCATTTCTCTTCATTTATTTTTCTTCCAATTGCTCCACTTCCAACTTTCAGTCACTATTCCCCTTCTTCTGGTCCAGTGTCATTTATTTTTCCATTTCTATCTCACCACCTTCATGACTCTGTATATTCTGGGACTTATCTTTGCCATTTTACAGGAACTGGACACAAACATACACAGAGACAAACACACACACACACACACACACACACACAGAAGTGTAAGTTACAAATGCATATAAAAATGCAGGTTTACAACCTGAGTATTTTTTTCTTAAGTTGGTTATAACACTTTAATATTGTCAATAAAATTTTAAAAATAACCCTGCTTAAAAATACATTATCTATTTAGCAGCAAATGACAGATGGAACCATCTTTTACTTTTGGTCTTAAGTACTTTTTTCTCGGGTGTTTTATTTGATTGATGTGTATATAGTCAGACCAGAAGACAAAATATATGATTCATCTCCAGTCTGAAGCCCCATTTGAATGGCACTTTATTTACATTAGCATTCCTAATTACTTAATGGCCAATCAGATATGGTTCATTGCTAGTAAGTGTAGAAACATGTTGTCTGAAGGATGTAGTTTAATTAGTATACTCCTAAAAACATGTCCCTTGTGACCATTGGATGTAATCATTATTTTATGTATTTAACTGTGAAATTCATATTTACTCAGCAGGATAGAGCACAGCTTTTTACTTCTCAAAGCTGGTTAATACAGCATAGTTGGATTTTAAAGGAGCCTGAAAAATCTTGACAAAAGCAGAATAGTTTAAAAAAACATTCTAATAAAATAGGTATTACACATAAATACTAGCACCATCTGCACAAAACAGGAAAGGAGGGATAAGAACACAAAAAACCCTTATTATAATTCTGCCCTTAATAACATAGGTTTAGGTTGTTCACATTCTTCTAAACCACTGAGGATTTTTAGATGTTTTTACTCTTTATTAATGATTTTGAAATGACCTAATTTCAAAGGTAAGTGGTAATTTGTGTCCTTCCTCCTATTACTTATTCATTAAATAACAACCAAATTAGATATATTTTATTTCCAGAAAACACATGAACAAAAACCCTAATTTACAGCATTGGGAGAGATCGATGACTGCCCTTCCAAATAGAGTCTTTTCCAAACAGTTCTATCTTCCATAACTTGTCATTTGACTTGACTTCCGAGAAGCAACATATTTCTTAATATGGGGGGTGTAACTTGTTATAATTTTCATATATATTCAAGAAAATTAGTTTGCAATGATTTCTAGTAACCAATGACTACACTGTGAGCGCTAACCATCAAGCAGAACTTTAGTATGACTTTACGAGCCCACCATCATTCACTGTCCATGGTCCTGATTAGGGTGTGACTCATACAGATGTCTCAGGGCTGCTTCATTTGCTTTATATTCAAAATTTGTCAATAACTTGGTAATTGATCCTGCCATGATCACTCTTTCTTGTTTTCTGGAAGATGTTTTCTTGCTCAAGCCCTTCATATACTGCTTTGGGAGCACACAAGAAACTTACAGCTGTCTCTCATTTGAGGTACTAATAGCAACAATAATAATAGTAACTTCATATTGGCAGTGTTATTGAGTCAAGCATAATATTAGCAATATTATTTTAGGCCTTATTATATGCCAACCATCTTTTTAATCATTTTACATGCTGCAACTTGTTTATATCTCAGAGCCTACTGAATTAGACATTATTATTCTTCTCAACTTACATATGAGGGAATTGAAATACTGAAGGTTTAATACCTGTTTGAAGGTCATTTACAAATAGTAACTGGTGGTACATATATTTAATAAACCCCTTTAAAAGTTATAAATATGAATTTTTGTGACGTTGAGGGATTAAGGCAGCTACTGATTTGCAAATGCTACTAGTTACAGTCAATTTTTACAGTATCAGAAACATCTAAGGGAAGAATTTTCAGGAAAAAAATATTGAAATATAATTGACCCTTAGACAACATGGGTTTCAAGTGTGTGAGTCCACATACACATGGATATTTTTGATAAATACAGTACAGTATTGTAAATGTATTTTCTCTTTCTTATGGTTTTAATAACATTTTCTTTTCTCTAGTTTTTTTTTGTGAGAATACCATATATAATATACATACCATACAAAGTGGATGTTAATTGACTGTTTATATTCTCTGCAAGGCTTCCTTCCAAGAGCAGATATTAGTAGTTAAGATTTTAGAGAGTCAAAGTGATATGCAGGTTTTTCACTTTGTGGGGTTTGACACCATTAATTCCTATGTTGCTCAAGGGTCAGCTATACTTGTAAACACTTCTTGGAGTACTTTGTCCACAAATAAACAAATTCAATTTTAGCCTATTTCTTTTATCTCCATGATTTGAGGTCCATTAGTGGTTGGGTGGCATCCATCTTTTGACAGAGTTTTTCTGTCCTTGGCCAGGGACTTGGCCAGGATGTCATAAAGCCAAGTATCTAAGAGCCTTCTCCATTTTCTGAACTCTCTTTTATTATAGTTCTTAATGTTATATCTACTTCTAGCTGAAGACCTCCTAGTCCTTCCTTCCCTTCAATATCGAATCACACACAGAAAACAGAATAAAGGTTAGTATTTTTATAGGTTTCGGAAAGTATTTTCTGCATTAAAAGCAATCAACTTCCTCTGATGATGAGCAAAGGTAGCTAAAAGTACTTTAAAGCATACCTTAAAACTGTTCTTTAAAATATGAGCCCAGATTTGGTGTCCAATAGTCTTGGACTCAATTTTCTTCCACCTAAACTACTATAGGCAAGATTTGGGACAACTTCTTAAACTGTGCTGGTTCTTGTTTTTGTTGTTGTTGTTTTCTTTTACTTTCCTATCATTTTCTGTTACAAAAAATAACTAATAACCCATTATGTAAGGATTAAATAAGACTGTACATAAAGTGAATAACAAAGTTTCTCACACTGAGTGGGTGCTCTAAAATTGACAGCTATTGTGACACTTGGCATAGTAATCTGAGTGAAAAAAGATGAGTCTTGTTCTCATTTAGATTGTATTGAATCCATCAATAACCGCAAGGGAAATCCAAGTCAAAGAGATATTTGAACATCATTTGACTTAACATTGATACCTGTTTTGACTGGCAACAAAAAGTAACTCATATGGAGACCATACAAAATCAAAGTTTCTTCCTTCAAGCTATCTCTAGAATTATACATTCTCTTAGCATGATTAGACTACATATATATAATGTATATATTTACATAAAATTTTCTAATTAGATTTACGCTCATATATTCTTGGTTAATCTTGATAAGTCGTGCATATCTATATATCTATGCATGTATGTATACATGTATATGTATGTATATATGTGTATGTATGTATATATATATATATATATATATATATACACTTTTCTGATTAGATATATGTTCACATATTCTTGGTTAGTCTTGATAAGTTGTATGTAGCTATGTATATATGTATCCATGTATATATGTGTGTGCATATATGTATGTATACATGTATATGTATGTGTATGTATATGTATAAATGCATACAAATACATCTTTCTGATTAGATTTCTGTTTGCATGTTTTTAGTCAATCTTTATAAGTTGTACGTATGTATATATGTATGTATATGTATGTGTTTATTGTATGTGCATGTATGTATGCACGTATATGTTTATATGTAGGCATATGCATGTATATGTATACACACATTTTTATAAATAGGTTTATGCTTGCATATTCTTGGTTAATCTTGATAAGTTTTTTATTTATAAATGTTTCAGGTGATAATACCTGGATCACCTAGAGAGTATATTTATAATACAGAGGCTTAGGTTGCGCCATGAATATTCCAAATTGGTCAGTCTAGGGTGAGCCTCAGGAATCTACATTTTAATGAGCTTTTCTGATGTTCCTGATTCAGTAGGTGTCCAGACACACTTTGGGAAACAGGGTCCCTAGAGTGTGAGGACTTTGTTTGAATTTATCACATGAGAAACTCACAGGAACACAGAGAATTACATAAAACTTGCAATAAGCAGACAACTTAATTTAGTTTCAATTTTTTTTATTTCATGGAGAAGACTGCAAGAGCCCAAGGAGATACAATGATATAATCGTTAAGATAACAGCTAATATTTGTGGTGTGTTATCAGATACTATGCTAAGTACTCTCCCTTTGTTATCTTATTAACCCTTTAAATGATCCTATTATTGTCCTTATTGTATAGATGACAGAATATACAGACAATATATATTATATATCATTTGCTCCATATCACAAATATATATATGTACACAGAATATATAAATACAAAATAAATATATATACAAAATACATATATAGTATATATGTGTATATGTACACATACAAATACATCTTTCTAATTGGATTTTTGCTTGCATGTTTTTAGTCAGTCTTGATAAGTTGTATATCAAGTATATGTATTCTGAGTGAGAGAAGCCTGATTCTGTGTGTGTGTGTGTGTGTGTGTGTGTGTGTGTGTGTACACACACACACACACAGACACACAGACAATATATATTATATATCATTTGCTCCACATCACAAAATTAATGAGTTCTAAAGCTGGGATTCAAACACAGAACATCAGACTACATAGTAAAACAGCAACAACAGCAACGATAACAAACATTTGCCAAATGCATATTATGTACCAGACATTCTTCTGTGATTTAATTATCACAAAAATGGTGGGATTATTATCATCCCTACTTTATGTAGACAGAAATTGAAGCTAGGAGAGGGTAAGAAACAAGTCATAAAGGATCGGGGAGCTGGGATATGGACTTAAAGGTTTGATTTCAAGGCCTGCGCTCTTAGTTTCTGCAACAAGGAATTTGAGGTTGTCTGACTGTCAGATCCATCTTCTCTTCACTACCACATATCATTGAAAGTATAGAGCATTGTCTCACCAGGACCCAACAAGAAATGTACTTTCTGCATTGATATATGAACATGTACATATATGTATCATTCAAGATTCTTAATTGCATGCAATAGAAACTTATTGGAACAAACTGAAGCGGAACTGTAGTTTATTAGAAGGGTATAGAGAAAAGACATGATAAACACCAACTAATATAATAGACACGAGAGGCAGTAGGAGCCTCAGACAAGGACATGCAGCAGGAATAGTCTGCTTCTGATGCTGCCACTGGTAGTCCATCTTTTGTCATGGCAGAATATCCAAGCCACCAATGCTGTCACAATAAACGGATGCTAACCCCAAGATTTATTTCTAAGCAGAAATACATAAATGTCCAAGGATGAGTCAATTGACTGCATTTACCTTCCAAGTCATGGGGAGAAAGAGCTGCTTGCTGGTCCTGCCTCTCACCATGGAATATTCTTCCAATCAGAAAGGCGATTGGATTTCGGGCAGCCAAAGAGAACAAATTTCCTGCAGCAATTATACATAAACAAAGGTCCAGTTAGGAATATCTGACAAGATACTTTTGATAGGAAGTGACACACTAACAGCGTTGCTTTCAGGTTAGCAAAAGAAAAAAAAAAAAAGCACGACTCTCTTGTGAGTTAAATACAGTGAAATTCAACAGCAACATGATGTCTGTAAAAATTTAAACACTGAGACAATTAATAGTTATAATAAAATATAACTTAAAGTGCACTATTGAAGCAGGAGTCAAATTTTGATGATTGACATCATATTTGGGGATTTAGATTATATGTGTAAGTAGGTCACTGTAGTTAAAGCAATAATTTAAACTTTTCGAAGCTTTGTATGGAAGAAGAGAGAGAGAAAAGTATTGTGCTGAACCTAGACTATTCTGGTCTTTTTGATGCCTCACATGGGGTCTTAAGAATGAATAACCAAGATATTAGAAAATATTCTGATGTTGAATTATTGTTTGATTTTCTTTTGAGGGACAAAGGAACAGAGCACAGCTCTGTAGGTGAGAACAGGGCTTTCCTTGAAGCAAATCAAATTTCCCCTGTCAGTCATTCTAGGAGGCCATGGGCAGGAGGGCTCTTGACTTCAGGGAGGGAAAATCTTTTATCTGTTGGGCTTAGGGTAATTGGCTCAGAAACCGTAGCGCCGTAGAGTCACCTGTAGTTATTTTTTTAACAGTTTTATTGCAGTATAATTGATGTAAAAGTATTATACCTATTTCAAGTGTACAATTTGATTCGTTTTGACATAGGCATACACCCACAAAAACATCACTATAACTAAGATAATGAACTTAACTATCACTTTTACAAGTTTCCTTGTGACCTTTGTAATCTACCCTCTGCCCCATCACTCGGCCCTGGCCCCAGGCAGCCACTAATATGTTTTCTCTCCACTTGCATTATATTTGTGTTTGTTTCAAACAAATGGAATCATGCAGTATATATTTTGTTTTGTCTGGCTTCTTTCACTCAGAATGCATTTTGAGATTCATCTATCTTTTTGTGTGTAACAGTAAAATATATTTAATTCCTTTTTATTGCTGAGGAATATTCCACTTTATGGATATACCACAATTTGCTTTTCCATTCATCTGTTTATGGACATTTTGGTGGATTCCATTCTTGGCTATTACAAATAACATTGCTATGACTATTTGTGTACAGTATTTTTTATGGGCATATGCTTTTGTTTAGGAGCAGAGTACCTGTTTCATATGGAAGGTTTAAGTGCAACTTTTTAGGAAACAATGAAACTCTTTCCAAAGTGGCTGTACCATGTATGAAACTTAAATATGTTCTTTCACACCTGATAATGGCAGCCTATGGTACATCTGTAAGAACCAAGGAGCCAATAAAAACACATTGCTATTAACACAATTTGTTTAAATCTCACTTTTTTTCCTTAATATTGTTTTCTTACTTTCTTTCAAGATCCCAGGTAGGATACCATATTATTCTTAGGTATCCTGTCTCCTTCATTACCTCTGATCTTTGACAAACAGCTTCTCAGAGTATTGGTCATATATTTTGTAGAATAACCCTCAATTTGGATTTGTCTGGTATGTGTGTGTATGTGTGTGTGTGTGTGTGTGTGTGTGTGTGTGTGTGTACCAACTAGATTATGGATTTGGGGAAGGAAGATCATGGAGTAAAGTGCCATTCTCAAAACATTGTATCAAAAGTGTATGTTATTGGCATGACATGTCACTGACGACATTAACCTTGACCACCTGGGTGAGGTAGTGTTTGCTAGATTTCTCCACTGTAAAACCCCTGTCCTTCCCTTCCCTACCTTACTCTAAGTGCAACACATAGTCAAGAGTTTGAGAGTTAAGTTTCACCTCCTTAAGGAGGGTGTATCTACAGAAATTAGTTGTCCAGGGATTAATCGTTTCTTTGTTATTTATTTAATTACTTATTTACATCAATATGGATTCAGGGTTAATTGCTTTCTACTTGGGGTTACAATCCAATATACTGTTATTTATTTTGCTATTCAAATTGTTCTGCCTTTGGCCATTGGAACTTATTTCATATGAGTCTCTGTGTTCTTTTCGAAATGGTTCATCTCTTTAACTTGCTTGATTTTTAGACATTTCATTACATTCTGGAACTAGTTTACTCAGGGAGATCTTTAGGGTGTCTTTGGTGTCTCCCTTTCTACACTGCAGCCTATAAACCTTCCCCAGTCAAGGACAACTGTGGGTTTATTTTATTATTTCACTCTTCATTCAAGAGATCGCTGTCCTAACCTATGGTTTCCAATATGTGCAAATATTTGTTTCAGATAGTTTGTCCCACCTAATTGTTCAAAGAGAGAGTGAAAGGTGAATCTCTGCGATTATACCATAGTTAGAAGGGAAAGTCTCTAGAACTTCTTGCGTTAGAATCAGCTTCCATCTCCTATGTTCAGATAGCTGCCAAGAAAGGCAGGAATAATTCAGGAATGAGAGCCTGTGGAAAACCTGAGATGGGCCTGTAAGTTAGTCTTGGGGTGGATCTACCTCTATTAGATGTTTATGAAGATCTTTATAAGTTAAAACCAAAGGTCTACTGCTCTGTTAGAAGGAAGAGAATCACCCCACTCATTAGAAGAACACACCATCTCTAATCCTGAAGTAAGATCCCACAGTGGTGATAACTGGGAATGAACAGTTTTACCCATTGGAGGAAGTAGGCACAAAGTGTCTGTAATAACACAACCAGAGGATCGATTAGTGCAGATTCCCATCCATGGGACTGCACAACGACTCATGGAACAGAATTGGAGTATAGTTTTCCAATGAGAAACAGGTGGTCACCATGAAGTTACAGCTTCAAACTGCCCCATTCCAGGCTTCTTAAATAACTGTATTAATGTGAAACAATTGCATTGCAAAGGCAATTCCTTCAAGAAAGAAAAGGAAATCCTAATGAACTAATCATTCCAGCTTCACCATTGATGTCACATTAATGTGTTAAACTAGGTGTTAAAAAATACTTGATACATATTTCCTTGGAATAAAGAGAAATAGGTGTTAATGTAAATGAATTAATTTTTTAATGTCCTTTAAGATATCAATAGATACTGTCTAAATTGCATAATGAAACAATGATAAAGTGTGCCAGTAGAAATAACGGGCATAACTACAAAGAGAAATAAAATCAGAAGCCAACATAGATTCAGCTGTATAGCCTATGAGTAGGGTAGACCCCGTACAAGAGTGCATCAAACTATTTTACCTTAATTGTATCAGGTGATCTTGTTGCCTAAGAAAACCTCATGCATTAAGGACGAACCTCAATTATTTATGGTGATTTTTATGTGGAATATTTCATGCTCTAATATTTGCCTTAATCATCAGAACACATGGAAGGGACTTTTAGAAATTAACCTAAAACTGTTTTTGTATCTATAAAATCTCTGTGCTGAATTTCAAGCAATTATTACCAAAAAATATGTAAATAGAAAGTGAGAATGCTAATTTCAATGTTTAAGAGACATTGGGAGAGCACAGAGGGATTCATAATCTATTCTATCCATATTCTTACTTCTGGTAACCTTGAAAACAGGCAAATTCCCAGAGCCACTGTGGCATCTTGTACATATTTTCAATTCAAAACACCTGTTCCAAAGGAATCAAACAATTCAATAGGCACCCAAATAAGGATAGAATACTGAAAGAAAATTAACTTAGGGAAAGCAAGGTTATAAAGAACAATGTTGCCGAAAGAAAAGCCACTGAATCTGGTTTAAATCCAGGGACCAAAGGAAAGCAGTTCTTTATGAACAGGAAAATAAAGACAAAACAGAGTAAAGACATAAACATTAGTACTTCATGTAATTGCAGAGTGACTAAAATTTGATGTCCCCAAATGAAAGACTAAATGAGGGATATTAATAAAGGAGATACTAAAACTTTAGGTTAGTTTTGTTTGGTATGCCCAAGTTCAGTGAAATAATTTGGTATCATTATTTTGTGAAATATTCTAGAGTAGGATTGCTGGTTCACATATTTCCAAAAAAAAATATTATAAAATGAACCCAGATTTCAATGGATTGAACAAATAGAAGTGAATATTATAGAGGGAGTCTGCATAATAAAGAAAGGTAATTGAAAAAGTGCCAGGAGAGAAACACAAAATTTACATAAAATAATAATGCATTTATGTGGAACATTTAATCTGGAGAACTCAAACTGCACATGTTAGGAAAGAGTGATTTGGATAATACAAAAAAAAAAAATAACAAGGTGCTGTAATAATGGGTGTGATCAACAGAGGAAGAAAAATGTTATGATCTTAGTTAGGTTGGTGGGTTTGAGCTCAGAGCCTGTAGCCTGCTTCAGATTATGTGTCTCCCTCTCATTCTGCCCCTCCCCAGCTTGCTCTCTCTGTCTCTGTCTCTGTCTCTCTCTCTCTCAAAAATAAAAAAAAAATTTAAAAATTAAAAGGAAAACTGTTAGAAAGATCAATCTAGTCACCAAAGGAGGAGAAAACAAAAGAACACAAATCAATATGTGACTTTGTGGATTCTGCAAGAGCACTGCTAGCAATTTACCCAAGGGATACAGAAATGCTGATACATAGGAGCACATGTACCCCAATGTTCATAGCAGCACTCTCAACAATAGCTAAAACATGAAAAGAGCCTAAGTGTCCATCAATGGATGAATGGATCAAGAAGATGTGGTTTATCTATACAATGGAATACTACATGGCAATGAGAAAGAATGAAATCTGGCCATGTGTAGCAACATGGATGGACCTGGAGGGTGTTATGCTGAGCAAAATAAGTCAGGCAGAAAAGGACAAATATCATATGTTTGCACGTATAGGAGGATTGGGAGGAACTTAACGAAGGACCACGGGGGAGAAGAAGGGGAGAAATAGTGGGGGAAAGGGAGAGAGGCAAACCATGAGAGACTCTTGAGTGCTGAGAACAAACTGAGGACTTATGCGTGTGGGGGAGGAGCGCGGAGATGGCATGAAGGAGGGCACTTGTTGGGATGAGCACTGGGTGTTATATGGAAACCAACTTGACAATAAACTATTCGTAGAAAAAAAAGTAGGCAAAAGTAACAATCAAAAGTGGTTTCTGCCTTCTATTGCAATTTTAGGTAAATCATGCATGTCATGGTAATCTATACACTTACTAGAAAATAAAAGTATAAATAAAACCCAAAAAATGTGAAAAAGTGAACTAATACAAATGCATTTTTAGAATAAACACAGAATAAGCACAATTATTCTATTTATTTAAAAGGTGGATAATTAATATTTCTTGTCTATCTACCATCAAGTTATGTCTCTTACTTCAGCGTAAAATCCCACATCTACTTGTTATATTGACAATCCCTTTTATATTTTTTGAAGCATATCTTATGCTAAAAATCTAGGAAGCTGTGTTTATTCAATGTGATATAAAACAATACATAGCCACTATTTTCAAGTTAAAGAAACCAAATATCAATTGATGAAATTAAGAAAGGATTTGTTTAGTCTATACACTACGATGCAGCGAATCAGAGGAATGTTGTGGTAAAATATAATTGTCAGAATGTTGATGTAACTTACCTGGATTTGTTGTCTTCTTTCCCTTGGTATTCCAAAGGCATTCAGGAATAGAGAGCAGAAAGCAATCAAAATTATATTTTGCACTGAAAAATACATAAATAAACCAATATTAGAAAGACCTCCAATTCTTGTGTTACTTTGTAAAAAAAAAGGTCCCTGATTTTTCAAAAGAAATAACCTTATGAATGAAGATTACCTTGATTATGGGCACTATGTCCAGCTTTATTTAACCCTGGGCACATTACAAAATGTATGAAAAAAATTTAGACTACTGGCTCTAATTGAACCAAAAATATGTTTTAGACTAAATTTTTCAAGTAATTAACATAGTAAAATAGAGTGGTATTAATTTATCAGTGGGAGATCCCAGAGTAAAATTTCATTTATTGCTCTGTAGTTTTAAACGCAGATGGCCCTTTTAGACCCCATGATTTTCAAGAATTAAGTGATTCCTGAAAGGGGTTCTGGATGGGCCATGAAGAATAGGTGCCTAGAGAATATAAAATAGGAGCGATAGAAACCCTGGGGGAGCAGGGTCACTCGGGAAACATCTGGAGACGTGCCGGGCAGTTTGCTTGAATGTCACCTCAGACAGGGTTGAGGGTGTGTGGGATTTATGTAGCAGAGCCATCAGGAAGCCACTGGCCAAATCTCATGGCTTTTTTTTTTTTTTTAATTCTGTGAAAATAGCCTTAAGTAAATTGAGCAGACAGAAGAATAAAATAACTTGTTTTTAATGAACTCTTACTCTGAGGCAGATATTATGAAAAGTGCAACACACATTCCTTCATTTCTTTATTCATTTTGCATCAGGCAGTATCCTCATCTCTTTACAGATGTGGAGCCCTAATCTAGAGGACGGAAATGACTTGCCTAAGGACACCACTCTAGTTTGGGTAAGAGTCCAGATCCAAACAACAGCAGGACTGTTTAAATCCAGCACTCCACTGGTTTATTTGTACTGAAGAAAAAATTTTTTATTCATTAGGATGGACAATTTCTCCTGGAGATGTTGCTTTTGCTCATGTGTTTTTCTTTGCAGAGAATGTCCTTTCTGTGTGGATTCATCTGAATGATTCCTATGGGTCTTTCTAAAAATGCCTCTTTCTCAGTTTTTCCTATTTCACTGTGGGATTTCTTCTCACCCTCCATTCTTGGTATTATAATTGTGCTCAAACACAGCACTTACCGTTTTTAAATAAACTTTACCTTTCAATCTCTCATTACCAAATACCGAGGTTCTAGAAGGGATGATTTCTGATACACTTCTTGCCAGATCAGCTCTTAATATAATAATCAGGAGAGAGTAACCACCAAATACCTACTTTTCATTGACTGAATAAATAATTACTTGGGAAATTAGTAACACACATAAATAATGTATTGAGGGTTTTTTTTTTTCCCCTCACAATGGTTTAAAATGATGCTGGTTTTATTTGCTTTCAGAATCACCAAGTAAAGGGAATTTGTAGCCTTAAAATATGGAATTCAAGGGAATGATAGAATTGAGGCAATCTTAATGTGCTTGTGTGTGTGTTTCATTCTTTTTTTTTCTCCTGAGATGAGAGCGGGGT
Source organism: Proteles cristata cristata (assembly GCA_017311185.1). NCBI lineage: Eukaryota > Metazoa > Chordata > Mammalia > Carnivora > Hyaenidae > Proteles > Proteles cristata. The sequence continues at coordinate 1,133,846 of JAESUZ010005368.1, forward strand.
AATTACACAGGGCTCAGTGCTAAGAATATTTAAAAAGTTTAAAAGTTTTGCAGAATGGAAGATTATTTTAAAATTCTCACCAACTTCCAGTTGTGTGCCTGTTTTAGTCTAACTAGCTTTCACCCATACAGTCAAAATTACGTAAAACAGAGCTGTTGAAGATGTGCTGTAACATTTTTTGCAATTTCTGAGCTATCTAAATGCTTCTCTCCAAAATACTTGTACTATTTTCTTGTTGATTCAGCACGAGAATGAAAAAGTATTTCTTTTTTTCCTACCATCAACTTAAAAGTCTACTTTTTAATTGAGATTTATGTCTTATGCAATTAGGTTTTTTTTCTTTTTCAGCGTGAAGGTCTGAACTTGACTTTCAATTCATTTACTTTAAAACCTTGAGATTTCTTCCATTTACATACCTATCTCTTTCAGTGATGAACTCTACAGATGACATTCACAAACTGTCAATTCCCTTTATCTGTGTTCTGTAGTCAAATAGGGATTCTAAGAAAGAGTAGGTACAAATTACTGATGACTGATTTATCAATGAGTGTCACTGCATACAGCCGGTTAAACTGTATAGTGATGTATCATCATATAACTACTTCTGAAGCTCTGCACAACGGTTGAGTTTCCAGTGGTAATAGAGGGGAGGGTGATATTTGCAAGTTTGTTCTCTTAAATCCTTTGGAATTTGCTTTGGGGATTCTGCTGACTCTTGTCCATCCATATTATCCCCTTCTGCTTTATGCATTACCTTCCCCTTTCTTTTGAAAGAGATAATTTAGCTTGGTGCATCACTAAAATGAAGATTGCTGTTTCCTAACTTCTTCTGTAAATAGGCGTGAAGAAGTTTATGACTTCTGTCAGAAATACCATGAGACAGCCCCTAGGAATTTTTAGAAACAACATCTTTGTATGTCTTTTGCTCTTTTCTGAAACTTTTCTTCCATGTTGTTTGGAGTGTGGCTACACCCAAACTGAAGCATGAAACTCAAGCCAGAAAGGGTGGAATCACAAGGAAGAACGTGGGGATCTTAGATGCCGGTTGAAAACCAACCACCTCCAAGCACTTATGTGAGAAAAACAGAAATGGTTCTGGTTCTGCTGCTTTGGGCTTTCTATCTCTCACACACTCACTGATGGCTCAGAGGTCTTCACTGTTTCTTCATCTCAGCTTTCCTTCAATGGAAGTCATGCTTTCCACAGCCTCAAAAGAACACAAATGAGCCCACTGCCTTCTCTACTTAGTACAGCTCCCCTTAGCTTCACCTTAAAACACCATCACTGAGGTACCAGTCATTCAAATATCAGTATAGTACGACCCTTTCTTTACCTTTCTTTTCTTTTGTTCATTCAAGATCTTGAGTTTCACTAATCTTATTAGTCGAGAGTAGCCATCAGCTGAAATCTGTTTAGCAGGGATAGAAACAGACCACTGGGGCAGAAGAGTGTGATGGATGCCTCCCCCGCCCTCAGCCTGAAGCAGGGAGCATGCTTCCATCCTTGGGTCTCTCCAGGAGGTCTCTCGGCTCTCCTGCCACCCTGCCTGAGGCTACGTCCAGCACTTGTGCTCTGCTTTTGCTCCATAGGGATAGTTACCTCATATTTCATGCAAACTAGTCTTTCACATCTTCTTCTTCTCCTTCTCTTCCTTCCTCTCCTCCACCTCCTCCTTGTCTTCCTCTCCCACTCCCCCTCCTTCTCCTTCTCCTCCTTCTTCTAATATACTGTACCTATATGATTAAGAGTTTTTCAAACAATGCCTCCTTGGTGCTGTTTTGAACCAGCAGTGGCCTGTCACTTTCTAGCCTTGTGATTGTGATCAGCTTGCTTTATACACCTGAACCTATTACTTGATTTGTACAATTAGACCTCAAAAGGTGTTCGGAAGCTCAAAACATGGTTTACAGGTAGTGGCTAATCTTCTTTAGGTATCTGGTCAAATCTCAACTCTGCAACTGCCCTGAAACACCATATTAAGAATGTATCCCTCTGTCCCTCTCCGATTCCTTTATCCTCCTTTGTGTTTTATTTGACACCATAGCCTTCATTGGCATCACACGTACTTTATTCCAGTTCTATATGTATTTTTAGTCTTGAGCATTGAACTATCTCTGATGTCTAGTGTCTGGCACATAGTAGACACTGAATAAATATTAACTCATGGGACAGAGAACAGAACAGATACATTAAATACTTACTTTTTATGTTTTTCTATTTTGGCTATTATAAATGATGCTAAAGTTAACATTTTTGTACATGTATCTTTGACCATATTCATGATGTGACCTTAGGATAGACTCACAGAGAGTTTTTAATTCTTTTCTGTAGCTACATGTTTTCATCTGATACCACTTCTTTTCAACCTAAAAAAAAATCTTTAATATTCCTTTATGAAGTTCTGCTGTACGTCAATTCTACCCAGTTCCATTTATTTGAAAAACACCTTTATTTTTTTTTCTTCATTAAAAAATCTTTTTCATACGTGTAGAATTCTGGGTTGACCTCTCTCACCTGCCTCCACTTTGGCCTCAGTAAACATGTTTCATTGTTTCCTGACCTCCATTATTATTTTGTGTGTGTGTGAACTCAATCATTATTTTTATTGTTCTTCTCATGTGAGTAATGTGACTTTCCCCCCTCTGCTTTGAAGAAACATATTTAATATTTAAGAGTATCTTTGATATTTTTTGTTTTGTTTTTACTTCTTAGAAACCATTAAATTAAGTGGAACTCTTTCAATAAACATGGGAGAAAATGGTCCAAATTTTCCTTCCATTTTCCTTTTGACCCAACACCCATTCCTCCCCTTTTGGAACCCCAGTTCTCTTCAATTTTTCCAATTATTTTCCTCTCTGTTGCTCATCCTGGCTTACCTACTGCTTTACCTTCAACTTCACTGACTTGCACTTTTGCTTTCTTCAAAGTTGTCTACAATTTCCTATCAACCAAATTTTTTTCCTGATATTTTACTTTTCAGTTTTAAAAATTCCCTGGTGCTTCTTGATATTTTCTGTTGCTACACAGATCCTTCTATGGGGTCCATTATTAAAATCATTGTTTCATATAAGCAGAAATTTGTATTTGTTTCTTTGAGTCCATTGTCAGTTAATTTCAGTCTTTGTACACCTTTGCATCAGTTTTGTTGGCTGCCTATTTGTTGGTTAGGGCTAATATTTGTTTTCTGTGTCTTTGCTATACACATACACATACTTGTTAATATTGGACATTTGGGATTACATACATATTACATATTGCAGATTGTGGAGATATCAGAGAATCTAGATGATATTTTGTGAAGAATATCAATATTTGTTTTAATAGGCAGTTAGCTTATTAGTTTATCACCTTCAACTTTTTTTCTTCACTGTTAAAGAAGATGTGATCAAAGCCTAATATACTTACTGACTCATCTAAAGTAGGGACTTAAACAACACTGCCTCACAGGTAGACGTCATCTGAAGTCTATGCTCTGTTCTTTTTATTTTCCAGTTGTTTCTCTTTTCTAGTCCCCATAGAATCCTCTCCTCCTATACCTACAGATGACAGGTTCCCCCAAAACACTATGCTGTGGATTCTCTAGTTTCTATATCCTTATCAATTTTCAACAGTTCTGGTAAACTCCTTAAGTTTATCTGGTAGACACCAAAGGTGTCTACTCTGATTTCTACTTGACTTCCAACTGACCTGAACTATATACAAACATGGAGAGCCTTGAAGGAAGAGCTGTATAAAATGTTCCAGATTTTTTTATTAAAAAGAAATCTGTCTTGGGGCACCTGGGTGGTTCAGTTGGTTAAGTGTCTGACTCTTGATATCATCTCAGGTCATGATCTCACATTTCGTGAGATCGAGCCCTGCCTCAGTCTCCATGCCATAACTGTGTGGTAAAGTATTTGGGCAGAACCCAAAAATGACATAAAATTTAAAGACTAGATACAAAAATATGTGGTCTGACAAATCTAGGGAAACCTTCAAGAATGTCATAAAACTTCTCTAGCTTTTAAATAGTAGAGAGTAATTTTTTAGGCCATGGACTTCTTTATCAGGGATTTTTTAAAAAGTTTCCCCATGCAATATTTAAAGAATTGGATTAGTGAGTAAGTCTATATTGCAGCTTAATCTTATAAATAATAACATAACATTATTAAATGCTTACTGCATTCCAGGCACACAAAAATCTATCTTGTAAGGATTACTATTAATCATACTTTATAAGTAAGAAAACTGAGACTTGATGAAGTTTAATGACCTAATATTCACATTCAGGTTTATCATATATCATATGACTTTCTTAATTATTGTTGCCAGCCTTATTATAATGATGGAGTCAAGTTGTCTGTTTACCCCACAGTGTGTGTGTACATGTACATGGGTGTGAGTATTTTGTGACTCGGCACTGTTTCATAGTAAGCCAACCAACATATAAATTAGCTGAAATTGCGAACAATTTCTGAAACATTACTATACTACAATTTGATTCCTAAAAGTCATTAGAGCATAATGTATTGCATCTCTGTAAACAAAAACAATAAAAATCTAGTGTGATTAAAGTTGTTAGAAAAATTTTGCAAGGACGGGCGCCTGGGTGGCTTAGTTGGTTAAGCGTCAGATGTTCGCTTAGGTCATGATCTCGCAGTTCGTGGGTTTGAGCCCCGCGTCGGGCTCTGTGCTGACTGCCAGCTCAGAGCCTGGAGCCTGTTTCAGTCTGTGACTCCCTCTCTCTCTGACCCTCCCCTGCTCACGCTGTCTCTCTCTCTCTCTCTCTTTCCTAGAAATAAATAAAACTTCAAAAAAAATTTTTGCAAGGAATAAGAGGAATGATAGGACTCTTATCAAACATATTGCTGGGAGTGCTCTGTAATTATATATGAAGTTACAGTTTTGTACCAATAACCATGACTAACTCCTTCTGTATGAGTAACATAGATATTATGTAAAGATTGTGCTGTATTCTACATGTTAGCTAATGAACCATCATTTTCAGTCATCATCACTCCAGGATGAAAGTCACTCTATGAATTGGAATATTTTCTATCTTTCTTTTTTCATATTTTATTTTTAAATGTTTATTTTAAGAGAGAGAGAGAGCAGGGGAAGGTCAGAGAGAGAGAACGAGTGAGAGATAATCTCACAAATGTGGATCACGCCCAACTTATTTCTTTTCTTTCATTGGTTGAGTTCCCTTCAATTTCTGTACTTTCTTCCTCTCTTTCTTTTAAATAGTAAGTTTTGTAATCCGTTTACCGTTGATAATCATCACCTGCTATGGGATGCCGCAAACCGTAGTGTTTATTGTTCCATCTGCTACATAGTAATAGCTAACTAAATAGTGGTGCATCTTTTAAGAAAATATAACTATAATGTGCATTTAAATAGTGGTGGAGAAGATAATTTCAATGATGATAAAAATTATGGAAAAGAGGACCCTAATCCAACATGGACTACATTTCCATTAGTAAAACTGGAATTCATGTTTTGCTTTTTGAAAGATTAATGAGAATATAAATCACAGGTAAAAATACTTCTGACCAACATTAAGAAAATATTTCGTAAGTATTAAATACTCATTTATATGAAGCATATGACTTTTAGGACAGAATCATACATAAATACATTAAGTTTTTTCTGACACTTTGACTAATAATTTCTAGTTACTTCAAATATGGTTAACTCTCTAAACAGGAAGAGAGTTTTCTACCTAATCTGTAATTTAAAATTCTTCACATAAAATTCCATATTAATGCTCCCTATGAGAGAAAGGCCCCACGAAAAATGTATTAATGCATGCAGAGGGAACATTGCACAGGAAATACTAAATTAAAGATGATGATGCAATCTGCCTGGGTGGTTTTTAATGCCTTCTGATTCTAGCCATACAAATAAAAGTTCTAACAATTGAAGAACAGAATATTTTATATTCATTGATTTTTAGGGAAAATGTTAAAAATGTGATTATTAAGTAGTGGAAATTAAAATTAAATCTTTACTTTCAGAAGGAGAAAGAAAATCAGTTTAAACTTATATGTTAAAAAGATTTTTTTAATGTTTTTTTATTTATTTCTAGGAGAGAGAGAGAGAGACAGCGAGAGCAGGGGAGGGTCAGAGAGAGAGGGAGTCACAGACTGAAACAGGCTCCAGGCTCTGAGCTGGCAGTCAGCATAGAGCCTGACGCGGGGCCCGAACCCACGAACCACGACATCATGACCTAAGCGAAAGCCGGACGCTTAACCGACTAAGCCACCCAGGCGCCCCCTTTTTTTTTTTTAATGTTTTTTATTTATTTCTAGGAGAGAGAGAGAGAGACAGCGAGAGCAGGGGAGGGTCAGAGAGAGAGGGAGTCACAGACTGAAACATGTTAAAAATTTTTTTAATGTTTATTTGAAAGTGAGAGAGACACAGGGAGGGAAGGCAAGATGGCACAGAAGTAAGGAGCTCCGTACTTGCACTCGCGCCCATACACCACACAGAAAAGATCTGAAGCCATTGGAAACCTTACAAAACCTGAGAGACTGGGAGATAAAGGACGCAGAATCCACTGAGAGAGCCTTCTAACGTGAGTGCGAACCGGGGAAGGTAAAATCGGGCCGGGATCGGAGACTCCAGGGTGGGAGGCGATCCCCCTCTACCCTCTACGGGGAGTGAGAGGGGAAAAGGAGAGAGTCCGAGACAGAAAAATCTCCGCTCGGTGCATAGAAAGACTGTACTTGCCAAATACATGCACACCAGGTCCCCTCACGACAACTGGTCCTGGGGGAGGCTGAGCACACAAACTGCTTCTTTGTGCCGCTCCTGGAGGTTGGGTTTTAAAGCGGAGCGGGTGCGCCTGCCGCCATTGTAGCTCCCGGGCGGCTGGGACCCCTTAAAGAGCCGCGCTGACACCGGGCGCCGTGCTCCTGGCTGGCTGGAACTCGGGAGGGAAGGCAAAGAGCTAAAAACTGGGAAATTTGCCTGTGAGTTCATGTTTCGGGTGACGAGCCATAGAGGGACCCGGTTTTTCTCACTCCAGCGGGCTGGGGCTACGCGCACCCGGCAGGCAAGCCCCCACGCATGCGCGCCAGCCTGACCCAGAGAAGGAAACAGTGATTCTGACTCCGCCCCCAGAGCTCAGCAGGGAGCCTGGAATAGCCCGAGGGGTTTGGCTGGGAAGCTGTATCTAAGGCAAATTCAGCGGGGCGCGGACTGGGATTTGGAGATTGGAACTGGCCTGGGTTGAAGAGTGCAACCAACTTCGGCTGCGTCCCCGGAACGGGGAGTTGACACGCCAAAAAAAAAAAAAAGCGAGCTGTAGCGCGGGGTTCAAGAAGGGACTGGAGCACCCTCACTCTCCTCCCCACAATCGCCAAGGCAGAACCCCCACCTGAGGCATCAGATCACGCCACGCCCATTCCTGCCTGAGAGGTGCCCTCCTCCTTTTTTTCTCTTTCTTTTTTCCTTTTTTTCCCCCTTTTTTGTTTTTTCCTTTTTTTCTTCTTTCTATTTTTTTCCCCTTTCTTTTCTCTTTCTTTTTTTCTTCTTCTTTCTCTTTTCTCGCTTTTTTCCCCAAAACACTGACCTGATTAACTCTGGTCGCCAGCTTGCTTAAACAATCACAACAAGTCCATTCTGTAAATGTAAATTCTATACCTACCGACCTTTTCAGCTATTTCTCTCAGGAGTAATTAGACTATATAGTTTCTCTGGATAATTCCAGCATCCTTCTCTCACCTATCCAACCATATTCTACCCTTTACCTCTTTGAAAAAGCTTCTTATCCCTTCTGTCTGTTCATTCTATATCCAAATCTGCCTCATCTCGTCCTGCCTTCTCGCTTTTTCTCTATGCTCTTCAACCAGGACTGCATACACAAGGTTATTTAACTGTAGCTGGGAAATCCAGGTATATGCTTTAAACCGTTCTTTGTCCATCGGCTTTCTTCTTTTTTCCTTTTCTTTTCCCCTTTTTGACCCTTTTATGTACTTTAGGCTCCCTATTATTCGCCCTCCCTCCTCCGTCTTTTCTCTTAACTTCTTCGTTTTCCCTCTCACTTTGCATGTTAGTTGAATTAGCCTGTGGTTTGTGTGCTCCTGCTCCCTGTGTGTTTGTCTGTCTGTTTTCTTTTCCAGGGCTACCTCAAGAAACAAGGTAGAGTACACAAGGTGAAGAGTCCCAAATATCACCACGAATAGGAAAATAAAATAACTAAGGTCCCGACAAGAGAGACCGAGGGATACCAATCAAAAAACAATCTCTGAAACGATAGGCCCTGGAAAGTCAAAGAGTCTTCTTGGATATAGCAGCGCTCATAGAAACAGAGAGCATAACAGGTCCTTAAAACCAACAAGAGCCAGAAAGCTAACAAAAATGACGAAACGAAAGAGCTCTCCTCCAAAGAAACTCCAAGAAGAAATGACAGCTAATGAACTGCTCAAAACAGATATCAGCAGTATAAGTGAACAAGATTTTAGAATAATAATGGTAAAATTAATAGCTGGGCTTGAAAAAAACATAGGGGACATCAAAGAAACTATGGCTACAGACAGAATGGAAAATAAAAATAGGCATGAAGAATTTAAAAATGCGATAAATGAGATACATAATAAATTAGAGGCCTCCAATGCACGGATTGAAGAGGCAGAAAGGAGAATAAGTGATTTAGAAGAAACCATTATAGAAAAACAAGAAGCTGACAAAAATAGAGAGAAACAGATCCAGGAACAAGAAAGAAGAATTCGAGAGCTCAGCGATACAGTCAAATCCAACAATATCCGTATCATAGGAATCCCAGAAGAGAAAGAGAGAGGGAAAGGTGCTGAAGGAGTCCTGAAACAAATTATAGCAGAGAACTTCCCCGACCTGGGGAAGGAAGTAAATGTGGAAATACAAGAGGCTCAGAGGACTCCCCTCAGACGTAACTTGAATCGATCTTCTGCACGACATATCATCGTAAAAATGACAAAAAACAAGGACAAAGAGAACATTTTGAAAGCAGCTAGGGAGAAAAGGGCCCTCACATACAAAGGGAAACCTATCAGAGTGGTGACAGACCTATATACTGAAACGTGGCAGGTCATAAAGGAATGGTAGGAGATCTTCAATGTGATGAACAGTAAAAATAGTCAGCTAATAATCCAGCAAGCCTGTCATTCAAATAATCTATCCAGCAAGCCTGTCATTCAAAATAGAAGGAGAGATAAAAACCTTTCCAAAAAACAGAAATTGAAAGAATTTGTCACCACGAAGCCAGCCCTACAAGAAATCCTGAGGGGGATGCTCTGAAGGAAAGGTTGCAAGGAACAAAAATTCCAGAGACATCACCACAAACATGAACCCTACAAAAGATACAAAAACTCTAAACCCACATATTTCAATAATAACACTGAATGTAAATGGGCTGAATGCTCCAATCAAAAGACATAGGGTAGCAGAATGGATTAAAAAAACAAAATCCATCTATATGCTGTCTACAAGAAACTCATTTTAGACGGGAAGATACCTTCAGATTAAAAGTAAGGGGATGGAGAAATATATATCATGCTACAGGAAATCAAGAAAGCCGGAGTAGCGATACTTATATCAGACAAACTGGACTTTAAATTAAAGACAATCACAAGAGATGAAGAAGGGCACTACATAATAATTACAGGGTCCATCCATCAGGAAGAACTAACAATCATAAATGTCTACGCACCGAATATGGAAGCACCTAAATATCTAAAACAATTAATCACAAACAGAAACAAGCTTATAGATAAAAATGTGCTAATATCAGGGGACTTTAATACTCCGCTTACAGCAATGGATAGATCAACCAGACAGAAAATCACTAAAGAAATAATGGACTTGAAAGACACATTGGACGAGATGGACCTGATGGATATATTTAGAACTTTACATCCTGAGGCCAGGGAATTTACTTTCTTCTCAAGTGCGCATGGCACATTCTCCAAGATAGATCACATACTGGGACATAAAGCAGCCCTCAATAAATATAAAAGAATAGAGATCATGCCATGCACACTGTCAGATCACAATGCTTTAAAACTTGAAATCAATTACAGGAAGAAGTCTGGAAAACTTCCAAAAACATGGAGGTTAAAGAACACCCTTCTAAAGAATGAATGGGCCAATCAGGCAATTAGAGATGAAATTAAAAAATATATGGAAACAAATGAAAATGAAAACACAACAATTCAAAATCTATGGGATGCGACAAAGGCAGTGCTAAGAGGAAAGTACATTGCTCTCCAGGCCCATTTCAAGAGATTAGAAAAAGCGCAAGTCCAAAATCTAAGAGCTCACCTAAAGGAACTAGAGGCAGAGCAACAAGAACGCCCTAAACCCAGTAGAAGAAGAGAAATAGTAAAAATTAGAGCAGAAATAAACAACATAGAGACCAAAGAAACAACTGAACAGATCCATGAAACCAAGAGTTGGTTTTTTGAAAAAGTAAACAAAATTGACAAACCTCTAGCCAGACTTATCCAAAAGAAAAGAGAGAGCACCCAAATAGACAAAATTATGAATGAAAATGGACTTATTACAACCAACCCCTCAGAAATACAAGCAATTATCAGCGAATACTATGAAAAATTATATGCCAACAAATTTCACAACTTTGAAGAAATGGACAAATTCCTAAACACACAGTCACTACCAAAATTCACACGGGAAGAAATAGAAAACCTGAACAGACCCATAACGAGTGAAGAAATTGAATCAGTGATCAAAAGTCTCCCAACAAATAAGAGCCCTGGACCTGATGGCTTCCCTGGGGAATTCTACCAGACATTTAAAACAGAATTAATCCCAATTCTTCTCAAGCTATTCCAAAAAATAGAAATTGAAGGAAAACTCCCAGACTCATTTTATGAAGCCAGCATCACTCTGATTCCCAAGCCAGACAGAGATCCAGCAAAAAAAGAGAACTACAGGCCAATATCTTTGATGAATACGGATGCAAAAATGCTCAACAAGATCCTTGCAAATTGAATCCAGCAGCATATAAAAAGAATCATCCACCAAGATCAAGTGGGATTCATTCCTGGTTACAGGGCTGGTTCAATATTCGCAAATCAATCAATGTGATCCATCATATCAATAAAAGAAAAGATAAAAACCATATGATCCTGTCAATAGATGCAGAAAAAGCATTTGACAAAATACAGCATCCCTTCTTAGTAAAGACTCTCGAGAAAGTTGGGATAGAAGGAACCTACTTAAACATCATCAAAGCCATCTATGAGAAGCCTTCAGCTAACATCATCCTCAACGGGGAAAAACTCAGAGCTTTCCCTCTGAGATCAGGAACACGACAGGGATGCTCACTCTCACCACTGCTGTTTAACATAGTGCTGGAAGTCCTAGCATCAGCCATCAGACACCAAAAGGAAATCAAAGGCATCATAATTGGCAAAGAGGAAGTCAAACTTTCACTCTTCGCAGATGACATTATACTTTACATAGAAAACCCGACAGACTCCACCAGAAACCTACTAGAACTGATCCAAGAATTCAGCCAAGTTGCAGGGTACAAAATCAACGTACAGAAATCGGTTGCATTTTTATACACCAACAATGAAGTAACAGAAAGAGAAATCAAGAAACTGATCCCATTCACAATTGCACAAAAAACCATAAAATACCTCGGAATAAACCTAACCAAGGATACAAGAGATCTGTATGAGGAAAACTATAGAAAACTTATGAAGGAAATTGAAGAAGACACAAGGAAATGGAAAAACATTCCATGCTCATGGATAGGAAGAATAAATATAGTTAAGATGTCATTACTACCTAAGGCACTCTACACATTCAATGCAATTCCAATCAAAATTGCACCAGCATACTTCTCAAAACTAGAACAAACTATCCAACAATTTGTATGGAACCACAAAAGACCCCGAATAGCCAAAGTAATCCTGAAAAATAAAACCAAAACGGGAAGGATCACCATCCCAGACTTTAGCCTCTACTACAAAGCTGTCATCATCAAGACAGTATGGTATTGGCACAAAAACAGACACATAGACCAATGGAACAGAATTGAGAACTCAGAAGTGGACCCAAAAGTATACAGCCAACTAATCTTTGACAAAACAGGAAAGAATATCCGATGGAAAAAAGACAGCCTTTTTAACAGTTGGTGTTGGACAGCAACATGCACAACATGCAGAAGAATGAATCTAGATCATTTTCTCACATCATGCACAAAAATAAACTCAAAATGGATAAAGGACCTGAACGTGAGACAGGAAACTATCAACACCCTAGAGGAGAAAGCAGGAAACAACCTCCTTGACCTCCACCGCAGCAACTTACTTGACACATCCCCAAAAGCAAGGGAATCAAGAGCAAAAATAAACTGTTGGGATCTCATCAAGATTAAAAGCTTCTGCACAGCCAAGGAAACAACCCAGAAAATTAATAGGCAACCAACGGAATGGGAAAAGATAGTTGCAAATGACATATCAGATAAAGGGTTAATATCCAGAATATATAAGGAACTCACCAAACTACACGCCCGAAACACAAACAACTCAGTGAAGAAATGGGCAGAAGATATGAACAGACACTTCTCCAAAGAGGACATCCAGATGGCCAACAGACACATGAAACGATGCTCAGCATCACTCCTCATCAGGGAAATACTAATCAAAACTACACTGAGATACCACCTCACGCCAGTCAGAGTGGCTAAAATGAGCCAATCAGAGAACTGTAGATGCTGGCAAGGATGTGGAGAAACGGGCACCCTCCTACACTGTTGGTGGGAATGTAAACTGGTAAAGCCCCTCTGGAAAACAGTGTGGAGGTTCCTCAGGAAACTAACAATAGAACTCCCCTATGACCCAGCAATAGCACTGCTAGGAATTGACCCAAGGGATACAGAAATGCTGAGGCATAGGAGCACATGTACCCCAATGTTCATGGCAGCACTCTCCACAATAGCTAAAACATGGAAAGAGCCTAAGTGTCCATCAATAGATGAATGGATCAAGAAGATGTGGTTTATCTATACCATGGAATACTACATGGCAATGAGAAACAATGAAATCTGGCCATGTGTAGCAACATGGATGGACCTTGAGGGTGTTATGCTGAGCGAAATAAGTCAGGTAGAGAAGGACAAATATCATATGTGTGCACGTATAGGAGGATTAGGAGGAACTTAAGTGAGGAACAAGAGGGAGAAGAAGGGCGGAAATGGTGGGGGAAAGGGAGAGAAGCAAACCATGAGAGACTCTTGAATGCTGACAAAATTGAGGACTGATGGATGTGGGGGGAGGGGGGGATGGGCATGGAGGAGGACACTTGTGGGGATGAGCACTGGGTGTTATGTGGAAACTAATTTGACAATAAACTATTTGTAAAAAGAAAAAAAAGGAAATTAAAAAAATAAATAAAGGTTTATTTCAATGATAGAAAAAAAGAAAAGAAAGTGAGATAGACACAGAGAGAGATGAGCACAAACAGAGGAGGAGCAGAAAGAGAGGGAGATACAGAATCTAAAGCAGGCCCCAGGCTCTGAACTGTCAGTGCAGAGCCCGATATGGGGCTTGGACCCACAAACCATGAGATATGACATGAGCTGAGTTAACTCACTGAGCCACCCAGGTGCCTTTTATGTATTTTTTTTAAAGCCACACTATGATAAACTATTGCTGCACAAATGAAAGTGGATCTTTGAGGGATGCCTGGGTGGTTCCATCAGTTAAACGATCAACTTTGGCTCAGGTCATGATCTCGCAGTACATGGGTTCGAGCCCCACATTGGACTCTGTGATGACAGCTTGAAGCCTAGAGCCTACTTTGGATTCTGTGTCTCCCTCTCTCTATCTCTCCCTCACTCTTGCTCTGTCTCTATCTCTCTTGCTCTCTCTCAAAACTAAATAGACATTGAACAATTTTTTTTGAAAAAGGAAAATGGATCTTTGAGCTTAGAGTTATCTTCTCTATATCTTATTCTATATCACATGCATATGTTTTGGAATTAAACTGCTGGAAAGCAAGAATAAATAGATATTCTTTAAAAATTTTTATGTTTATTTATTTTTGAGAGAGAGAGAGACAGAATGCAAGCCAGGGAGGGCCAGAGAGAAGGAGACACAGAATCTGAATCAGGCTCCAGGCCCTGAGCTATGAGCACAGAGCCCGGTATGGAGCTGGAACCTACAAGGGGAGATCATGACCTGAGCCGAAGTTGGATGCTTAACCGACTGAGTCCCCCAGGTGCCCCAAGAATAAACAGATATTCTTAAAAGCTGTAGAGAAAAAGATATATTCTCAAAAGATATTTTGATGGAACTTAATCAGTTGGCTTTCAGTGCTAAACATTAGTACAAAGCACCATGAATCAAATATATTCATCCAAAATAGGGCGCCTGGGTGAAGCTAGTCGGTTAAGCGTCCGACTTTAAACAGGTCATGATCTAGCGGTTCTGTGGGTTCGAGCCCAGCGTCCGGGCTCTGCTGACTGCCAACTCAGAGCCTGGAGCCTGTTTCAGTCTGTGACTCCCTCTCTGCGACCACTCTACCCCTGCTCACGCTGTCTCTCTCTCCCTAGAAATAAAAATAAAAAAAAAAAAAAAAAAAAAAACCAAAAAAAAATATATTCATCCAAAATAAAAGCATAATATGAAGCATGCTCTAACAAATTTCAGAATAATCATGATGCTTTATGAACTAAAGCATTGTGATATTAGCGCAGACAAAACCTGTAGACCTATATAACCAATAAAACCCAGAAACAGACTCACATGGATAGAAAGCTGATAAATTACTGAGTAGGCATCACAGATAAGTGGAATAAGGGAGGCTTTTATTAAAAGGTGTTAAGATGACTATATATCTTGAAAAAATCTGTTAATGCTTTGTATGGAGATTATGGATGATTAGAAACTTAAATGAGTAGGCAAAATTTTCAAATGAAAGGAGACTTTTTGACATTGGGATGAGTAAAATTTTCTTAAAACCAGTCACACAGCATAAATCTATGAAGAAAAAGATTATTTCAGCTGTGTTAATATTAATAGCTGTCAAGTGTTATTTTAAAGAATGAAGTTGAGGGGTGCCTGGGGGGCTCAGTTGGTTAAGCGTCCAACTTCAGTTCAGGTCATGATCTCACAGATAGTGAGTTCAAGACCCACGTAGGTCTCTGTGCTGACAGCTCAGAGCCTGGAGCCTGCTTCAGATTCTATGTCTCTCTCTCTCTCTCCCCCTCCTCTGCTCATGTTCTGTCTCTGTATCAAAAATAAATAAAACATTTTCAAAAAATTGAAAAAAAGAATGAAGTTGAAGCCAAGTAGAAAGGGACACATGTATTATTACTATTAAATAATAACTGGGGCTCCTGGGAAGTTCAGTCAGTTTAGTGTGTTACTTTTGATTTCAGCTCACAGTTGTGAGATCAAGCCCTGCATTGGGCTCTTTGCTGACTATGAAACCTGCTTGGGATTCCTTCTCTCCCTTTCTTTCTGCACCTTTCCCACTTGCTCACTCTTTATTTATTTTTTTTAAAATTTAATGTTTATTTATTTCTGAGAGAGAGATTGAGTGTGAGCAGGGGAGGGTCAGAGAGAGAGGGAGATACAGAATCTGAAGCAGTCTCCAGGCTCTGAGCTAGTTGCCAGCACAGAGCCTGACACGGACTTCCAAACCCATGAACCGAGGGATCATGACCTAACCCGAAGTCGGATGCTCAACTGACTGAGCCACCCAAGTGCCCTGCTCACTCTCTCTTTCTCTCTTTCTCCAAAAGAAATAAATAAACATTTTAATATTAAATAATTAATATATTTTTAAAAATTTTAAATGTTTTTTTTTTATTTTTGAGAGAAAGATAGAGGCAGCTTGAGCAGGGGAGGGTCAGAGAGAGAGGGAAACACAGAATCCAAAGACAGGCTCCAGGCTCTGAGCTAGCTGTCAGCACAGAGCCCAACTCAGGGGCTCAAACCCATGAACTGTGAGTACATGACCTGAGCCGAAGTCGGACACTTAGCTGACTGAGCCACCCAGGCACCTCTATTAAATAATTAATATTATATTTTAAATCCACAATGTATATCAGAACTCTGAAAATAATCAAGAGAAGGCAAATAATGAACATGTGGGAAAAAGCCAAGAAGAGGAATTTCACAGAAGAGAAAAATCTGGATTAAATAATAAATAAGTAAATCACACAGGAACTCAAAATGATATGCTATTATACTCTACGTTATTGGCCAACATTTTAAAATCCAATACTCCTAAGTGCTGGTGAAGACAGGGGGCAATAAGACTTCTGTTAGACTGTAGGTTGGAGTGTAATTGATAAAACCATTTTGAGAAATTATTTATGGTTAACCAGCAAAGTAAAGAAAGCTGTGTCCTATATATCAGCAGGTCCATTGCCAAGTACACAGAGGAAGTCTAGAAGATATGCACAGAAGACATGTACACAAGCATTCACAGCAGTTTTTATGTAACAGCAAATACTGGAAAAAACCTGTCTACTGTCAAAAGAATGAATGCAATTTATATATTTACTATGGACTAAATACTTGTATCTCCCTCCCCAAATTTATATGTTGTCAACTTAAGCACCAAGGTGATAATGTGAGAAAGTGGAGCCCTTTTGAGGTGACTAGGTCATGAGGGTAGAGCTCTCACGAATGGAATTAGTTCCCTATTGAAAGAAACCCCAAATACCTCTCTCACTCCTGCTTATGAGGACACAGAAGACAACCCACTCTTTGTGAACCAAGAAACAGGTCCTCAGCAGACACTGAATTTGCCAGGGGCTGATCTTAGAACTCTCCGCCTCCAGAAGTATGAGAAGTAAATTTATCATTGATTATAAACCACCCAGTTTATGCTATTTTGGTTATAGCAGCCCAAACAGACAATATCAATATTCATGCAACTGAATACAACAGCTACAGTGAAGGGCCATCTGGATGGTTCAATCGGTTAAGTGTTAGACTTCGGTTCATATCATGATTTCATGGTTCGTGGGTTCGTGTCCCATGTCGAGCCAAGTGCTGACAGTACAGAGCCTAGCGCCTGCTTCCAATTGTGCTCTGTCTCTCAAATAAACATTTTAAAAATTAAAAAAAAAAAAACAATAGCAACAGTGAAGGCAAAAGAACTACTTTTGTAAACAGGAATCAAACATAAAATTGAGCATAATATTCAAACATGATACTCATTTTAATTGGAGAAAGGTTTTGCAGTTCTATAAAGTCGTAAGCAAGCAAACAGCATTTTATAATGTCAGTGTATACTCACATAGGTACAATATAAAACATGTATGAGAATGATAAACAGTGAATTCATGAGATACTTTCCCTCAGGAAGCAGGGATCTTAAATATGCTTAAATGTCAATTCCCCCACTTTTTAAGAACTTTTTGGATGATTTTTTCATCATCTTTTTTGTTTCTTTTGGTTTATTTATTCATTTTGAGAGAGGGCAAGAACATAGGAGGAGAAGAGAGAGAGGGAGAGAAAGAGAACCCCAAGCAGGGTCTGCTCATTCAGCACCAAACCTGATGTGGGGCTTGAACTCACAAACTGTGACCTGAGCAAAAACCAAGAGCCATCAGATGCTTAACCGACCCAGCCACCATGGCACCCCTCAGTTCCCCCTTTTTAAAAAGGATTTGAGGCACAAGAAAAATCTGACTATGTTATTGAAAACAAGTGTGTTCATGTAAACAAGTGTGTAATTATTTTTACTCATATGTTTAATTCCATAATAAAAAGTTTGCTTTAGACAAAAAAATAAGTGAGAGACCTACAAGTCTGGGATACTTCAACTGTTCTTTCTTAAAACAAAGGCTGTTCTGCCTTCCTTCTGTTTTAAAATGTCTACTTGCTTTATATATTAGCTTCCTATGGCTGCTGTAATACCTCACTAAAAGTTAGTGACTTAACAGAAGTGCTTGGGTGGCTCAACATGGATTTTCTCTTTACCTCTCCCTTGTCCTCTTTCTCTTTCTCTCCCTCTCAAAATAAATACATAAACTTAAAATAATAAATTAGTGACATAACACAAATATATTATCCTTTGGTTTTGAAGATCAGAAGTGCAAAATGAATCTTACAGCCCTAAAATCGAGGCATTGTCCTGGCTGTGTTTTTTCTGGAGAAAACTGTTTCCTTTCCACTTCTGGTTTCCCATGGCTGCCAGCAAGCCTTGGACATGGCCCGGTCTTCCATCTCCCAAGCGCATCTCTGCACCCTTTGCATTCCTTCCCCCTCGTGTCTTCCTTCTTCCACCAACTTCTCCTATCTCCCTCTTCTAAAGACCCTTGAGATTAAACTGGGACTACCTAGATCTTTAATTTAACCACATCCACAAAGCCTCCTTTATCTCAAAGGCTAATACATTCACAGGTGTCAGGGACATTTGTGGGGGGTAGAGAGGAGGGTCATAACTCAGCCTACCACACCTCATCATTCATTACCTTGCAAACTCTCATGTCCTTAAGAAATGGTAGAACTGGGAGGGTTCATTTTAATTATTCATTTTAAAATCTTGGCGACAAAACTTGCACATTAGTCAATTCATATTTCTCATACGTCCTCAGAGGCTCTGAATAACATTTGCTATTTTCTTCTCTTCCAGCAGGCACATAGCAAGTAGAAAAGCTTCACTTTCCTTTTTGTACCCCATTTTCAAACTGTGTCCTTTAATCTCCTTCACAAATATTCTGAGTATTTTTCATTATGCTTATAACCCTTCACTCCCAACTCTCATATATATTCACAGTTTTACTTCACTCTGCTCCTGTATTTTTTAGCAAATAAAAATACCTTGAAGAATATCTCTCTCGTAGAAGTGAGCTTCCATATTGACTTATTGACTCATTTTAAGTTAGAATAGAAATTGTCACTTGTCACTCTTATAGATACTATCAATATTTACGTAAGTTGTTGCGATTTACAGTTGATGCCGACTTACAGGTGTCCCTTGTGATTTTAACTTTTTCAGCTAAAATCATAGAACCCTCATGATCTCTACATGTAGCAAGCAATACTTTGCATTACTATTTACCTGTTATTGGCATTAGCTCCCTCAGGAGGGACCATTTTGAGCTCACAGAAAGCAATCCTGTGATAACGACACATGCGATGTTATTCAATATCCAACATAGTGAAAAGTACTTTAAAATATGTACACTGATGATGTTTAAAAGACTACTATGATATTGAATTTTGAATTCATATAGAGCAAATCTCTAAATTGGTTTCAAATCGAACGGTTCTTTCTGTGTCTAAGTTAGGGAATGCTTTGGTGGGTTATTTATTATATTAACTCAACTTTTTAAAAAATGTTTTTATTTATATTTGAGAGTATGAGGGGGGGAAGGTTGAGAGAGAGGGAGACAGAGGATCCATCGCAGGCTATTTACTGACAGCAGTGAGCCTGATGTGGGGCTCAAACTCACAGCTGGGAGATCATGACAAGAGCTCAAGTCAGACACTCAACCAGCTGAGCAACGAGGTGCCCCTTGACTCAACTTTTGAACAAGGCAGGGAAGCAGTGATAATAGTAGTCATATTGTTCTTGTGATTTCTATCCTCTGTGAACCCTCAAGAAGTCAGGAGGTTCTGAAGTGTGACCAAAGTGAAAGATTACGAAGAGACAATGTCTAGCAAGACTGGAGGAGTGAGAAAGAATGCTGATAAGTCAGATTTTCAGAGCCTTGGTTGAGCAGCCTGGAGCAAGCTGTGAATGTGGATAACAAGGTGGCATGGCCTGGATTGCCAGTGTTTGGTGTATACCCTAGGGCCATTAAAAGAAAATTTTCATTAAACACAATTTTGAGGAACACAAAAGACAACTAAATATTAGAGAACTCAATGTAAATAATGAAGAATTCACCAAATACAACATTGTATTTAATTGGACTTGATTTAGAATTTTTCAAAATACATTTGGACCATTTATGCAATTGTTCATGATTACATAGTTATGTCACAGCTACTTTGAAAGGTACAGTGGTTTGGGTTGTTGTATGAAAAAAATGTGCAAACGTGACTGGGCGCCTGGGTGGCTCAGTCCGGTAAGTGTCTGACTTTGGCTCAGGTTATGATCTTGCGGTTCTTGAGTCCGAGTCTGTATCAAGCTCTGTGTTGATAGCTCGGAGCCTGGGGCCTGCTTCAGATCCTGTATCTTCCCCTCTCTCTGTCCCTCCTCTGCTCACTCTCTCTCAAATAAATAAACATTAAAAAAATTTTTAAATAAAAAAATGAAAAATGTGCAGACACAAATGTTGCCTCTAACCTACCTCATGTATTTCTCGCATTTCCAGTTCCTTTCACATTTTAATTTTAAATTTATTTTACTCTTTGAGAGAATTCTGCTCATACACCTAAAACTTTATTATGTTAATATTGACATGACAGGGTACCTCTTGCCAAGATGGACAAAGTCGAAGAGATTACAAGGAGAAGCACATGATGTCATTGCAGTGGAAATGCATTAGCTCTTGGTGCATCTGGACTTGAGAAAAGCCTGTATATGAAGAGGGAGGAAGGTCAGAATACAAGTTGCATGACCGCTGAATGCCAACAGGAAATGGTGCTGCAGGGGATATTCAGTTACCAGCTGACCATGGCAAGTGACAGAGTATTTTTCCATTTATGGTCTATTCAGCATTTTTGAAGCTCACATCTATGACCACAGTGTAGGGCACAGAGAAAGGACTCAAACTATGTATTTCAGCAATGCTCCTCATTAGATAAGAAAGTTCTCAATTGTAAAAGAATTGAAAAAAGAATTGTAAAATCCATTGAAATGAATCAGTGGAAGAATACTCAGTCATATGTACAACTATTGCTAAAAGATTATGTTTTCCTTATGTAGCTAGAAAAATATTGACTACGTTGATGATCCAGGACAGAACTTGGGAAGATATGCCAAAGGAAGTCAAGCTTTGGGAGATTTGAAGGGACGTAGAACGTTGGGGAGGTAGAACTCCTGAGGAGAGTGAGGTTAGGCCGAGGGTGAAACGTATTTCCTGTAGAAGATCAGGAGTGAGATGGAATATCAGATGCAAGGAAGGGTAGCTCAAGGAATAGAGTAAGAAGAGGAGGAGATATGAAGGATGGGTTTGAACACTATAGTTCTGACAACAAGCAATCTTAATTTGGGCTAGAGCAACTCTATCTATTACTCTCCACTTCTCCATGTTTTCCTCCAGGGTCCACAACCCCAAACCAAAGAAGAGTTATCTGAGTTTCCTTAGTTAAGAAATTTAGGCCATAATGGGGTGCCTGGGTAACTCAGTCTGTGAAGCATCTGACTTCGACTCAGATCATGATCTCAGTTTGTGAGTTTGAACCCCACATAAGACTCACTGCTGTCAGCACAGAGCCTGTTTTAGAAACTCTATCCCCCACCCCATTCCTCTCCTACATCCACATGCTCTTTCTCTTCTCAAAAATAAATATACATTAACCAAAAATTTAAGCTATATTTCAGATTTCTGTACTTACCAGGAAAATTTGATATGAGAGTGTAACTGAAGGATAAAAACTAGTATGTAAACTTCTTTTTTTTAATTTCTTTTTTTTACATTTATTTATTTTTGACAGACAGAGCACAAGTGGGGATGGCACAGGGAAAGAGTGAGACACAATCTGAAGCAGTCTCCATGCTCTGAGCTGTCAGCGCAGAGCCCGTCGTGGGGCTCAAACTCATAAACCGTGAGATCATGACCTGAGTTGAAGTCAGATGCTTAACCAACTGTGCCATCCAGGCGTCCCAAACTTCTTAGTGTGTCTAAAGTACATGCCATCCAATTAAAATAACAACTCTAAAAGATAAATCATCTAACATAAGTAATATATGTATATGTGGTTGTTTGTATGAATATAACTGCATACATACATTAGTAATGTTACTTTATATTTCTAAATACGACATATGTTTGTATGTGTACACAAATGAGTTTACACTGTATTGATGCTTATATTAATGGTAATATACACCCATTCCTACCGTTTCAGATTAGTTATTGGCTCAAAAATATATTAGATTTTAACTCCAATCAGCAGATCACTTTATGTTTTACTTAAATGAAAATAACCTCCTCCATCTCACCACATTTCAGCATAACTAAAACTGAATGACTAAAATATCATCTCATCAGTTCTGGAAAATAGCCATCATTTTCACCATTTTAGAGAACTACATTGAAACAAAAGGTGTTGATAAATATAATAGAAGTCACATGTTACATGAAACAAAATGGAGTTTTTTTATTTCAAGCCTAGTGCTTCTTTGATATAGCTATAATTCTCATTATCTATTATATATAAAAAGAATATAGTTTCAACTGCTATGAAATTAAGTCCCTTTGTATATATAAAATATGACTTATTAATTTTCAAAAAATGTGATTGTTAATAGAGAACAAGGGATAAAAATCTAGCTCTATACTTTTCAACAACTGTAGTCTTTAATTTTTTTTAATGCTTATTTATTTTTTAGAGAGAGAGAGAGAGCGAGAGCAAGCAAGGCAGGGAAGGAAACAGAGAGAGGGAGACAGAGAATCCAAAGCAAGTTCTGAGCCATCAACACAGAGCCCAAAGCAGGGCTTGAACTCACAAACTGTGAGATTATGACCTGAGCTGAAGTTGGAAGCTCAGCTAACAGAGCCATCCAGTTTCCCCAACAGGTAGAATTTTTTCAGGTTGTTCATCTTAAGGCCTTAGCTGTAATGTATATGACCCTTAAGGCCCTCCAGGCCCCTCCTCGTAATGATTTCAAAGGTCAGAAGCCAGAGAGTTCCCTCCACATACTTACCCACACTTGGTATGATCAGGTATTTTAATTTTAGCCATTCAAATATGTTAATAGTATTTCATTTTAGTCTTTGTGTGGCTTTAATGTTGCACATCTTTTCATGTGTTTATTTGGAATCTGCAAATAGTATTTGGTGAAATGTTTGTTCAAATATTTTGCCTTTTATATTGAGTTGTTTATTTATTTCTTCATGGTTTAGAGAGTTCCTTAGATATTTGGAATACAAGTCTTTTATCAGATATATGATGTGCAAGTATTTTTCTCCCTGTCTGTTGCTTCATTTACATTAAATGAGAAGCCTTTTGAATAGAAAGTTTTTAATTTTGATGAAACTAATTTATCAATTTCTGTTGAACAGCTCTGCTCTTGAAGATAATTTACCAGAGAATAAGAATCTCATGTGTATGCATGTGTGTATAAATGGAAAATCTTTCTTTTTTCAATTTTCTTGTCTGTAAACACAATCATATTTTGCATAGGTCTGTATCAATGAGTATACAGAAACTTTCCCTCAAAGCTCATACCTCGAGGAGGGAAAACACAGAAAGAGAAGGAGGTAGAAGACAAAAGCAGG